>CAKAJA020000057.1:600000-1086814 GCA_916610235.2 Lasioglossum morio | reverse complement strand
ATAACGCATAACGCATAACGCATAACGCATAACGCATAACGCATAACGCATAACGCATATCGCATAACGCATAACGCATAACCCATAACGCATAACGCATAACGCATAACGCATAACGCATAACGCATAACGCATTACGTATAACGCATAAAGTATAACACATAACGCATAACGCATAAAGTATAACACACAACGCATAACGCATTACGCATATTGCATAACGTATAACGTATAACGCATAACGCATACCGTATAACGCATAACGCATGACGCATAACGCAAACGTATAACGCACAACGCATAACGAATACAGCAAAACGCATAATGCTTAACGCATAACGGATCACGCATAACGCATAACGCATAACGCATAACGCATAACGCATAACGCATATCGAATAACGCATAACGTGTAACTCATAACGCATAACGCATAAAGCATAATGCATAACGCATAACGCATAACGCATAAAGCATAACGCATAACGCATAACGCATAACGCAAACTTATAACGCACAACGCATAACGCATAACGCATAACGCATAACGCATAACGCATAACGCCTAACGCATAACGCATAACGCATAACGCATAACGCATAACGCAAAACGCATAACGCATAACGCATAACGCATAACGCATAACGCATAACGCATAACGCATAACGCATAACGCATAACGCATAACGCATAACGCATAACGCATAACGCATAACGCATAACGCATTACGCATAACGCATAAAGTATAACACATAACGCATAACGCATTACGCATAACGCATCACGCATAATGCAAAACGCATAACGCATATCGCATAAAACATAACGCATCACGCATAACGTACAACGTATAACGCATAACGCATAACGCATAACGCATAACGCATAACACATAACGCATAACGCATAACGCATAACGTATATCGCATAACACATAACGCATAACCCATAACGCATAACGCATAAGGCATAACTCATAACGTTAACGCATAACGCATAACGCCTAACGCTTAACGGATCACGCATAACGCATAAAGCATAACGCATAAAGCATAACGCATAACGCATAACGCATAACGCATAACGCATAAAGCATAACGCATACCGCATAACGCATACCGCATAACGCATAACGCATAACGCATAACGCAAACTTATAACGCACAACGCATAACGCATAACGCATAACGCATAACGCATAACGCATAACGCATAACGCATAACGCATAACGCATAACGCATAACGCATAACGCATAACGCATAACCCATAACGCATAACGCATAACGCATAACGCATAACGCATAACGCATAACGCATAACGCATTACGCATAACGCATAAAGTATAACACATAACGCATAACGCATAAAGTATAACACATAACGCATAACGCATTACGCATATTGCATAACGTATAACGCAAAACGCATAACGCATAACGTTACCGCATAAGGCTTGATGCATGACGCATATCGCATAACGCATAACGTACAACGTATAACGCATAACGCATAACGCATAACGCATATCGCATAACGCATAACGCATAACGTATAACGCATAACGCATACCGTATAACGCATAACGCATGACGCATAACGCAAACGTATAACGCACAACGCATAACGAATACAGCAAAACGCATAATGCTTAACGCATAACGGATCACGCATAACGCATAACGCATAACGCATAACGCATAACGCATATCGAATAACGCATAACGTGTAACTCATAACGCATAACGCATAAAGCATAATGCATAACGCATAACGAACAACGGATAACGCATAACGCATAACGCATAACGAATACCGCAAAACGTATATCGCCTAACACATAACGGATCACGCATAACGCATAACGCATAACGTATAACGCATAACGCATAACACATAACGCATAAAGCATAACGCATAACGCATAACGCATAACGCAAACTTATAACGCACAACGCATAACGCATAACGCATAACGCATAACGCATAACGCATAACGCATAACGCATAACGCATAACGCATAACGCATAACGCATAACGCATAACGCATAACGCATTACGCATAACGCATAAAGTATAACGCATAAAGCATAACGCATAACGCATAACGCATAACGCATAACGCATATCGCATAACGCATAACGCATAACGTATAACGCATAACGCAAACCGTATAACGCATAACGCATAACGCAAACGTATAACGCACAACGCATAACGAATACAGCAAAACGCATAATGCTTAACGCATAACGCATTACGCATATTGCATAACGTATAACGCAAAACGCATAACGCATAACGTTACCGCATAAGGCTTGATGCATGACGCATATCGCATAACGCATAACGTACAACGTATAACGCATAACGCATAACGCATAACGCATATCGCATAACGCATAACGCATAACCCATAACGCATAACGCATAACGCATAACGCATAACGCATAACGCATAACGCATTACGCATAACGCATAAAGTATAACACATAACGCATAACGCATAAAGTATAACACACAACGCATAACGCATTACGCATATTGCATAACGTATAACGCAAAACGCATAACGCATAACGTTACCGCATAAGGCTTGATGCATGACGCATATCGCATAACGCATAACGTACAACGGATAACGCATAACGCATAACGCATAACGCATATCGCATAACGCATAACGCATAACGTATAACGCATAACGCATACCGTATAACGCATAACGCATGACGCATAACGCAAACGTATAACGCACAACGCATAACGAATACAGCAAAACGCATAATGCTTAACGCATAACGGATCACGCATAACGCATAACGCATAACGCATAACGCATAACGCATAACGCATAACGCATAACGCATAACGCATAACGCATAACGCATAACGCATAACGCATAACGCATAACGCATAACGCATAACGCATAACGCATAACGCATAACGCATATCGCATAACGCATAACGCATAACCCATAACGCATAACGCATAACGCATAACGCATAACGCATAACGCATAACGCATAACGCATAACGCATAACGCATAACGCATAACGCATAACGCATAACGCATAACGCATAACGCATAACGCATAACGCATAACGCATAACGCATAACGCATAACGCATATCGCATAACGCATAACGCATAACTCATAACGCATAACGCATAACGCATAACGCATAACGCATAACGCATAACGCATTACGCATAACGCATAAAGTATAACACATAACGCATAACGCATAAAGTATAACACACAACGCATAACGCATTACGCATATTGCATAACGTATAACGCAAAACGCATAACGCATAACGTTACCGCATAAGGCTTGATGCATGACGCATATCGCATAACGCATAACGTACAACGGATAACGCATAACGCATAACGCATAACGCATATCGCATAACGCATAACGCATAACGTATAACGCATAACGCATACCGTATAACGCATAACGCATGACGCATAACGCAAACGTATAACGCACAACGCATAACGAATACAGCAAAACGCATAATGCTTAACGCATAACGGATCACGCATAACGCATAACGCATAACGCATAACGCATATCGAATAACGCATAACGTGTAACTCATAACGCATAAAGCATAATGCATAACGCATAACGCATAACGCATAAAGCATAACGCATAACGCATAACGCATAACGCAAACTTATAACGCACAACGCATAACGCATAACGCATAACGCATAACGCATAACGCATAACGCATAACGCATAACGCATAACGCATAACGCATAACGTATATCGCATAACACATAACGCATAACCCATAACGCATAACGCATAAGGCATAACTCATAACGTTAACGCATAACGCATAACGCCTAACGCTTAACGGATCACGCATAACGCAAAAAGCATAACGCATAAAGCATAACGCATAACGCATAACGCATAACGCATAACGCATAAAGCATAACGCATACCGCATAACGCATACCGCATAACGCATAACGCATAACGCATAACGCAAACTTATAACGCACAACGCATAACGCATAACGCATAACGCATAACGCATAACGCATAACGCATAACGCATAACGCATAACGCATAACGCATAACGCATAACCCATAACGCATAACGCATAACGCATAACGCATAACGCATAACGCATAACGCATAACGCATAACGCATAACGCATTACGCATAACGCATAAAGTATAACACATAACGCATAACGCATAAAGTATAACACATAACGCATAACGCATAACGCATAACGCATAACGCATAACGCATAACGCATAACGCATAACGCATAACGCATAACCCATAACGCATAACGCATAACGCATAACGCATAACGCATAACGCATAACGCATAACGCATTACGCATAACGCATAAAGTATAACACATAACGCATAACGCATAAAGTATAACACATAACGCATAACGCATTACGCATAGTGCATAACGTATAACGCAAAACGCATAACGCATAACGTTACCGCATAAGGCTTGATGCATGACGCATATCGCATAACGCATAACGTACAACGTATAACGCATAACGCATAACGCATAACGCATATCGCATAACGCATAACGCATAACGTATAACGCATAACGCATACCGTATAACGCATAACGCATGACGCATAACGCAAACGTATAACGCACAACGCATAACGAATACAGCAAAACGCATAATGCTTAACGCATAACGGATCACGCATAACGCATAACGCATAACGCATAACGCATAACGCATATCGAATAACGCATAACGTGTAACTCATAACGCATAACGCATAAAGCATAATGCATAACGCATAACGAACAACGGATAACGCATAACGCATAACGCATAACGAATACCGCAAAACGTATATCGCCTAACACATAACGGATCACGCATAACGCATAACGCATAACGTATAACGCATAACGCATAACACATAACGCATAAAGCATAACGCATAACGCATAACGCATAACGCAAACTTATAACGCACAACGCATAACGCATAACGCATAACGCATAACGCATAACGCATAACGCGTAACGCATAACGCATAACGCATAACGCATAACGCATAACGCATAACGCATTACGCATAACGCATAAAGTATAACGCATAAAGCATAACGCATAACGCATAACGCATAACGCATAACGCATATCGCATAACGCATAACGCATAACGTATAACGCATAACGCAAACCGTATAACGCATAACGCATAACGCAAACGTATAACGCACAACGCATAACGAATACAGCAAAACGCATAATGCTTAACGCATAACGCATCACGCATATTGCATAACGTATAACGCAAAACGCATAACGCATAACGTTACCGCATAAGGCTTGATGCATGACGCATATCGCATAACGCATAACGTACAACGTATAACGCATAACGCATAACGCATAACGCATATCGCATAACGCATAACGCATAACCCATAACGCATAACGCATAACGCATAACGCATAACGCATAACGCATAACGCATTACGCATAACGCATAAAGTATAACACATAACGCATAACGCATAAAGTATAACACACAACGCATAACGCATTACGCATATTCCATAACGTATAACGCAAAACGCATAACGCATAACGTTACCGCATAAGGCTTGATGCATGACGCATATCGCATAACGCATAACGTACAACGGATAACGCATAACGCATAACGCATAACGCATATCGCATAACGCATAACGCATAACGTATAACGCATAACGCATACCGTATAACGCATAACGCATGACGCATAACGCAAACGTATAACGCACAACGCATAACGAATACAGCAAAACGCATAATGCTTAACGCATAACGGATCACGCATAACGCATAACGCATAACGCATAACGCATAACGCATAACGCATATCGAATAACGCATAACGTGTAACTCATAACGCATAACGCATAAAGCATAATGCATAACGCATAACGCATAACGCATAAAGCATAACGCATAACGCATAACGCATAACGCAAACTTATAACGCACAACGCATAACGCATAACGCATAACGCATAACGCATAACGCCTAACGCATAACGCATAACGCATAACGCATAACGCATAACGCAAAACGCATAACGCATAACGCATAACGCATAACGCATAACGCATAACGCATAACGCATAACGCATAACGCATAACGCATAACGCATAACGCATAACGCATAACGCATTACGCATAACGCATAAAGTATAACACATAACGCATAACGCATAACGCATAACGTATATCGTATAACACATAACGCATAACCCATAACGCATAACGCATAAGGCATAACGCATAACGTTAACGCATAACGCATAACGCATAACGCATAACGCATAACGCATAACGCATTACGCATAACGCATAACGCATAACGCATAACGCATAACGCATAACGCATAACGCATAACGCATAACGCATAACGCATATCGCATAACGCATAACGCATAACCCATAACGCATAACGCATAACGCATAACGCATAACGCATAACGCATAACGCATAACGCATAACGCATAACGCATAACGCATAACGCATAACGCATAACGCATAACGCATAACGCATAACGCATAACGCATAACGCATAACGCATAACGCATAACGCATAACGCATAACGCATAACGCATAACGCATATCGCATAACGCATAACGCATAACCCATAACGCATAACGCATAACGCATAACGCATAACGCATAACGCATAACGCATTACGCATAACGCATAAAGTATAACACATAACGCATAACGCATAAAGTATAACACACAACGCATAACGCATTACGCATATTGCATAACGTATAACGCAAAACGCATAACGCATAACGTTACCGCATAAGGCTTGATGCATGACGCATATCGCATAACGCATAACGTACAACGGATAACGCATAACGCATAACGCATAACGCATAACGCATAACGCATAACGCATAACGTATAACGCATAACGCATACCGTATAACGCATAACGCATGACGCATAACGCAAACGTATAACGCACAACGCATAACGAATACAGCAAAACGCATAATGCTTAACGCATAACGGATCACGCATAACGCATAACGCATAACGCATAACGCATAACGCATATCGAATAACGCATAACGTGTAACTCATAACGCATAAAGCATAATGCATAACGCATAACGCATAACGCATAAAGCATAACGCATAACGCATAACGCATAACGCAAACTTATAACGCACAACGCATAACGCATAACGCATAACGCATAACGCATAACGCATAACGCATAACGCATAACGCATAACGCATAACGCATAACGTATATCGCATAACACATAACGCATAACCCATAACGCATAACGCATAAGGCATAACTCATAACGTTAACGCATAACGCATAACGCCTAACGCTTAACGGATCACGCATAACGCAAAAAGCATAACGCATAAAGCATAACGCATAACGCATAACGCATAACGCATAACGCATAAAGCATAACGCATACCGCATAACGCATACCGCATAACGCATAACGCATAACGCATAACGCAAACTTATAACGCACAACGCATAACGCATAACGCATAACGCATAACGCATAACGCATAACGCATAACGCATAACGCATAACGCATAACGCATAACGCATAACCCATAACGCATAACGCATAACGCATAACGCATAACGCATAACGCATAACGCATAACGCATAACGCATAACGCATTACGCATAACGCATAAAGTATAACACATAACGCATAACGCATAAAGTATAACACATAACGCATAACGCATTACGCATATTGCATAACGTATAACGCAAAACGCATAACGCATAACGTTACCGCATAAGGCTTGATGCATGACGCATATCGCATAACGCATAACGTACAACGTATAACGCATAACGCATAACGCATAACGCATATCGCATAACGCATAACGCATAACGTATAACGCATAACGCATACCGTATAACGCATAACGCATGACGCATAACGCAAACGTATAACGCACAACGCATAACGAATACAGCAAAACGCATAATGCTTAACGCATAACGGATCACGCATAACGCATAACGCATAACGTATAACGCATAACGCATAACGCATAACGCATAAAGCATAACGCATAACGCATAACGCATAACGCAAACTTATAACGCACAACGCATAACGCATAACGCATAACGCATAACGCATAACGCATAACGCATAACGCATAACGCATAACGCATAACGCATAACGCATAACGCATAACGCATAACGCATAACGCATAACGCATTACGCATAACGCATAAAGTATAACGCATAAAGCATAACGCATAACGCATAACGCATAACGCATAACGCATATCGCATAACGCATAACGCATAACGTATAACGCATAACGCAAACCGTATAACGCATAACGCATAACGCAAACGTATAACGCACAACGCATAACGAATACAGCAAAACGCATAATGCTTAACGCATAACGAATCACGCATAACGCATAACGATTAACGCATAACGCATAACGCATAACGCATATCGAATAACGCATAACGTGTAACTCATAACGCATAACGCATAAAGCATAATGCATAACGCATAACGCATAACGCATATCGCATAACGCATAACGCATAACGTATAACGCATAACGCATACCGTATAACGCATAACGCATAATGCATAACGCAAACGTATAACGCACAACGCATAATGCATAACGAACAACGGATAACGCATAACGCATAACGCATAACGAATACCGCAAAACGTATATCGCCTAACACATAACGGATCACGCATAAAGCATAACGCATAACGTATAACGCATAACGCATAACGCAAACGTATAGCGCACAACGCATAACGCATAAACCATAACCCATACTTCATAACGCCTAACGCATAATGCACAACGCATAACGAACACCGGAAAACCCATAACGCCTAACGCATAACGCATAACGCCTAATGCATAACGCATAAAGCATAACGCATAACGCATAAAGCATAACGCATAACGCATAACGCATAACGCATAAAGCATAACGCATAACGCATAACGCATAACGAATAACGCATAACGCATCACGCATAACGCATAACGCATAACGCATAACGCATAACGCATATCGCATAAAACATAACGCATAAAGCATAACGTACAACGTATAACGCATAACGCATAACACATAACGCATAACCCATAACGCATAACGCATAAGGCATAACGCATAACGTTAACGCATAACGCATAACGCATAACGCATAACGCATTACGCATAACGCATAAAGTATAACACATAACGCATAACGCATAAAGTATAACACATAACGCATAACGCATTACGCATATTGCATAACGTATAACGCAAAACGCATAACGCATAACGTTACCGCATAAGGCTTGATGCATGACGCATATCGCATAACGCATAACGTACAACGTATAACGCATAACGCATAACGCATAACGCATAACGCATAACGCATAACGCATAACGCATAACGCATAACGCATAACGCATAACGCATAACGCATAACGCATAACGCATATCGCATAACGCATAACGCATAACCCATAACGCATAACGCATAACGCATAACGCATAACGCATAACGTATATCGTATAACACATAACGCATAACCCATAACGCATAACGCATAACGCATAACGCATAACGCATTACGCATAACGCATAAAGTATAACACATAACGCATAACGCATAACGCATAACGCATAACGCATAACGCATAACGCATAACGCATAACGCATAACGCATAACGCATAACGCATAACGCATAACGCATATCGCATAACGCATAACGCATAACCCATAACGCATAACCCATAACGCATAACGCATAACGCATAACGCATAACGCATAACGCATAACGCATAACGCATAACGCATAACGCATAACGCATAACGCATAACGCATAACGCATAACGCATAACGCATAACGCATAACGCATAACGCATATCGCATAACGCATAACGCATAACCCATAACGCATAACGCATAACGCATAACGCATAACGCATAACGCATAACGCATTACGCATAACGCATAAAGTATAACACATAACGCATAACGCATAAAGTATAACACACAACGCATAACGCATTACGCATATTGCATAACGTATAACGCAAAACGCATAACGCATAACGTTACCGCATAAGGCTTGATGCATGACGCATATCGCATAACGCATAACGTACAACGGATAACGCATAACGCATAACGCATAACGCATAACGCATAACGCATAACGCATAACGCATAACGAATACCGCAAAACGTATATCGCCTAACACATAACGGATCACGCATAACGCATAACGCATAACGTATAACGCATAACGCATAACGCATAACGCATAAAGCATAACGCATAACGCATAACGCATAACGCAAACTTATAACGCACAACGCATAACGCATAACGCATAACGCATAACGCATAACGCATAACGCATAACGCATAACGCATAACGCATAACGCATAACGCATAACGCATAACGCATAACGCATTACGCATAACGCATAAAGTATAACGCATAAAGCATAACGCATAACGCATAACGCATAACGCATAACGCATATCGCATAACGCATAACGAATAACGCATAACGCATCACGCATAACGCATAACGCATAACGCATGACGCATAACGCATATCGCATAAAACATAACGCATAAAGCATAACGTACAACGTATAACGCATAACGCATAACGCATAACGCATAACGCATAACGCATAACGCATAACGCACAACGCATAACGCATAACGTATATCGCATATCACATAACGCATAACCCATAACGCATAACGCATAAGGCATAACGCATAACGTTAACGCATAACGCATAACGCCTAACGCATAACGCATAACGCATAACGCATAACGCATAACGCATAACGCATAACGCATAACGCATAACGCATAACGCATAACGCATAACGCATAACGCATAACGCATAACGCATAACGCATATCGCATAAAACATAACGCATAAAGCATAACGTACAACGTATAACGCATAACGCATAACGCATAACGCATAACGTATATCGCATAACACATAACGCATAACCCATAACGCAAAACGCATAAGGCATAACGCATAACGTTAACGCATAACGCATAACGCATAACGCATAACGCATAACGCATAACGCATTACGCATAACGCATAAAGTATAACACATAACGCATAACGCATAAAGTATAACACATAACGCATAACGCATTACGCATATTGCATAACGTATAACGCAAAACGCATAACGCATAACGTTACCGCATAAGGCTTGATGCATGACGCATATCGCATAACGCATAACGTACAACGTATAACGCATAACGCATAACGCATAACGCATATCGCATAACGCATAACGCATAACGTATAACGCATAACGCATACCGTATAACGCATAACGCTTGACGCATAACGTAAACGTATAACGCACAACGCATAACGAATACAGCAAAACGCATAATGCTTAACGCATAACGGATCACACATAACGCATAACGCATAACGCAAAACGCATAACGCATATCGAATAACGCATAACGTGTAACTCATAACGCATAACGCATAACGCATAAAGCATAACGCATAACGCATAACGCATAACGCATAAAGCATAACGCATAACGCATAACGCATAACGAATAACGCATAACGCATCACGCATAACGCATAACGCATAACGCATAACGCATAACGCATATCGCATAAAACATAACGCATAAAGCATAACGTAAACGTATAACGCATAACGCATAACGCATAACGCATAACGCATAACGCACAACGCATAACGCATAACGTATATCGCATATCACATAACGCATAACCCATAACGCATAACGCATAAGGCATAACGCATAACGTTAACGCATAACGCATAACGCCTAACGCATAACGCATAACGCATAACGCATAACGCATAACGCATAACGCATAACGCATAACGCATAACGCATAACGCATAACGCATAACGCATAACGCATAACGCATAACGCATAACGCATAACGCATATCGCATAAAACATAACGCATAAAGCATAACGTACAACGTATAACGCATAACGCATAAAGCATAACGCATAACGTATATCGCATAACACATAAGGCATAACCCATAACGCATAACGCATAAGGCATAACGCCTAACGCATAACGCATATCGAATAACGCATAACGTGTAACTCATAACGCATAACGCATAAAGCATAATGCATAACGCATAACACATAACGCATATCGCATAACGCATAACGCATAACGTATAACGCATAACGCATACCGTATAACGCATAACGCATAATGCATAACGCAAACGTATAACGCACAACGCATAATGCATAACGAACAACGGATAACGCATAACGCATAACGCATAACGAATACCGCAAAACGTATATCGCCTAACACATAACGGATCAGGCATAAAGCATAACGCATAACGTATAACGCATAACGCATAACGCAAACGTATAGCGCACAACGCATAACGCATAAACCATTAACCCATACTTCATAACGCCTAACGCATAATGCACAACGCATAACGAACACCGGAAAACCCATAACGCCTAACGCATAACGCATAACGCCTAATGCATAACGCATAAAGCATAACGCATAACGCATAAAGCATAACGCATAACGCATAACGCATAACGCATAAAGCATAACGCATAACGCATAACGCATAACGAATAACGCATAACGCATCACGCATAACGCATAACGCATAACGCATAACGCATATCGCATAAAACATAACGCATAAAGCATAACGTACAACGTATAACGCATAACGCATAACGCATAACGCATAACGCATAACGCACAACGCATAACGCATAACGTATATCGCATATCACATAACGCATAACCCATAACGCATAACGCATAAGGCATAACGCATAACGTTAACGCATAACGCATAACGCCTAACGCATAACGCATAACGCATAACGCATAACGCATAACGCATAACGCATAACGCATAACGCATAACGCATAACGCATAACGCATAACGCATAACGCATATCGCATAAAACATAACGCATAAAGCATAACGTACAACGTATAACGCATAACGCATAAAGCATAACGCATAACGTATATCGCATAACACATAACGCATAACCCATAACGCATAACGCATAAGGCATAACGCATAACGTTAACGCATAACGCATAACGCATAACGCATAACGCATAACGCATTACGCATAACGCATAACGTTACCGCATAAGGCTTGATGCATGACGCATATCGCATAACGCATAACGTACAACGTATAACGCATAACGCATAACGCATAACGCATATCGAATAACGCATAACGTGTAACTCATAACGCATAACGCATAAAGCATAATGCATAACGCATAACGCATAACGCATAAAGCATAACGCATAACGCATAACGCATAACGCATAACGCAAACTTATAACGCACAACGCATAACGCATAACGCATAACGCATAACGCATAACGCATACCGCATAACGCATACCGCATAACGCATAACGCATAACGCATAACGCAAACTTATAACGCACAACGCATAACGCATAACGCATAACGCATAACGCATAACGCATAACGCATAACGCATAACGCATAACGCATAACGCATAACGCAGAACGCATAACGCATAACGCATAACGCATAACGCATAACGCATAACGCATAACCCATAACGCATAACGCATAACGCATAACGCATAACGCATAACGCATAACGCATAACGCATTACGCATAACGCATAAAGTATAACACATAACGCATAACGCATAAAGTATAACACATAACACATAACGCATTACGCATATTGCATAACGTATAACGCAAAACGCATAACGCATAACGTTACCGCATAAGGCTTGATGCATGACGCATATCGCATAACGCATAACGAACAACGTATAACGCATAACGCATAACGCATAACGCATAACGCATAACGCATAACGCATAACGTATAACGCATAACGCATACCGTATAACGCATAACGCATAACGCATAACGCAAACGTATAACGCACAACGCATAACGAATACAGCAAAACGCATAATGCTTAACGCATAACGGATCACGCATAACGCATAACGCATAACGCATAACGCATAACGCATATCGAATAACGCATAACGTGTAACTCATAACGCATAACGCATAAAGCATAACGCATAACGCATAACGAACAACGGATAACGCATAACGCATAACGCATAACGAATACCGCAAAACGTATATCGCCTAACACATAACGGATCACGCATAACGCATAACGTATAACGCATAACGCATAACGCATAACGCATAAAGCATAACGCATAACGCATAACGCATAACGCAAACTTATAACGCACAACGCATAACGCATAACGCATAACGCATAACGCATAACGCATAACGCATAACGCATAACGCATAACGCATAACGCATAACGCATAACGCATAACGCATAACGCATTACGCATAACGCATAAAGTATAACACATAACGCATAACGCATAACGCATAACGCATAACGCATAACGCATAAAGCATAACGCATAACGCATAACGCATAACGCATATCGCATAACGCATAACGCATAACGTATAACGCATAACGCAAACCGTATAACGCATAACGCATAACGCAAACGTATAACGCACAACGCATGAATACAGCAAAACGCATAATGCTTAACGCATAACGAATCACGCATAACGCATAACGCATAACGCATAACGCATAACGCATAACGCATATCGAATAACGCATAACGTGTAACTCATAACGCATAACGCATAAAGCATAATGCATAACGCATAACACATAACGCATATCGCATAACGCATAACGCATAACGTATAACGCATAACGCATACCGTATAACGCATAACGCATAATGCATAACGCAAACGTATAACGCACAACGCATAATGCATAACGAACAACGGATAACGCATAACGCATAACGAATACCGCAAAACGTATATCGCCTAACACATAACGGATCACGCATAAAGCATAACGCATAACGTATAACGCATAACGCATAACGCAAACGTATAGCGCACAACGCATAACGCATAAACCATAACCCATACTTCATAACGCCTAACGCATAATGCACAACGCATAACGAACACCGGAAAACCCATAACGCCTAACGCATAACGCATAACGCCTAATGCATAACGCATAAAGCATAACGCATAACGCATAAAGCATAACGCATAACGCATAACGCATAACGCATAAAGCATAACGCATAACGCATAACGCATAACGCATAACGCATAACGCATCACGCATAACGCATAACGCATAACGCATAACGCATAACGCATATCGCATAAAACATAACGCATAAAGCATAACGTACAACGTATAACGCATAACGCATAACGCATAACGCATAACGCATAACGCACAACGCATAACGCATAACGTATATCGCATATCACATAACGCATAACCCATAACGCATAACGCATAAGGCATAACGCATAACGTTAACGCATAACGCATAACGCCTAACGCATAACGCATAACGCATAACGCATAACGCATAACGCATAACGCATAACGCATAACGCATAACGCATAACGCATAACGCATAACGCATAACGCATAACGCATAACGCATATCGCATAAAACATAACGCATAAAGCATAACGTACAACGTATAACGCATAACGCATAAAGCATAACGCATAACGTATATCGCATAACACATAAGGCATAACCCATAACGCATAACGCATAAGGCATAACGCATAACGTTAACGCATAACGCATAACGCATAACGCATAACGCATAACGCATAACGCATTACGCATAACGCATAACGTTACCGCATAAGGCTTGATGCATGACGCATATCGCATAACGCATAACGTACAACGTATAACGCATAACGCATAACGCATAACGCATATCGAATAACGCATAACGTGTAACTCATAACGCATAACGCATAAAGCATAATGCATAACGCATAACGCATAACGCATAAAGCATAACGCATAACGCATAACGCATAACGCATAACGCAAACTTATAACGCACAACGCATAACGCATAACGCATAACGCATAACGCATAACGCCTAACGCATAACGCATAACGCATAACGCATAACGCATAACGCATAACGCAAAACGCATAACGCATAACGCATAACGCATAACGCATAACGCATAACGCATAACGCATAACGCATAACGCATAACGCATAACGCATAACGCATAACGCATTACGCAAAACGCATAAAGTATAACGCATAACGCATAACGCATAACGCATAACGCATAACGCATAACGCATAACGCATAACGCATAACGCATAACGCATTACGCATAACGCATAAAGTATAACACATAACGCATAACGCATAACGCATAACGTATATCGCATAACACATAACGCATAACCCATAACGCATAACGCATAAGGCATAACGCATAACGTTAACGCATAACGCATAACGCATAACGCATAACGCATAACGCATAACGCATTACGCATAACGCATAACGCATAACGCATAACGCATAACGCATAACGCATAACGCATAACGCATAACGCATAACGCATAACGCATATCGCATAACGCATAACGCATAACCCATAACGCATAACGCATAACGCATAACGCATAACGCATAACGCATAACGCATAACGCATAACGCATAACGCATAACGCATAACGCATAACGCATAACGCATAACGCATAACGCATAACGCATAACGCATAACGCATAACGCATAACGCATAACGCATAACGCATAACGCATAACGCATAACGCATAACGCAAAACGCATAACGCATAACGCATAACGCATAACGCATAACGCATAACGCATAACGCATAACGCATAACGCATAACGCATAACGCATAACGCATAACGCATAACGCATTACGCAAAACGCATAAAGTATAACGCATAACGCATAACGCATAACGCATAACGCATAACGCATAACGCATAACGCATAACGCATAACGCATAACGCATAACGCATAACGCATAACGCATTACGCATAACGCATAAAGTATAACACATAACGCATAACGCATAACGCATAACGCATAACGCATAACGCATAACGCATAACGCATAACGCATAACGCATAACGCATATCGCATAACGCATAACGCATAACGCATAAAGCATAATGCATAACGCATAACGCATAACGCATAAAGCATAACGCATAACGCATAACGCATAACGCATAACGCAAACTTATAACGCACAACGCATAACGCATAACGCCTAACGCATAACGCATAACGCATAACGCATAACGCATAACGCATAACGCAAAACGCATAACGCATAACGCATAACGCATAACGCATAACGCATAACGCATAACGCATAACGCATAACGCATAACGCATAACGCATAACGCATAACGCATAACGCATTACGCAAAACGCATAAAGTATAACGCATAACGCATAACGCATAACGCATAACGCATAACGCATAACGCATAACGCATAACGCATAACGCATAACGCATAACGCATAACGCATAACGCATAACGCATTACGCATAACGCATAAAGTATAACACATAACGCATAACGCATAACGCATAACGTATATCGTATAACACATAACGCATAACCCATAACGCATAACGCATAAGGCATAACGCATAACGTTAACGCATAACGCATAACGCATAACGCATAACGCATAACGCATAACGCATTACGCATAACGCATAACGCATAACGCATAACGCATAACGCATAACGCATAACGCATAACGCATAACGCATAACGCATAACGCATATCGCATAACGCATAACGCATAACCCATAACGCATAACGCATAACGCATAACGCATAACGCATAACGCATAACGCATAACGCATAACGCATAACGCATAACGCATAACGCATAACGCATAACGCATAACGCATAACGCATAACGCATAACGCATAACGCATAACGCATAACGCATAACGCATAACGCATAACGCATATCGCATAACGCATAACGCATAACCCATAACGCATAACGCATAACGCATAACGCATAACGCATAACGCATAACGCATAACGCATAACGCATAAAGTATAACACATAACGCATAACGCATAAAGTATAACACACAACGCATAACGCATTACGCATATTGCATAACGTATAACGCAAAACGCATAACGCATAACGTTACCGCATAAGGCTTGATGCATGACGCATATCGCATAACGCATAACGTACAACGGATAACGCATAACGCATAACGCATAACGCATATCGCATAACGCATAACGCATAACGTATAACGCATAACGCATACCGTATAACGCATAACGCATGACGCATAACGCAAACGTATAACGCACAACGCATAACGAATACAGCAAAACGCATAATGCTTAACGCATAACGGATCACGCATAACGCATAACGCATAACGCATAACGCATAACGCATATCGAATAACGCATAACGTGTAACTCATAACGCATAAAGCATAATGCATAACGCATAACGCATAACGCATAAAGCATAACGCATAACGCATAACGCATAACGCAAACTTATAACGCACAACGCATAACGCATAACGCATAACGCATAACGCATAACGCCTAACGCATAACGCATAACGCATAACGCATAACGCATAACGTATATCGCATAACACATAACGCATAACCCATAACGCATAACGCATAAGGCATAACTCATAACGTTAACGCATAACGCATAACGCCTAACGCTTAACGGATCACACATAACGCAAAAAGCATAACGCATAAAGCATAACGCATAACGCATAACGCATAACGCATAACGCATAAAGCATAACGCATACCGCATAACGCATACCGCATAACGCATAACGCATAACGCATAACGCAAACTTATAACGCACAACGCATAACGCATAACGCATAACGCATAACGCATAACGCATAACGCATAACGCATAACGCATAACGCATAACGTATATCGCATAACACATAACGCATAACCCATAACGCATAACGCATAAGGCATAACTCATAACGTTAACGCATAACGCATAACGCCTAACGCTTAACGGATCACACATAACGCAAAAAGCATAACGCATAAAGCATAACGCATAACGCATAACGCATAACGCATAACGCATAAAGCATAACGCATACCGCATAACGCATACCGCATAACGCAAAACGCATAACGCATAACGCATAACGCATAACGCATAACGCATAACGCATAACGCATAACGCATAACGCATAACGCATAACGCATAACGCATAACGCATAACGCATAACGCATAACGCATTACGCAAAACGCATAACGCATAACGCATAACGCATAACGCATAAAGCATAACGCATACCGCATAACGCATACCGCATAACGCATAACGCATAACGCATAACGCAAACTTATAACGCACAACGCATAACGCATAACGCATAACGCATAACGCATAACGCATAACGCATAACGCATAACGCATAACGCATAACGCATAACGCATAACCCATAACGCATAACGCATAACGCATAACGCATAACGCATAACGCATAACGCATAACGCATAACGCATTACGCATAACGCATAAAGTATAACACATAACGCATAACGCATAAAGTATAACACATAACGCATAACGCATTACGCATATTGCATAACGTATAACGCAAAACGCATAACGCATAACGTTACCGCATAAGGCTTGATGCATGACGCATATCGCATAACGCATAACGTACAACGTATAACGCATAACGCATAACGCATAACGCATATCGCATAACGCATAACGCATAACGTATAACGCATAACGCATACCGTATAACGCATAACGCATGACGCATAACGCAAACGTATAACGCACAACGCATAACGAATACAGCAAAACGCATAATGCTTAACGCATAACGGATCACGCATAACGCATAACGTATAACGCATAACGCATAACGCATAACGCATAAAGCATAACGCATAACGCATAACGCATAACGCAAACTTATAACGCACAACGCATAACGCATAACGCATAACGCATAACGCATAACGCATAACGCATAACGCATAACGCATAACGCATAACGCATAACGCATAACGCATAACGCATAACGCATAACGCATAACGCATTACGCATAACGCATAAAGTATAACGCATAAAGCATAACGCATAACGCATAACGCATAACGCATAACGCATAACGCATATCGCATAACGCATAACGCATAACGTATAACGCATAACGCAAACCGTATAACGCATAACGCATAACGCAAACGTATAACGCACAACGCATAACGAATACAGCAAAACGCATAATGCTTAACGCATAACGAATCACGCATAACGCATAACGATTAACGCATAACGCATAACGCATAACGCATATCGAATAACGCATAACGTGTAACTCATAACGCATAACGCATAAAGCATAATGCATAACGCATAACACATAACGCATATCGCATAACGCATAACGCATAACGTATAACGCATAACGCATACCGTATAACGCATAACGCATAATGCATAACGCAAACGTATAACGCACAACGCATAATGCATAACGAACAACGGATAACGCATAACGCATAACGCATAACGAATACCGCAAAACGTATATCGCCTAACACATAACGGATCACGCATAAAGCATAACGCATAACGTATAACGCATAACGCATAACGCAAACGTATAGCGCACAACGCATAACGCATAAACCATAACCCATACTTCATAACGCCTAACGCATAATGCACAACGCATAACGAACACCGGAAAACCCATAACGCCTAACGCATAACGCATAACGCCTAATGCATAACGCATAAAGCATAACGCATAACGCATAAAGCATAACGCATAACGCATAACGCATAACGCATAAAGCATAACGCATAACGCATAACGCATAACGCATAACGCATAACGCATCACGCATAACGCATAACGCATAACGCATAACGCATAACGCATATCGCATAAAACATAACGCATAAAGCATAACGTACAACGTATAACGCATAACGCATAACGCATAACGCATAACGCATAACGCACAACGCATAACGCATAACGTATATCGCATATCTCATAACGCATAACCCATAACGCATAACGCATAAGGCATAACGCATAACGTTAACGCATAACGCATAACGCCTAACGCATAACGCATAACGCATAACGCATAACGCATAACGCATAACGCATAACGCATAACGCATAACGCATAACGCATAACGCATAACGCATAACGCATATCGCATAAAACATAACGCATAAAGCATAACGTACAACGTATAACGCATAACGCATAACGCATAACGCATAACGTATATCGCATAACACATAACGCATAACCCATAACGCATAACGCATAAGGCATAACGCATAACGTTAACGCATAACGCATAACGCATAACGCATAACGCATTACGCATAACGCATAAAGTATAACACATAACGCATAACGCATAAAGTATAACACATAACGCATAACGCATTACGCATATTGCATAACGTATAACGCAAAACGCATAACGCATAACGTTACCGCATAAGGCTTGATGCATGACGCATATCGCATAACGCATAACGTACAACGTATAACGCATAACGCATAACGCATAACGCATAACGCATAACGCATAACGCATAACGCATAACGCATAACGCATAACGCATAACGCATAACGCATAACGCATATCGCATAACGCATAACGCATAACCCATAACGCATAACGCATAACGCATAACGCATAACGCATAACGTATATCGTATAACACATAACGCATAACCCATAACGCATAACGCATAACGCATAACGCATAACGCATAACGCATTACGCATAACGCATAAAGTATAACACATAACGCATAACGCATAACGCATAACGCATAACGCATAACGCATAACGCATAACGCATAACGCATAACGCATAACGCATAACGCATAACGCATATCGCATAACGCATAACGCATAACCCATAACGCATAACCCATAACGCATAACGCATAACGCATAACGCATAACGCATAACGCATAACGCATAACGCATAACGCATAACGCATAACGCATAACGCATAACGCATAACGCATAACGCATAACGCATAACGCATAACGCATATCGCATAACGCATAACGCATAACCCATAACGCATAACGCATAACGCATAACGCATAACGCATAACGCATTACGCATAACGCATAAAGTATAACACATAACGCATAACGCATAAAGTATAACACACAACGCATAACGCATTACGCATATTGCATAACGTATAACGCAAAACGCATAACGCATAACGTTACCGCATAAGGCTTGATGCATGACGCATATCGCATTACGCATAACGTACAACGGATAACGCATAACGCATAACGCGTAACGCATAACGCATAACGCATAACGCATAACGCATAACGAATACCGCAAAACGTATATCGCCTAACACATAACGGATCACGCATAACGCATAACGCATAACGTATAACGCATAACGCATAACGCATAACGCATAAAGCATAACGCATAACGCATAACGCATAACGCAAACTTATAACGCACAACGCATAACGCATAACGCATAACGCATAACGCATAACGCATAACGCATAACGCATAACGCATAACGCATAACGCATAACGCATAACGCATTACGCATAACGCATAAAGTATAACGCATAAAGCATAACGCATAACGCATAACGCATAACGCATAACGCATATCGCATAACGCATAACGAATAACGCATAACGCATCACGCATAACGCATAACGCATAACGCATGACGCATAACGCATATCGCATAAAACATAACGCATAAAGCATAACGTACAACGTATAACGCATAACGCATAACGCATAACGCATAACGCATAACGCATAACGCATAACGCACAACGCATAACGCATAACGTATATCGCATATCACATAACGCATAACCCATAACGCATAACGCATAAGGCATAACGCATAACGTTAACGCATAACGCATAACGCCTAACGCATAACGCATAACGCATAACGCATAACGCATAACGCATAACGCATAACGCATAACGCATAACGCATAACGCATAACGCATAACGCATAACGCATGACGCATAACGCATAACGCATATCGCATAAAACATAACGCATAAAGCATAACGTACAACGTATAACGCATAACGCATAACGCATAACGCATAACGTATATCGCATAACACATAACGCATAACCCATAACGCAAAACGCATAAGGCATAACGCATAACGTTAACGCATAACGCATAACGCATAACGCATAACGCATAACGCATAACGCATTACGCATAACGCATAAAGTATAACACATAACGCATAACGCATAAAGTATAACACATAACGCATAACGCATTACGCATATTGCATAACGTATAACGCAATACGCATAACGCATAACGTTACCGCATAAGGCTTGATGCATGACGCATATCGCATAACGCATAACGTACAACGTATAACGCATAACGCATAACGCATAACGCATATCGCATAACGCATAACGCATAACGTATAACGCATAACGCATACCGTATAACGCATAACGCTTGACGCATAACGCAAACGTATAACGCACAACGCATAACGAATACAGCAAAACGCATAATGCTTAACGCATAACGGATCACGCATAACGCATAACGCATAACGCAAAACGCATAACGCATATCGAATAACGCATAACGTGTAACTCATAACGCATAACGCATAACGCATAAAGCATAACGCATAACGCATAACGCATAACGCATAAAGCATAACGCATAACGCATAACGCATAACGAATAACGCATAACGCATCACGCATAACGCATAACGCATAACGCATAACGCATATCGCATAAAACATAACGCATAAAGCATAACGTAAACGTATAACGCATAACGCATAACGCATAACGCATAACGCATAACGCACAACGCATAACGCATAACGTATATCGCATATCACATAACGCATAACCCATAACGCATAACGCATAAGGCATAACGCATAACGTTAACGCATAACGCATAACGCCTAACGCATAACGCATAACGCATAACGCATAACGCATAACGCATAACGCATAACGCATAACGCATAACGCATAACGCATAACGCATAACGCATAACGCATAACGCATAACGCATAACGCATATCGCATAAAACATAACGCATAAAGCATAACGTACAACGTATAACGCATAACGCATAAAGCATAACGCATAACGTATATCGCATAACACATAAGGCATAACCCATAACGCATAACGCATAAGGCATAACGCCTAACGCATAACGCATATCGAATAACGCATAACGTGTAACTCATAACGCATAACGCATAAAGCATAATGCATAACGCATAACACATAACGCATATCGCATAACGCATAACGCATAACGTATAACGCATAACGCATACCGTATAACGCATAACGCATAATGCATAACGCAAACGTATAACGCACAACGCATAATGCATAACGAACAACGGATAACGCATAACGCATAACGCATAACGAATACCGCAAAACGTATATCGCCTAACACATAACGGATCACGCATAAAGCATAACGCATAACGTATAACGCATAACGCATAACGCAAACGTATAGCGCACAACGCATAACGCATAAACCATTAACCCATACTTCATAACGCCTAACGCATAATGCACAACGCATAACGAACACCGGAAAACCCATAACGCCTAACGCATAACGCATAACGCCTAATGCATAACGCATAAAGCATAACGCATAACGCATAAAGCATAACGCATAACGCATAACGCATAACGCATAAAGCATAACGCATAACGCATAACGCATAACGAATAACGCATAACGCATCACGCATAACGCATAACGCATAACGCATAACGCATAACGCATATCGCATAAAACATAACGCATAAAGCATAACGTACAACGTATAACGCATAACGCATAACGCATAACGCATAACGCATAACGCACAACGCATAACGCATAACGTATATCGCATATCACATAACGCATAACCCATAACGCATAACGCATAAGGCATAACGCATAACGTTAACGCATAACGCATAACGCCTAACGCATAACGCATAACGCATAACGCATAACGCATAACGCATAACGCATAACGCATAACGCATAACGCATAACGCATAACGCATAACGCATAACGCATAACGCATATCGCATAAAACATAACGCATAAAGCATAACGTACAACGTATAACGCATAACGCATAACGCATAACGCATAACGTATATCGCATAACACATAAGGCATAACCCATAACGCATAACGCATAAGGCATAACGCATAACGTTAACGCATAACGCATAACGCATAACGCATAACGCATTACGCATAACGCATAACGTTACCGCATAAGGCTTGATGCATGACGCATATCGCATAACGCATAACGTACAACGTATAACGCATAACGCATAACGCATAACGCATATCGAATAACGCATAACGTGTAACTCATAACGCATAACGCATAAAGCATAATGCATAACGCATAACGCATAACGCATAAAGCATAACGCATAACGCATAACGCATAACGCATAACGCAAACTTATAACGCACAACGCATAACGCATAACGCATAACGCATAACGCATAACGCATACCGCATAACGCATACCGCATAACGCATAACGCATAACGCATAACGCAAACTTATAACGCACAACGCATAACGCATAACGCATAACGCATAACGCATAACGCATAACGCATAACGCATAACGCATAACGCAGAACGCATAACGCATAACGCATAACGCATAACGCATAACGCATAACGCATAACCCATAACGCATAACGCATAACGCATAACGCATAACGCATAACGCATAACGCATAACGCATAACGCATAACGCATTACGCATAACGCATAAAGTATAACACATAACGCATAACGCATAAAGTATAACACATAACACATAACGCATTACGCATATTGCATAACGTATAACGCAAAACGCATAACGCATAACGTTACCGCATAAGGCTTGATGCATGACGCATATCGCATAACGCATAACGAACAACGTATAACGCATAACGCATAACGCATAACGCATATCGCATAACGCATAACGCATAACGTATAACGCATAACGCATACCGTATAACGCATAACGCATGACGCATAACGCAAACGTATAACGCACAACGCATAACGAATACAGCAAAACGCATAATGCTTAACGCATAACGGATAACGCATAACGCATAACGCATAACGCATAACGCATAACGCATATCGAATAACGCATAACGTGTAACTCATAACGCATAACGCATAAAGCATAATGCATAACGCATAACGAACAACGGATAACGCATAACGCATAACGCATAACGAATACCGCAAAACGTATATCGCCTAACACATAACGGATCACGCATAACGCATAACGTATAACGCATAACGCATAACGCATAACGCATAAAGCATAACGCATAACGCATAACGCATAACGCAAACTTATAACGCACAACGCATAACGCATAACGCATAACGCATAACGCATAACGCATAACGCATAACGCATAACGCATAACGCATAACGCATAACGCATAACGCATAACGCATTACGCATAACGCATAAAGTATAACACATAACGCATAACGCATAAAGCATAACGCATAACGCATAACGCATAACGCATAAAGCATAACGCATAACGCATAACGCATAACGCATATCGCATAACGCATAACGCATAACGTATAACGCATAACGCAAACCGTATAACGCATAACGCATAACGCAAACGTATAACGCACAACGCATAACGAATACAGCAAAACGCATAATGCTTAACGCATAACGAATCACGCATAACGCATAACGCATAACGCATAACGCATAACGCATAACGCATATCGAATAACGCATAACGTGTAACTCATAACGCATAACGCATAAAGCATAATGCATAACGCATAACACATAACGCATATCGCATAACGCATAACGCATAACGTATAACGCATAACGCATACCGTATAACGCATAACGCATAATGCATAACGCAAACGTATAACGCACAACGCATAATGCATAACGAACAACGGATAACGCATAACGCATAACGAATACCGCAAAACGTATATCGCCTAACACATAACGGATCACGCATAAAGCATAACGCATAACGTATAACGCATAACGCATAACGCAAACGTATAGCGCACAACGCATAACGCATAAACCATAACCCATACTTCATAACGCCTAACGCATAATGCACAACGCATAACGAACACCGGAAAACCCATAACGCCTAACGCATAACGCATAACGCCTAATGCATAACGCATAAAGCATAACGCATAACGCATAAAGCATAACGCATAACGCATAACGCATAACGCATAAAGCATAACGCATAACGCATAACGCATAACGAATAACGCATAACGTTACCGCATAAGGCTTGATGCATGACGCATATCGCATAACGCATATCGCATAAAACATAACGCATAAAGCATAACGTACAACGTATAACGCATAACGCATAACGCATAACGCATAACGCATAACGCACAACGCATAACGCATAACGTATATCGCATATCACATAACGCATAACCCATAACGCATAACGCATAAGGCATAACGCATAACGTTAACGCATAACGCATAACGCCTAACGCATAACGCATAACGCATAACGCATAACGCATAACGCATAACGCATAACGCATAACGCATAACGCATAACGCATAACGCATAACGCATAACGCATATCGCATAAAACATAACGCATAAAGCATAACGTACAACGTATAACGCATAACGCATAAAGCATAACGCATAACGTATATCGCATAACACATAACGCATAACCCATAACGCATAACGCATAAGGCATAACGCATAACGTTAACGCATAACGCATAACGCATAACGCATAACGCATAACGCATTACGCATAACGCATAACGTTACCGCATAAGGCTTGATGCATGACGCATATCGCATAACGCATAACGCATAACGTATAACGCATAACGCATAACGCATAACGCATATCGAATAACGCATAACGTGTAACTCATAACGCATAACGCATAAAGCATAATGCATAACGCATAACGCATAACGCATAAAGCATAACGCATAACGCATAACGCATAACGCATAACGCAAACTTATAACGCACAACGCATAACGCATAACGCATAACGCATAACGCATAACGCATACCGCATAACGCATACCGCATAACGCATAACGCATAACGCATAACGCAAACTTATAACGCACAACGCATAACGCATAACGCATAACGCATAACGCATAACGCATAACGCATAACGCATAACGCATAACGCAGAACGCATAACGCATAACGCATAACGCATAACGCATAACGCATAACGCATAACCCATAACGCATAACGCATAACGCATAACGCATAACGCATAACGCATAACGCATAACGCATAACGCATAACGCATTACGCATAACGCATAAAGTATAACACATAACGCATAACGCATAAAGTATAACACATAACACATAACGCATTACGCATATTGCATAACGTATAACGCAAAACGCATAACGCATAACGTTACCGCATAAGGCTTGATGCATGACGCATATCGCATAACGCATAACGAACAACGTATAACGCATAACGCATAACGCATAACGCATATCGCATAACGCATAACGCATAACGTATAACGCATAACGCATACCGTATAACGCATAACGCATGACGCATAACGCAAACGTATAACGCACAACGCATAACGAATACAGCAAAACGCATAATGCTTAACGCATAACGGATCACGCATAACGCATAACGCATAACGCATAACGCATAACGCATATCGAATAACGCATAACGTGTAACTCATAACGCATAACGCATAAAGCATAATGCATAACGCATAACGAACAACGGATAACGCATAACGCATAACGCATAACGAATACCGCAAAACGTATATCGCCTAACACATAACGGATCACGCATAACGCATAACGTATAACGCATAACGCATAACGCATAACGCATAACGCATAACGCATAACGCATAACGCATAACGCAAACTTATAACGCACAACGCATAACGCATAACGCACAACGCATAACGCATAACGCATAACGCATAACGCATAACGCATAACGCATAACGCATAACGCATAACGCATAACGCATAACGCATAACGCATTACGCATAACGCATAAAGTATAACACATAACGCATAACGCATAAAGCATAACGCATAACGCATAACGCATAACGCATAAAGCATAACGCATAACGCATAACGCATAACGCATATCGCATAACGCATAACGCATAACGTATAACGCATAACGCAAACCGTATAACGCATAACGCATAACGCAAACGTATAACGCACAACGCATAACGAATACAGCAAAACGCATAATGCTTAACGCATAACGAATCACGCATAACGCATAACGCATAACGCATAACGCATAACGCATAACGCATATCGAATAACGCATAACGTGTAACTCATAACGCATAACGCATAAAGCATAATGCATAACGCATAACACATAACGCATATCGCATAACGCATAACGCATAACGCATAACGCATAACGCATACCGTATAACGCATAACGCATAATGCATAACGCAAACGTATAACGCACAACGCATAATGCATAACGAACAACGGATAACGCATAACGCATAACGAATACCGCAAAACGTATATCGCCTAACACATAACGGATCACGCATAAAGCATAACGCATAACGTATAACGCATAACGCATAACGCAAACGTATAGCGCACAACGCATAACGCATAAACCATAACCCATACTTCATAACGCCTAACGCATAATGCACAACGCATAACGAACACCGGAAAACCCATAACGCCTAACGCATAACGCATAACGCCTAATGCATAACGCATAAAGCATAACGCATAACGCATAAAGCATAACGCATAACGCATAACGCATAACGCATAAAGCATAACGCATAACGCATAACGCATAACGAATAACGCATAACGCATCACGCATAACGCATAACGCATAACGCATAACGCATAACGCATATCGCATAAAACATAACGCATAAAGCATAACGTACAACGTATAACGCATAACGCATAACGCATAACGCATAACGCATAACGCACAACGCATAACGCATAACGTATATCGCATATCACATAACGCATAACCCATAACGCATAACGCATAAGGCATAACGCATAACGTTAACGCATAACGCATAACGCCTAACGCATAACGCATAACGCATAACGCATAACGCATAACGCATAACGCATAACGCATAACGCATAACGCATATCGCATAACGCATAACGCATAACGTATAACGCATAACGCATACCGTATAACGCATAACGCATAATGCATAACGCAAACGTATAACGCACAACGCATAATGCATAACGAACAACGGATAACGCATAACGCATAACGCATAACGAATACCGCAAAACGTATATCGCCTAACACATAACGGATCACGCATAAAGCATAACGCATAACGTATAACGCATAACGCATAACGCAAACGTATAGCGCACAACGCATAACGCATAAACCATAACCCATACTTCATAACGCCTAACGCATAATGCACAACGCATAACGAACACCGGAAAACCCATAACGCCTAACGCATAACGCATAACGCCTAATGCATAACGCATAAAGCATAACGTACAACGTATAACGCATAACGCATAACGCATAACGCATAACGCATAACGCATAACGCACAACGCATAACGCATAACGTATATCGCATATCACATAACGCATAACCCATAACGCATAACGCATAAGGCATAACGCATAACGTTAACGCATAACGCATAACGCCTAACGCATAACGCATAACGCATAACGCATAACGCATAACGCATAACGCATAACGCATAACGCATAACGCATAACGCATAACGCATAACGCATATCGCATAAAACATAACGCATAAAGCATAACGTACAACGTATAACGCATAACGCATAACGCATAACGCATAACGTATATCGCATAACACATAACGCATAACCCATAACGCATAACGCATAAGGCATAACGCATAACGTTAACGCATAACGCATAACGCATAACGCATAACGCATAACGCATAACACATAACGCATTACGCATAACGCATAAAGTATAACACATAACGCATAACGCATAAAGTATAACACATAACGCATAACGCATTACGCATATTGCATAACGTATAACGCAAAACGCATAACGCATAACGTTACCGCATAAGGCTTGATGCATGACGCATATCGCATAACGCATAACGTACAACGTATAACGCATAACGCATAACGCATAACGCATATCGCATAACGCATAACGCATAACGTATAACGCATAACGCATACCGTATAACGCATAACGCTTGACGCATAACGCAAACGTATAACGCACAACGCATAACGAATACAGCAAAACGCATAATGCTTAACGCATAACGGATCACGCATAACGCATAACGCATAACGCATAACGCATAACGCATATCGAATAACGCATAACGTGTAACTCATAACGCATAACGCATAAAGCATAATGCATAACGCATAACGAACAACGGATAACGCATAACGCATAACGCATAACGAATACCGCAAAACGTATATCGCCTAACACATAACGGATCACGCATAACGCATAACGCATAACGTATAACGCATAACGCATAACGCATAACGCATAAAGCATAACGCATAACGCATAACGCATAACGCAAACTTATAACGCACAACGCACAACGCATAACGCATAACGCATAACGCATAACGCATAACGCATAACGCATAACGCATAACGCATAACGCATAACGCATAACGCATAACGCATAACGCATAACGCATAACGCATTACGCATAACGCATAAAGTATAACACATAACGCATAACGCATAAAGCATAACGCATAACGCATAACGCATAACGCATAAAGCATAACGCATAACGCATAACGCATAACGCATAACGCATATCGCATAACGCATAACGCATAACGTATAACGCATAACGCAAACCGTATAACGCATAACGCATAACGCAAACGTATAACGCACAACGCATAACGAATACAGCAAAACGCATAATGCTTAACGCATAACGAATCACGCATAACGCATAACGCATAACGCATAACGCATAACGCATAACGCATAACGCATAACGCATATCGAATAACGCATAACGTGTAACTCATAACGCATAACGCATAAAGCATAATGCATAACGCATAACACATAACGCATATCGCATAACGCATAACGCATAACGTATAACGCATAACGCATACCGTATAACGCATAACGCATAATGCATAACGCAAACGTATAACGCACAACGCATAATGCATAACGAACAACGGATAACGCATAACGCATAACGCATAACGAATACCGCAAAACGTATATCGCCTAACACATAACGGATCACGCATAAAGCATAACGCATAACGTATAACGCATAACGCATAACGCAAACGTATAGCGCACAACGCATAACGCATAAACCATTAACCCATACTTCATAACGCCTAACGCATAATGCACAACGCATAACGAACACCGGAAAACCCATAACGCCTAACGCATAACGCATAACGCCTAATGCATAACGCATAAAGCATAACGCATAACGCATAGAGCATAACGCATAACGCATAACGCATAACGCATAACGCATATCGCATAAAACATAACGCATAAAGCATAACGTACAACGTATAACGCATAACGCATAACGCATAACGCATAACGCATAACGCATAACGCACAACGCATAACGCATAACGTATATCGCATATCACATAACGCATAACCCATAACGCATAACGCATAAGGCATAACGCATAACGTTAACGCATAACGCATAACGCCTAACGCATAACGCATAACGCATAACGCATAACGCATAACGCATAACGCATAACGCATAACGCATAACGCATAACGCATAACGCATAACGCATATCGCATAAAACATAACGCATGAAGCGTAACGTACAACGTATAACGCATAACGCATAACGCATAACGCATAACGTATATCGCATAACACATAACGCCTAACCCATAACGCATAACGCATAAGGCATAACGCATAACGTTAACGCATAACGCATAACGCATAACGCATAACGCATAACGCATTACGCATAACGCATAAAGTATAACACATAACGCATAACGCATAAAGTATAACACATAACGCATAACGCATTACGCATATTGCATAACGTATAACGCAAAACGCATAACGCATAACGTTACCGCATAAGGCTTGATGCATGACGCATATCGCATAACGCATAACGTACAACGTATAACGCATAACGCATAACGCATAACGCATATCGCATAACGCATAACGCATAACGTATAACGCATAACGCATACCGTATAACGCATAACGCTTGACGCATAACGCAAACGTATAACGCACAACGCATAACGAATACAGCAAAACGCATAATGCTAAACGCATAACGGATCACGCATAACGCATAACGCATAACGCATAACGCATATCGAATAACGCATAACGTGTAACTCATAACGCATAACGCATAAAGCATAATGCATAACGCATAACGAACAACGGATAACGCATAACGCATAACGCATAACGAATACCGCAAAACGTATATCGCCTAACACATAACGGATCACGCATAACGCATAACGCATAACGTATAACGCATAACGCATAACGCATAACGCATAAAGCATAACGCATAACGCATAACGCATATCGCAAACTTATAACGCACAACGCATAACGCATAACGCATAACGCATAACGCATAACGCATAACGCATAACGCATAACGCATAACGCATAACGCATAACGCATAACGCATAACGCATTACGCATAACGCATAAAGTATAACACATAACGCATAACGCATAAAGCATAACGCATAACGCATAACGCATAAAGCATAACGCATAACGCATAACGCATAACGCATAACGCATATCGCATAACGCATAACGCATAACGTATAACGCATAACGCAAACCGTATAACGCATAACGCATAACGCAAACGTATAACGCACAACGCATAACGAATACAGCAAAACGCATAATGCTTAACGCATAACGAATCACGCATAACGCATAACGCATAACGCATAACGCATAACGCATAACGCATATCGAATAACGCATAACGTGTAACTCATAACGCATAACGCATAAAGCATAATGCATAACGCATAACACATAACGCATATCGCATAACGCATAACGCATAACGTATAACGCATAACGCATACCGTATAACGCATAACGCATAATGCATAACGCAAACGTATAACGCACAACGCATAATGCATAACAAACAACGGATAACGCATAACGCATAACGCATAACGAATACCGCAAAACGTATATCGCCTAACACATAACGGATCACGCATAAAGCATAACGCATAACGTATAACGCATAACGCATAACGCAAACGTATAGCGCACAACGCATAACGCATAAACCATAACCCATACTTCATAACGCCTAACGCATAATGCACAACGCATAACGAACACCGGAAAACCCATAACGCCTAACGCATAACGCATAACGCCTAATGCATAACGCATAAAGCATAACGCATAACGCATAAAGCATAACGCATAACGCATAACGCAAAACGCATAAAGCATAACGCATAACGCATAACGCATAACGAATAACGCATAACGCATCACGCATAACGCACAACGCATAACGCATAAACCATAACCCATACTTCATAACGCCTAACGCATAATGCACAACGCATAACGAACACCGGAAAACCCATAACGCCTAACGCATAACGCATAACGCCTAATGCATAACGCATAAAGCATAACGCATAACGCATAAAGCATAACGCATAACGCATAACGCATAACGCATAAAGCATAACGCATAACGCATAACGTATAACGCCTAACGCATAATGCACAACGCATAACGCATAAAGCATAACCCATAACGCCTAACGCATAACGCATAACGCCTAACGCATAACGCATAACGCATAACGCATAACGCATAACGCATAACGCATAACGCATAACGCATAACGTATATCGCATATCACATAACGCATAACCCATAACGCATAACGCATAAGGCATAACGCATAACGTTAACGCATAACGCATAACGCCTAACGCATAACGCATAACGCATAACGCATAACGCATAACGCATAACGCATAACGCATAACGCATAACGCATAACGCATAACGCATAACGCATAACGCATATCGCATAAAACATAACGCATAAAGCATAACGTACAACGTATAACGCATAACGCATAACGCATAACGCATAACGTATATCGCATAACACATAACGCATAACCCATAACGCATAACGCATAAGGCATAACGCATAACGTTAACGCATAACGCATAACGCCTAACGCATAACGCAAACGTATAACGCACAACGCATAACGCATAACGAACAACGGATAACGCATAACGCATAACGCATAACGAATACCGCAAAACGTATATCGCCTAACACATAACGGATCACGCATAACGCATAACGCATAAGGTATAACGCATAACGCATAACGCATAACGCATAACGCATAACGCATAACGCATATCGCATACCGCATAACGCATAACGTATAACGCATAACGCATACCGTATAACGCATAACGCATAACGCATAACGCATAACGCATACCGCATAACGCATAACGCATAACGCATAAAGCATAACCCATAACGCCTAACGCATAACGCATAACGCCTAACGCATAACGCATAACGCATAACGCATAACGCATAACGCATAACGTATATCGCATATCACATAACGCATAACCCATAACGCATAACGCATAAGGCATAACGCATAACGTTAACGCATAACGCATAACGCCTAACGCATAACGCATAACGCATAACGCATAACGCATAACGCATAACGCATAACGCATAACGCATAACGCATAACGCATAACGCATATCGCATAACGCATAACGCATAACGCATAACGCATAACGCATAAAGCATAACGCATAACGCATAACGTATAACGCCTAACGCATAATGCACAACGCATAACGCATAAAGCATAACCCATAACGCCTAACGCATAACGCATAACGCCTAACGCATAACGCATAACGCATAACGCATAACGCATAACGCATAACGCATAACGTATATCGCATATCACATAACGCATAACCCATAACGCATAACGCATAAGGCATAACGCATAACGTTAACGCATAACGCATAACGCCTAACGCATAACACATAACGGATCACGCATAACGCATAACGCATAAGGTATAACGCATAACGCATAACGCATAACGCATAACGCATAACGCATAACGCATAACGCATATCGCATACCGCATAACGCATAACGTATAACGCATAACGCATACCGTATAACGCATAACGCATAATGCATAACGCAAACGTATAACGCACAACGCATAATGCATAACAAACAACGGATAACGCATAACGCATAACGCATAACGAATACCGCAAAACGTATATCGCCTAACACATAACGGATCACGCATAAAGCATAACGCATAACGTATAACGCATAACGCATAACGCAAACGTATAGCGCACAACGCATAACGCATAAACCATAACCCATACTTCATAACGCCTAACGCATAATGCACAACGCATAACGAACACCGGAAAACCCATAACGCCTAACGCATAACGCATAACGCCTAATGCATAACGCATAAAGCATAACGCATAACGCATAAAGCATAACGCATAACGCATAACGCAAAACGCAAAACGCATAAAGCATAACGCATAACGCATAACGCATAACGAATAACGCATAACGCATCACGCATAACGCACAACGCATAACGCATAAACCATAACCCATACTTCATAACGCCTAACGCATAATGCACAACGCATAACGAACACCGGAAAACCCATAACGCCTAACGCATAACGCATAACGCCTAATGCATAACGCATAAAGCATAACGCATAACGCATAAAGCATAACGCATAACGCATAACGCATAACGCATAAAGCATAACGCATAACGCATAACGTATAACGCCTAACGCATAATGCACAACGCATAACGCATAAAGCATAACCCATAACGCCTAACGCATAACGCATAACGCCTAACGCATAACGCATAACGCATAACGCATAACGCATAACGCATAACGCATAACGCATAACGCATAACGTATATCGCATATCACATAACGCATAACCCATAACGCATAACGCATAAGGCATAACGCATAACGTTAACGCATAACGCATAACGCCTAACGCATAACGCATAACGCATAACGCATAACGCATAACGCATAACGCATAACGCATAACGCATAACGCATAACGCATAACGCATATCGCATAAAACATAACGCATAAAGCATAACGTACAACGTATAACGCATAACGCATAACGCATAACGTATATCGCATAACACATAACGCATAACCCATAACGCATAACGCATAAGGCATAACGCATAACGTTAACGCATAACGCATAACGCCTAACGCATAACGCAAACGTATAACGCACAACGCATAACGCATAACGAACAACGGATAACGCATAACGCATAACGCATAACGAATACCGCAAAACGTATATCGCCTAACACATAACGGATCACGCATAACGCATAACGCATAAGGTATAACGCATAACGCATAACGCATAACGCATAACGCATAACGCATAACGCATATCGCATACCGCATAACGCATAACGTATAACGCATAACGCATACCGTATAACGCATAACGCATAACGCATAACGCATAACGCATACCGCATAACGCATAACGCATAACGCATAAAGCATAACCCATAACGCCTAACGCATAACGCATAACGCCTAACGCATAACGCATAACGCATAACGCATAACGCATAACGCATAACGCATAACGTATATCGCATATCACATAACGCATAACCCATAACGCATAACGCATAAGGCATAACGCATAACGTTAACGCATAACGCATAACGCCTAACGCATAACGCATAACGCATAACGCATAACGCATAACGCATAACGCATAACGCATAACGCATAACGCATAACGCATATCGCATAACGCATAACGCATAACGCATAACGCATAACGCATAAAGCATAACGCATAACGCATAACGTATAACGCCTAACGCATAATGCACAACGCATAACGCATAAAGCATAACCCATAACGCCTAACGCATAACGCATAACGCCTAACGCATAACGCATAACGCATAACGCATAACGCATAACGCATAACGTATATCGCATATCACATAACGCATAACCCATAACGCATAACGCATAAGGCATAACGCATAACGTTAACGCATAACGCATAACGCCTAACGCATAACGCATATCGAATAACGAATACCGCAAAACGTATATCGCCTAACACATAACGGATCACGCATAACGCATAACGTATAACGCATAACGCATAACGCATAACGCATAAAGCATAACGCATAACGCATAACGCATAACGCAAACTTATAACGCACAACGCATAACGCATAACGCATAACGCATAACGCATAACGCATAACGCATAACGCATAACGCATAACGCATAACGCATAACGCATAACGCATAACGCATAACGCATAACGCATTACGCACAACGCATAAAGTATAACACATAACGCATAACGCATAAAGCATAACGCATAACGCATAACGCATAACGCATAAAGCATAATGCATAACGCATAACGCATAACGCATAACGCATATCGCATAACGCATAACGCATAACGTATAACGCATAACGCAAACCGTATAACGCATAACGCATAACGCAAACGTATAACGCACAACGCATAACGAATACAGCAAAACGCATAATGCTTAACGCATAACGAATCACGCATAACGCATAACGCATAACGCATAACGCATATCGAATAACGCATAACGTGTAACTCATAACGCATAACGCATAAAGCATAATGCATAACGCATAACACATAACGCATATCGCATAACGCATAACGCATAACGTATAACGCATAACGCATACCGTATAACGCATAACGCATAATGCATAACGCAAACGTATAACGCACAACGCATAATGCATAACGAACAACGGATAACGCATAACGCATAACGCATAAAGAATACCGCAAAACGTATATCGCCTAACACATAACGGATCACGCATAAAGCATAACGCATAACGTATAACGCATAACGCATAACGCAAACGTATAGCGCACAACGCATAACGCATAAACCATAACCCATACTTCATAACGCCTAACGCATAATGCACAACGCATAACGAACACCGGAAAACCCATAACGCCTAACGCATAACGCATAACGCCTAATGCATAACGCATAAAGCATAACGCATAACGCATAAAGCATAACGCATAACGCATAACGCATAACGCATAAAGCATAACGCATAACGCATAACGCATAACGAATAACGCATAACGCATCACGCATAACGCACAACGCATAACGCATAAACCATAACCCATACTTCATAACGCCTAACGCATAATGCACAACGCATAACGAACACCGGAAAACCCATAACGCCTAACGCATAACGCATAACGCCTAATGCATAACGCATAAAGCATAACGCATAACGCATAAAGCATAACGCATAACGCATAACGCATAACGCATAAAGCATAACGCATAACGCATAACGTATAACGCATAACGCATAATGCACAACGCATAACGAACACCGGAAAACCCATAACGCCTAACGCATAACGCATAACGCCTAACGCATAACGCATAACGCATAACGCATAACGTATATCGCATATCACATAACGCATAACCCATAACGCATAACGCATAAGGCATAACGCATAACGTTAACGCATAACGCATAACGCATAACGCATAACGCATAACGCATAACGCATAACGCATAACGCATAACGCATAACGCATAACGCATAACGCATAACGCATAACGCATATCGCATAAAACATAACGCATAAAGCATAACGTACAACTTATAACGCATAACGCATAACGCATAACGCATAACGTATATCGCATAACACATAACGCATAACCCATAACGCATAACGCATAAGGCATAACGCATAACGTTAACACATAACGCATAACGCATTACGCATATTGCATAACGTATAACGCACAACGCATAACGCATAACGAACAACGGATAACGCATAACGCATAACGCATAACGAATACCGCAAAACGTATATCGCCTAACACATAACGGATCACGCATAACGCATAACGCATAAGGTATAACGCATAACGCATAACGCATAACGCATAACGCATAACGCATAACGCATAACGCATATCGCATACCGCATAACGCATAACGTATAACGCATAACGCAAACCGTATAACGCATAACGCATAACGCATAACGCATAATGCATAACGCATAACGCATAACGCATAACGCATAACACATAACGCATAACGCATAACGCATAACGCAAACGTATAACGCACAACGCATAATGCATAACGCATAACGCATAACGCATAACGCATTCCGCATAATGGAAAATGCATAACGCATAACGCATAACGCATAACGCATGACGAATAACGCATAACGCATAACGCATAACGCATACCGCATAACGCATAACGCATAACGCATAAAGCATAACGCATAACGCATAACGCATAACGCATAACGCATTACGCATAACGCATAAAGTATAACACATAACGCATAACGCATAAAGTATAACACATAACGCATAACGCATTACGCATATTGCATAACGTATAACGCAAAACGCATAACGCATAACGTTACCACATAAGGCTTGATGCATGACGCATATCGCATAACGCATAACGCATAACTCATAACGTATAACGCAAAACGCATAACGCATAACGCATAACGCATAACGCATAACGCATAACGCATAACGCATAACGCATAACGCATAACGCATAAAGCATAACGCATAACGCATAACGCATAACGCAAACTTATAACGCACAACGCATAACGCATAACGCATAACGCATAACGCATAACGCATAACGCATAACGCATAACGCATAACGCATAACGCATAACGCATAACGCATAACGCATAACGCATAACGCATAACGCATAACGCATAACGCAAAACGCATAACGCATAACGCATAACACATAACGCATAACGCATAACGCATAACGCATAACGCATAACGCATAACGCATAACGCATAACGCATAACGCATTACGCATAACGCATAAAGTATGACACATAACGCATAATGCAAAATGCATAACGCATAACGCATAACGCATAACGCATGACGCATAACGCATAACGCATAACGCATAACGCATAACGCATAACGCATAAAGCATAACGCATAACGCACAACGCATAACGCATAACGCATTACGCATAACGCATAAAGTATAACACATAACGCATAACGCATAAAGTATAACACATAACGCATAACGCATTACGCATATTGCATAACGTATAACGCAAAACGCATAACGCATAACGTTACCGCATAAGGCTTGATGCATGACGCATATCGCATAACGCATAACGCATAACTCATAACGTATAACGCAAAACGCATAACGCATAATGCATAACGCATAACGCATAACGCATAACGCATAACGCATAACGCATACCGTATAACGCATAACGCATAATGCATAACGCAAACGTATAACGCACAACGCATAATGCATAACGAACAACGGATAACGCATAACGCATAACGCATAAAGAATACCGCAAAACGTATATCGCCTAACACATAACGGATCACGCATAAAGCATAACGCATAACGTATAACGCATAACGCATAACGCAAACGTATAGCGCACAACGCATAACGCATAAACCATAACCCATACTTCATAACGCCTAACGCATAATGCACAACGCATAACGAACACCGGAAAACCCATAACGCCTAACGCATAACGCATAACGCCTAATGCATAACGCATAAAGCATAACGCATAACGCATAAAGCATAACGCATAACGCATAACGCATAACGCATAACGCATAACGCATAACGCATAACGCATAACGCATAACGCATAACGCATCACGCATAACGCACAACGCATAACGCATAAACCATAACCCATACTTCATAACGCCTAACGCATAATGCACAACGCATAACGAACACCGGAAAACCCATAACGCCTAACGCATAACGCATAACGCCTAATGCATAACGCATAAAGCATAACGCATAACGCATAAAGCATAACGCATAACGCATAACGCATAACGCATAAAGCATAACGCATAACGCATAACGTATAACGCCTAACGCATAATGCACAACGCATAACGAACACCGGAAAACCCATAACGCCTAACGCATAACGCATAACGCCTAACGCATAACGCATAACGCATAACGCATAACGTATATCGCATATCACATAACGCATAACCCATAACGCATAACGCATAAGGCATAACGCATAACGTTAACGCATAACGCATAACGCCTAACGCATAACGCATAACGCATAACGCATAACGCATAACGCATAACGCATAACGCATAACGCATAACGCATAACGCATAACGCATATCGCATAAAACATAACGCATAAAGCATAACGTACAACTTATAACGCATAACGCATAACGCATAACGCATAACGTATATCGCATAACACATAACGCATAACCCATAACGCATAACGCATAAGGCATAACGCATAACGTTAACGCATAACGCATAACGCCTAACGCATAACGCAAACGTATAACGCACAACGCATAACGCATAACGAACAACGGATAACGCATAACGCATAACGCATAACGAATACCGCAAAACGTATATCGCCTAACACATAACGGATCACGCATAACGCATAACGCATAAGGTATAACGCATAACGCATAACGCATAACGCATAACGCATAACGCATAACGCATAACGCATATCGCATACCGCATAACGCATAACGTATAACGCATAACGCAAACCGTATAACGCATAACGCATAACGCATAACGCATAATGCATAACGCATAACGCATAACGCATAACGCATAACACATAACGCATAACGCATAACGCACAACGCAAACGTATAACGCACAACGCATAATGCATAACGCATAACGCATAACGCATAACGCATTCCGCATAATGGAAAATGCATAACGCATAACGCATAACGCATAACGCATGACGAATAACGCATAACGCATAACGCATAACGCATACCGCATAACGCATAACGCATAACGCATAAAGCATAACGCATAACGCATAACGCATAACGCATAACGCATTACGCATAACGCATAAAGTATAACACATAACGCATAACGCATAAAGTATAACACATAACGCATAACGCATTACGCATATTGCATAACGTATAACGCAAAACGCATAACGCATAACGTTACCACATAAGGCTTGATGCATGACGCATATCGCATAACGCATAACGCATAACTCATAACGTATAACGCAAAACGCATAACGCATAATGCATAACGCATAACGCATAACGCATAACGCATAACGCATAACGCATAACGCATAACGCATAAAGCATAACGCATAACGCATAACGCATAACGCAAACTTATAACGCACAACGCATAACGCATAACGCATAACGCATAACGCATAACGCATAACGCATAACGCATAACGCATAACGCATAACGCATAACGCATAACGCATAACGCATAACGCATAACGCATAACGCATAACGCATAACGCATAACGCAAAACGCATAACGCATAACGCATAACACATAACGCATAACGCATAACGCATAACGCATAACGCATAACGCATAACGCATAACGCATAACGCATAACGCATAACGCATTACGCATAACGCATAAAGTATGACACATAACGCATAATGCAAAATGCATAACGCATAACGCATAACGCATAACGCATGACGCATAACGCATAACGCATAACGCATAACGCATAACGCATAACGCATAAAGCATAACGCATAACGCACAACGCATAACGCATAACGCATTACGCATAACGCATAAAGTATAACACATAACGCATAACGCATAAAGTATAACACATAACGCATAACGCATTACGCATATTGCATAACGTATAACGCAAAACGCATAACGCATAACGTTACCGCATAAGGCTTGATGCATGACGCATATCGCATAACGCATAACGCATAACTCATAACGTATAACGCAAAACGCATAACGCATAATGCATAACGCATAACGCATAACGCATAACGCATAACGCATAACGCATAACGCATAAAGCATAACGCATAACGCATAACGCATAACGCAAACTTATAACGCACAACGCATAACGCATAACGCATAACGCATAACGCATAACGCATAACGCATAACGCATAACGCATAACGCATAACGCATAACGCATAACGCATAACGCATAACGCATAACGCATAACGCATAACGCATTACGCATGACGCATAAAGTATAACACATAACGTATAACGCATTACGCATAACGCATCACGCATAACGCATAACGCATAACGCATATCGCATAAAACATAACGCATCACGCATAACGTACAACGTATAACGCATAACGCATAACGCATAACGCATAACGCATAACGCATAACGCATAACGTATATCGCATAACACATAACGCATAACCCATAACGCATAACGCATAAGGCATAACTCATAACGTTAACGCATAACGCATAACGCATAACGCATAAAGCATAACGCATAACGCATAACGCATAACGCAAACTTATAACGCACAACGCATAACGCATAACGCATAACGCATAACGCATAACGCATAACGCATAACGCATAACGCATAACGCATAACGCATAACGCATAACGCATAACGCATAACGCAAAACGCATAACGCATAACGCATAACGCATAACGCATAACGCATAACGCATAACGCATAACGCATAACGCATAACGCATAACGCATAACGCATAACGCATTACGCATGACGCATAAAGTATAACACATAACGCATAACGCATTACGCATAACGCATAACGCATAACGCATAACGCATAACGCATAACGCATATCGCATAAAACATAACGCATCACGCATAACGTACAACGTATAACGCATAACGCATAACGCATAACGCATAACGCATAACGCATAACGTATATCGCATAAAACATAACGCATAACCCATAACGCATAACGCATAAGGCATAACTCATAACGTTAACGCATAACGCATAACGCCTAACGCTTAACGGATCACGCATAACGCATAAAGCATAACGCATAAAGCATAACGAATAACACATAACGCATAACGCATAAAGCATAACGCATACCGCATAACGCATAACGCATAACGCATAACGCAAACTTATAACGCACAACGCATAACGCATAACGCATAACGCATAACGCATAACGCATAACGCATACCGCATAACGCATAACGCATAACGCATAACGCATAACGCATAACGCATAACGCATAACGCATAACGCATAACGCATAACGCATAACGCATAACGCATAACGCATAACGCATAACGCATAACGCATAACGAATAACGCATAACGCATAACGCATAACGCATAACGCATAACGAATAACGCATAACGCATAACGCATAACGCATAACGCATAACGCATAACGCATATCGCATAACGCATAACGCATAACGCATAACGCATAACGCATAACGCATAACGCATAACGAATAACGCATAACGCATAACGCATAAAGTATAACACATAACGCATAACGCATAAAGTATAACACATAACGTATAACGCATTACGCATATTGCATAACGTATAACGCAAAACGCATAACGCATAACGTTACCGCATAAGGCTTGATGCATGACGCATATCGCATAACGCATAACGCATAACTCATAACGTATAACGCATAACGCATAACGCATAACGCATAACGCATAACGCATAATGCATAACGCATAACGCATAACGCATAACACATAACGCATAACGCATAACGCATAACGCATAACGCATAAAGCATAACGCATAACGCATAACGCATAACGCAAACTTATAACGCACAACGCATAACGTATAACGCATAACGCATAACGCATAACGCATAACGCATAACGCATAACGCATAACGCATAACGCATAACGCATAACGCATAACGCATAACGCATAACGCATAACGCATAACGCATAACGCATAACGCATAACGCATAACGCATAACGCATAACGCATAACGCATAACGCATAACGCATAACGCATAACGCATAACGCATAACGCATAACGCATAACGCATAACGCATAACGCATAACGCATAACGCATAACGCATAACGCATAACGCATAACGCATAACGCATAACGCATTACGCATAACGCATAAAGTATAACACATAACGCATAACGCATTACGCATAACGCATCACGCATAACGCATAACGCATAACGCATAACGCATATCGCATAAAACATAACGCATCACGCATAACGTACAACATATAACGCATAACGCATAACGCATAACGCATAACGCATAACGCATAACGTATATCGCATAAGGCATAACGCATAACCCATAACGCATAACGCATAAGGCATAACGCATAACGTTAACGCATAACGCATAACGCCTAACGCATAACGGATCACGCATAACGCATAAATCATAACGCATAAAGCATAACGCATAACGCATAACGCATAACGCATAAAGCATAACGCATACCGCATAACGCATAACGCATATCGCATAACGCATAACGCATAACGCATAACGTATAACGCATAACGCATACCGTATAACGCATAACGCATAATGCATAACGCAAACGTATAACGCACAACGCATAACGCATAACGCATAACGCATAACGCATAACGCATAACGCATATCGCATAACACATAACGCATAACCCATAACGCATAACGCATAACGCATAACGCATAACGCATAACGCATAACGCATAACGCATTACGCATAACGCATAAAGTATAACACATAACGCATAACGCATAAAGTATAACACATAACGCATAACGCATTACGCATATTGCATAACGTATAACGCAAAACGCATAACGCATAACGTTACCGCATAAGGCTTGATGCATGACGCATATCGCATAACGCATAACGCATAACTCATAACGTATAACGCATAACGCATAACGCATAACGCATAACGCATAACGCATAACGCATAACGCATAACGCATAACGCATAACGCATAACGCATAACGCATAAAGTATAACACATAACGCATAACGCATAAAGTATAACACATAACGTATAACGCATTACGCATATTGCATAACGTATAACGCAAAACGCATAACGCATAACGTTACCGCATAAGGCTTGATGCATGACGCATATCGCATAACGCATAACGCATAACTCATAACGTATAACGCATAACGCATAACGCATAACGCATAACGCATAACGCATAATGCATAACGCATAACGCATAACGCATAACACATAACGCATAACGCATAACGCATAACGCATAACGCATAAAGCATAACGCATAACGCATAACGCATAACGCAAACTTATAACGCACAACGCATAACGTATAACGCATAACGCATAACGCATAACGCATAACGCATAACGCATAACGCATAACGCATAACGCATAACGCATAACGCATAACGCATAACGCATAACGCATAACGCATAACGCATTACGCATAACGCATAAAGTATAACACATAACGCATAACGCATTACGCATAACGCATCACGCATAACGCATAACGCATAACGCATAACGCATATCGCATAAAACATAACGCATCACGCATAACGTACAACATATAACGCATAACGCATAACGCATAACGCATAACGCATAACGCATAACGCATAACGTATATCGCATAAGGCATAACGCATAACCCATAACGCATAACGCATAAGGCATAACGCATAACGTTAACGCATAACGCATAACGCCTAACGCATAACGGATCACGCATAACGCATAAAGCATAACGCATAAAGCATAACGCATAACGCATAACGCATAACGCATAAAGCATAACGCATACCGCATAACGCATAACGCATATCGCATAACGCATAACGCATAACGCATAACGTATAACGCATAACGCATACCGTATAACGCATAACGCATAACGCATAACGCAAACGTATAACGCACAACGCATAACGCATAACGCATAACGCATAACGCATAACGCATAACGCATATCGCATAACACATAACGCATAACCCATAACGCATAACGCATAACGCATAACGCATAACGCATAACGCATAACGCATAACGCAAAACGCATAACGCATAACGCATAACGCATAACGCATAACGCATAACGCATAACGCATAACGCATAACGCATAACGCATAACGCATAACGCATAACGCATAACGCATAACGCATTACGCATGACGCATAAAGTATAACACATAACGTATAACGCATTACGCATAACGCATCACGCATAACGCATAACGCATAACGCATATCGCATAAAACATAACGCATCACGCATAACGTACAACGTATAACGCATAACGCATAACGCATAACGCATAACGCATAACGCATAACGCATAACGTATATCGCATAACACATAACGCATAACCCATAACGCATAACGCATAAGGCATAACTCATAACGTTAACGCATAACGCATAACGCATAACGCATAAAGCATAACGCATAACGCATAACGCATAACGCAAACTTATAACGCACAACGCATAACGCATAACGCATAACGCATAACGCATAACGCATAACGCATAACGCATAACGCATAACGCATAACGCATAACGCATAACGCATAACGCATAACGCAAAACGCATAACGCATAACGCATAACGCATAACGCATAACGCATAACGCATAACGCATAACGCATAACGCATAACGCATAACGCATAACGCATAACGCATTACGCATGACGCATAAAGTATAACACATAACGCATAACGCATTACGCATAACGCATAACGCATAACGCATAACGCATAACGCATAACGCATATCGCATAAAACATAACGCATCACGCATAACGTACAACGTATAACGCATAACGCATAACGCATAACGCATAACGCATAACGCATAACGTATATCGCATAAAACATAACGCATAACCCATAACGCATAACGCATAAGGCATAACTCATAACGTTAACGCATAACGCATAACGCCTAACGCTTAACGGATCACGCATAACGCATAAAGCATAACGCATAAAGCATAACGAATAACACATAACGCATAACGCATAAAGCATAACGCATACCGCATAACGCATAACGCATAACGCATAACGCAAACTTATAACGCACAACGCATAACGCATAACGCATAACGCATAACGCATAACGCATAACGCATACCGCATAACGCATAACGCATAACGCATAACGCATAACGCATAACGCATAACGCATAACGCATAACGCATAACGCATAACGCATAACGCATAACGCATAACGCATAACGCATAACGCATAACGAATAACGCATAACGCATAACGCATAACGCATAACGCATAACGAATAACGCATAACGCATAACGCATAACGCATAACGCATAACGCATAACGCATATCGCATAACGCATAACGCATAACGCATAACGCATAACGCATAACGCATAACGCATAACGAATAACGCATAACGCATAACGCATAAAGTATAACACATAACGCATAACGCATAAAGTATAACACATAACGTATAACGCATTACGCATATTGCATAACGTATAACGCAAAACGCATAACGCATAACGTTACCGCATAAGGCTTGATGCATGACGCATATCGCATAACGCATAACGCATAACTCATAACGTATAACGCATAACGCATAACGCATAACGCATAACGCATAACGCATAATGCATAACGCATAACGCATAACGCATAACACATAACGCATAACGCATAACGCATAACGCATAACGCATAAAGCATAACGCATAACGCATAACGCATAACGCAAACTTATAACGCACAACGCATAACGTATAACGCATAACGCATAACGCATAACGCATAACGCATAACGCATAACGCATAACGCATAACGCATAACGCATAACGCATAACGCATAACGCATAACGCATAACGCATAACGCATAACGCATAACGCATAACGCATAACGCATAACGCATAACGCATAACGCATAACGCATAACGCATAACGCATAACGCATAACGCATAACGCATAACGCATAACGCATAACGCATAACGCATAACGCATAACGCATAACGCATAACGCATAACGCATAACGCATAACGCATAACGCATTACGCATAACGCATAAAGTATAACACATAACGCATAACGCATTACGCATAACGCATCACGCATAACGCATAACGCATAACGCATAACGCATATCGCATAAAACATAACGCATCACGCATAACGTACAACATATAACGCATAACGCATAACGCATAACGCATAACGCATAACGCATAACGCATAACGTATATCGCATAAGGCATAACGCATAACCCATAACGCATAACGCATAAGGCATAACGCATAACGTTAACGCATAACGCATAACGCCTAACGCATAACGGATCACGCATAACGCATAAATCATAACGCATAAAGCATAACGCATAACGCATAACGCATAACGCATAAAGCATAACGCATACCGCATAACGCATAACGCATATCGCATAACGCATAACGCATAACGCATAACGTATAACGCATAACGCATACCGTATAACGCATAACGCATAATGCATAACGCAAACGTATAACGCACAACGCATAACGCATAACGCATAACGCATAACGCATAACGCATAACGCATATCGCATAACACATAACGCATAACCCATAACGCATAACGCATAACGCATAACGCATAACGCATAACGCATAACGCATAACGCATTACGCATAACGCATAAAGTATAACACATAACGCATAACGCATAAAGTATAACACATAACGCATAACGCATTACGCATATTGCATAACGTATAACGCAAAACGCATAACGCATAACGTTACCGCATAAGGCTTGATGCATGACGCATATCGCATAACGCATAACGCATAACTCATAACGTATAACGCATAACGCATAACGCATAACGCATAATGCATAACGCATAACGCATAACGCATAACGCATAACGCATAACGCATAACGCATAACGCATAAAGTATAACACATAACGCATAACGCATAAAGTATAACACATAACGTATAACGCATTACGCATATTGCATAACGTATAACGCAAAACGCATAACGCATAACGTTACCGCATAAGGCTTGATGCATGACGCATATCGCATAACGCATAACGCATAACTCATAACGTATAACGCATAACGCATAACGCATAACGCATAACGCATAACGCATAATGCATAACGCATAACGCATAACGCATAACACATAACGCATAACGCATAACGCATAACGCATAACGCATAAAGCATAACGCATAACGCATAACGCATAACGCAAACTTATAACGCACAACGCATAACGTATAACGCATAACGCATAACGCATAACGCATAACGCATAACGCATAACGCATAACGCATAACGCATAACGCATAACGCATAACGCATAACGCATAACGCATAACGCATTACGCATAACGCATAAAGTATAACACATAACGCATAACGCATTACGCATAACGCATCACGCATAACGCATAACGCATAACGCATAACGCATATCGCATAAAACATAACGCATCACGCATAACGTACAACATATAACGCATAACGCATAACGCATAACGCATAACGCATAACGCATAACGCATAACGTATATCGCATAAGGCATAACGCATAACCCATAACGCATAACGCATAAGGCATAACGCATAACGTTAACGCATAACGCATAACGCCTAACGCATAACGGATCACGCATAACGCATAAAGCATAACGCATAAAGCATAACGCATAACGCATAACGCATAACGCATAAAGCATAACGCATACCGCATAACGCATAACGCATATCGCATAACGCATAACGCATAACGCATAACGTATAACGCATAACGCATACCGTATAACGCATAACGCATAACGCATAACGCAAACGTATAACGCACAACGCATAACGCATAACGCATAACGCATAACGCATAACGCATAACGCATATCGCATAACACATAACGCATAACCCATAACGCATAACGCATAACGCATAACGCATAACGCATAACGCATAACGCATAACGCATTACGCATAACGCATAAAGTATAACACATAACGCATAACGCATAAAGTATAACACATAACGCATAACGCATTACGCATATTGCATAACGTATAACGCAAAACGCATAACGCATAACGTTACCGCATAAGGCTTGATGCATGACGCATATCGCATAACGCATAACGCATAACTCATAACGTATAACGCATAACGCATAACGCATAACGCATAATGCATAACGCATAACGCATAACGCATAACGCATAACGCATAAAGCATAACGCATAACGCATAACGCATAACGCAAACTTATAACGCACAACGCATAACGTATAACGCATAACGCATAACGCATAACGCATAACGCATAACGCATAACGCATAACGCATAACGCATAACGCATAACGCATAACGCATAACGCATAACGCATAACGCATAACGCATAACGCATAACGCATAACGCATAACGCATAACGCATAACGCATAACGCATAACGCATAACGCATAACGCATAACGCATAACGCATAACGCATAACGCATAACGCATAAGGCATAACGCATAAGGCATAACGCATAACGCATAACGCATAACGCATAACGCATAACGCATAACGCATAACGCATAACGCATAACGCATAACGCATAACGCATAACGCATAACGCATAACGCATAACGCATAACGCATAACGCATAACGCATAACGCATAACGCATAACGCATAACACATAACGCATAACCCATAACGCATAACGCATAAGGCATAACGCATAACGCATAACGCATAACGCATAACGTATATCGCATAACACATAACGCATAACCCATAACGCATAACGCATAACGCATAACGCATAACGCATAACGCATAACGCATAACGCATAACGCATAACGCATAACGCATAACGCATAACGCATAACGCATAACGCATAACGCATAACGCATAACGCATAACGCATAACGCATAACGCATAACGCATAACGCATAACGCATAACGCATATCGCATAAAACATAACGCATCACGCATAACGTACAACGTATAACGCATAACGCATAACGCATAACGCATAACGCATAACGTATATCGCATAACACATAACGCATAACCCATAACGCATAACGCATAAGGCATAACGCATAACGTTAACGCATAACGCATAACGCCTAACGCATAACGGATCACGCATAACGCATAAAGCATAACGCATAAAGCATAACGCATAACGCATAACGCATAACGCATAACGCATAAAGCATAACGCATACCGCATAACGCATAACGCATATCGCATAACGCATAACGCATAACGCATAACGTATAACGCATAACGCATACCGTATAACGCATAACGCATAACGCATAAAGCATAACGCATACCGCATAACGCATAACGCATATCGCATAACGCATAACGCATAACGCATAACGTATAACGCATAACGCATACCGTATAACGCATAACGCATAACGCATAACGCAAACGTATAACGCACAACGCATAACGAATACAGCAAAACGCATAATGCTTAACGCATAACGGATCACGCATAACGCATAAAGCATAACGCATACCGCATAACGTATAACGCATAACGCATAATGCACAACGCATAACGAATACCGCAAAACGCATAACGCCTAACGTATAACGCATAACGCATAACGCATAACGTATAACCCATACCGCATAACGCATAACGCATAACGCATAACGCATAACTTATAACTCATAACTCATAACGAATATCGCATAACGCATAACGCATAACGCATAACGCATAACGCATAACGCATAATGTATAACGCATAAAGCATAACGCATAACGCATAACGCATAACGCAAACGTATAACGCCCAACGCATAACGCATAACGCATAACGAATAACGCATAACGCATAACGCATAACGCATAACGCATAACGCATGACGCATATCGCATAACGCATAACGCATAACGCATAACGCATAAGGCATAACGCATAACGCATAACGCATAACGCATAACGATTAACGCATAACGCATAACGCATAACGCATAACGCATAACGCATAACGCATAACGCATGACGCATATCGCATAACGCATAACGCATAACGCATAAGGCATAACGCATAACGCATAACGCATAACGCAAACGTATAACGCCCAACGCATAACGCATAACGCATAACGAATAACGCATAACGCATAACGCATAACGCATGACGCATATCGCATAACGCATAACGCATAATGCATAACGCATAAAGCATAACGCATAACGCATAACGCATAACGCATAACGCATAACGCACAACGCAAACGTATAACGCAGTACGCATAATGCATAACGCATAACGCATAACGCATAACGCATAATGCATGACGCATAACGCATAACGCATAACGCATGACGCATATCGCATAACGCATAACGCATAATGCATAACGCATAAAGCATAACGCATAACGCATAACGCATAACACATAACGCATAACGCATAATGCATGACGCATAACGCATAACGCATAACGCATAACGCATAACGCATAACGTATAACGTATAACGCATACCGCATAACGCATAACGCATAACGCATAACGCATGTCGCATAATGTATAACGCATAACGCATAACGCATAACACATAACGCATAACGCATAACGCATAACGCATAATGCATAACGCATAAAGCATAACGCATAACGCGTAACGCATAACGCATAACGCATAACGCACAACGCAAACGTATAACGCAGAACGCATAATGCATAACGCATAACGCATAACGCATAACGCATAATGCATGACGCATAACGCATAACGCATAACGCATGACGCATATCGCATAACGCATAACGCATAATGCATAACGCATAAAGCATAACGCATAACGCATAACGCATAACGCATAACGCATAACGCACAACGCAAACGTATAACGCAGTACGCATAATGCATAACGCATAACGCATAACGCATAACGCATAATGCATGACGCATAACGCATAACGCATAACGCATGACGCATATCGCATAACGCATAACGCATAATGCATAACGCATAAAGCATAACGCATAACGCATAACGCATAACACATAACGCATAACGCATAATGCATGACGCATAACGCATAACGCATAACGCATAACGCATAACGCATAACGTATAACGTATAACGCATACCGCATAACGCATAACGCATAACGCATAACGCATGTCGCATAATGTATAACGCATAACGCATAACGCATAACACATAACGCATAACGCATAACGCATAACGCATAATGCATAACGCATAAAGCATAACGCATAACGCGTAACGCATAACGCATAACGCATAACGCACAACGCAAACGTATAACGCAGAACGCATAATGCATAACGCATAACGCATAACGCATAACGCATAATGCATGACGCATAACGCATAACGCATAACGCATGACGCATATCGCATAACGCATAACGCATAATGCATAACGCATAAAGCATAACGCATAACGCATAACGCATAACGCATAACGCATAACGCATAACGCATAACGCACAACGCAAACGTATAACGCAGAACGCATAATGCATAACGCATAACGCATAACGCATAACGCATAATGCATGACGCATAACGCATAACGCATAACGCATGACGCATATCGCATAACGCATAACGCATAATGCATAACGCATAAAGCATAACGCATAACGCATAACGCATAACGCATAACGCATAACGCATAACGTATAACGCATAATGCACAACGCATAACGAATACAGCAAAACGCATAACGCTTAACGCATAACGGATCACGCATAATGGATCACGCATAACGCTTAACGCATAACGTATAACTGATAATGCATAACGCATAAAGCATAACGCATAACGCATAACGCATAACGCATAACGCATAACGCATAACACATAACGCATAACGCATAATGCACAACGCATAACGAATACAGCAAAACGCATAACGCTTAACGCATAACGGATCACGCATAACGGATCACGCATAACGCTTAACGCATAACGTATAACTGATAATGCATAACGCATAAAGCATAACGCATAACGCATAACGCATAACGCATAACGCATAACGCATAACGCATAACTTATAACTCATAACTCATAACGAATATCGCATAACGCATAACGCATAACGCATAACGCATAACGCATAACGCATAACGCATAATGTATAACGCATAAAGCATAACGCATAACGCATAACGCATAACGCAAACGTATAACGCCCAACGCATAACGCATAACGCATAACGAATAACGCATAACGCATAACGCATAACGCATAACGCATAACGCATGACGCATATCGCATAACGCATAACGCATAACGCATAACGCATAAGGCATAACGCATAACGCATAACGCATAACGCATAACGATTAACGCATAACGCATAACGCATAACGCATAACGCATAACGCATAACGCATGACGCATATCGCATAACGCATAACGCATAACGCATAAGGCATAACGCATAACGCATAACGCATAACGCAAACGTATAACGCCCAACGCATAACGCATAACGCATAACGAATAACGCATAACGCATAACGCATAACGCATGACGCATATCGCATAACGCATAACGCATAATGCATAACGCATAAAGCATAACGCATAACGCATAACGCATAACGCATAACGCATAACGCACAACGCAAACGTATAACGCAGTACGCATAATGCATAACGCATAACGCATAACGCATAACGCATAATGCATGACGCATAACGCATAACGCATAACGCATGACGCATATCGCATAACGCATAACGCATAATGCATAACGCATAAAGCATAACGCATAACGCATAACGCATAACGCATAACGCATAACGCATAACGCATGACGCATAACGCATAACGCATAACGCATAACGCATAACGCATAACGTATAACGTATAACGCATACCGCATAACGCATAACGCATAACGCATAACGCATGTCGCATAATGTATAACGCATAACGCATAACGCATAACACATAACGCATAACGCATAACGCATAACGCATAATGCATAACGCATAAAGCATAACGCATAACGCGTAACGCATAACGCATAACGCATAACGCACAACGCAAACGTATAACGCAGAACGCATAATGCATAACGCATAACGCATAACGCATAACGCATAATGCATGACGCATAACGCATAACGCATAACGCATGACGCATATCGCATAACGCATAACGCATAATGCATAACGCATAAAGCATAACGCATAACGCATAACGCATAACGCATAACGCATAACGCATAACGCACAACGCAAACGTATAACGCAGAACGCATAATGCATAACGCATAACGCATAACGCATAACGCATAATGCATGACGCATAACGCATAACGCATAACGCATGACGCATATCGCATAACGCATAACGCATAATGCATAACGCATAAAGCATAACGCATAACGCATAACGCATAACGCATAACGCATAACGCATAACGCATAACGCATAATGCACAACGCATAACGAATACAGCAAAACGCATAACGCTTAACGCATAACGGATCACGCATAATGGATCACGCATAACGCTTAACGCATAACGTATAACTGATAATGCATAACGCATAAAGCATAACGCATAACGCATAACGCATAACGCATAACGCATAACGCATAACACATAACGCATAACGCATAATGCACAACGCATAACGAATACAGCAAAACGCATAACGCTTAACGCATAACGGATCACGCATAACGGATCACGCATAACGCTTAACGCATAACGTATAACTGATAATGCATAACGCATAAAGCATAACGCATAACGCATAACGCATAACGAATAACGCATAACGCATAACGCATAACGCATAACGCATAACGCATAACGCATAACGCATAACTTATAAATCATAACTCATAACGAATATCACATAACGCATAACGCATAACGCATAACGCATAATGCATAACGCATAAAGCATAACGCATAACGCATAACTCATAACTCATAACGAATATCGCATAACGCATAACGCATAACGCATAACGCATAATGCATAACGCATAAAGCATAACGCATAACGCATAACGCATAACGCATAACGCATAACACAAACGTATAACGCCCAACGCATAGCGCATAACGCATAACGCATAACGCACAACGAATAACGCATAACGCATAACGCATAACGCATGACGCATATCGCATAACGCATAATGCATAACGCATAAAGCATAACGCATAACGCATAACGCATAACGCATAACGCATAACGCACAACGCAAACGTATAACGCAGAACGCATAATGCATAACGCATAACGCATAACGCATAACGCATAATGCATGACGCATAACGCATAACGCATAACGCATGACGCATATTGCATAACGCATAACGCATAATGCATAACGCATAAAGCATAACGCATAACGCATAACGCATAACGCATAACGCATAACGCATAACGCATAACGCATAACGCACAACGCAAACGTATAACGCTGAACGCATAATGCATAACGCATAACGCATAACGCATAACGCATAACGAATAACGCATAACGCATAACGTATAACGCATGACCCATATCGCATAACGCGTAACGCATAATGCATAACGCATGAAGCGTAACGCATAACGCATAACGCATAACGCATAACGCATAACGCATAACGCATAACGCATAACGCATAACGCATAACGCATAACGAATAACGCATAACGCATAACGCATAACGCATAACGCATAACGCATAACGCATAACGCATAACTTATAACTCATAACGAATATCGCATAACGCATAACGCATAACGCATAACGCATAATGCATAACGCATAAAGCATAACGCATAACGCATAACGCATAACGCATAACGCAAACGTATAACGCCCAACGCATAACGCATAACGCATAACGAATAACGCATAACGCATAACGCATAACGCATAACGCATAACGCATAACGCATGACGCATATCGCATAACGCATAACGCATAACGCATAACGCAAACGTATAACGCCCAACGCATAACGCATAACGCATAACGAATAACGCATAACGCATAACGCATAACGCATGACGCATATCGCATAACGCATAACGCATAATGCATAACGCATAAAGCATAACGCATAACGCATAACGCATAACTCATAACGCATAACGCACAACGGAAACGTATAACGCAGAACGCATAATGCATAACGCATAACGCATAACGCATAACGCATAATGCATGACGCATAACGCATAACGCATAACGCATAACGCATAACGCATAACGCATAACGCAAACGTATAACTCCCAACGCATAACGCATAACGCATAACGAATAACGCATAACGCATGACGCATATCGCATAACGCATAACGCATAACGTCTAACGCATAACGCATAACGCATAACGCATAACGCATAACGCATACCGCATAACGCATAACGCGTAACGCATAACGCATAACTTATAACTCATAACTCATAACGAATATCGCATAACGCATAACGCATAACGCATAATGCATAACGCATAACGCATAAAGCGTAACACATAACGCAAACAAATAAGGCATAAGGCATAACGCATAACGCATAACGCATAACGCATAACGCATATCGCATAACTTATAACTCATAACTCATAACGAATATCGCATAACGCATAACGCATAACGCATAACGCATAATGCATAACGCATAACGCATAAAGCGTAACACATAACGCAAACCCATAAGGCATAAGGCATAACGCATAACGCATAACGCATAACGCATAACGCATAACGCATAACGCATAACGCATAACGCATAACGCATAACGCATAACGCATAACGCATAACGCATAACGTATAACGCATAACGCATAACGCATAACGTATAACGCATAACGCATAACGCATACCGTATAACGCATAACGCATAACGCATAACGCATAACGCACAACGCAAACATATAACGCACAACGCATAATGCATAACGCATAACGCATAACGCATAACCCATAACGCATAACGCATAATGCACAACGCATAACGAATACAGCAAAACGCATATCGCTTAACGCATAACGGATCACGCATAACGCATAATGCACAACGCATAACGAATACCGCAAAACGCATAACGCCTAACGTATAACGCATAACGCATAACGCATAACGCATAACGTATAACCCATACCGCATAACGCATAACGCATAACGCATAACGCATAACTTATAACTCATAACTCATAACGAATATCGCATAACGCATAACGCATAACGCATAACGCATAATGTATAACGCATAAAGCATAACGCATAACGCATAACGCATAACGCAAACGTATAACGCCCAACGCATAACGCATAACGCATAACGAATAACGCATAACGCATAACGCATAACGCATAACGCATAACGCATAACGCATAACGCATAACGCATGACGCATATCGCATAACGCATAACGCATAACGCATAACGCATAAGGCATAACGCATAACGCATAACGCATAACGCATAACGAATAACGCATAACGCATAACGCATAACGCATAACGCATAACGCATAACGCATGACGCATATCGCATAACGCATAACGCATAACGCATAACGCATAAGGCATAACGCATAACGCATAACGCATAACGCAAACGTATAACGCCCAACGCATAACGCATAACGCATAACGAATAACGCATGACGCATAACGCATAACGCATGACGCATAACGTATAACGCATAACGCATAACGCATAACGTATAACGCATAACGCATACCGTATAACGCATAACGCATAACGCATAACGCACAACGCAAACATATAACGCACAACGCATAATGCATAACGCATAACGCATAACGCATAACCCATAACGCATAACGCATAATGCACAACGCATAACGAATACAGCAAAACGCATATCGCTTAACGCATAACGGATCACGCATAACGCATAATGCACAACGCATAACGAATACCGCAAAACGCATAACGCCTGACGTATAACGCATAACGCATAACGCATAACGTATAACCCATACCGCATAACGCATAACGCATAACGCATAACGCATAACTTATAACTCATAACTCATAACGACTATCGCATAACGCATAACGCATAACGCATAACGCATAACGCATAACGCATAATGTATAACGCATAAAGCATAACGCATAACGCATAACGCATAACGCAAACGTATAACGCCCAACGCATAACGCATAACGCATAACGAATAACGCATAACGCATAACGCATAACGCATAACGCATAACGCATGACGCATATCGCATAACGCATAACGCATAACGCATAACGCATAAGGCATAACGCATAACGCATAACGCATAACGCATAACGATTAACGCATAACGCATAACGCATAACGCATAACGCATAACGCATAACGCATGACGCATATCGCATAACGCATAACGCATAACGCATAACGCATAAGGCATAACGCATAACGCATAACGCATAACGCAAACGTATAACGCCCAACGCATAACGCATAACGCATAACGAATAACGCATAACGCATAACGCATAACGCATGACGCATATCGCATAACGCATAACGCATAATGCATAACGCATAAAGCATAACGCATAACGCATAACGCATAACGCATAACGCATAACGCACAACGCAAACGTATAACGCAGTACGCATAATGCATAACGCATAACGCATAACGCATAACGCATAACGCATAACGCATAACGCATAACGCATAACGCATGACGCATATCGCATAACGCATAACGCATAATGCATAACGCATAAAGCATAACGCATAACGCATAACGCATAACACATAACGCATAACGCATAATGCATGACGCATAACGCATAACGCATAACGCATAACGCATAACGCATAACGTATAACGTATAACGCATACCGCATAACGCATAACGCATAACGCATAACGCATGTCGCATAATGTATAACGCATAACGCATAACGCATAACGCATAACGCATAACGCATAACGCATAACGCATAATGCATAACGCATAAAGCATAACGCATAACGCGTAACGCATAACGCATAACGCATAACGCACAACGCAAACGTATAACGCAGAACGCATAATGCATAACGCATAACGCATAACGCATAACGCATAATGCATGACGCATAACGCATAACGCATAACGCATGACGCATATCGCATAACGCATAACGCATAATGCATAACGCATAAAGCATAACGCATAACGCATAACGCATAACGCATAACGCATAACGCATAACGCACAACGCAAACGTATAACGCAGAACGCATAATGCATAACGCATAACGCATAACGCATAACGCATAATGCATGACGCATAACGCATAACGCATAACGCATGACGCATATCGCATAACGCATAACGCATAATGCATAACGCATAAAGCATAACGCATAACGCATAACGCATAACGCATAACGTATAACGCATAATGCACAACGCATAACGAATACAGCAAAACGCATAACGCTTAACGCATAACGGATCACGCATAATGGATCACGCATAACGCTTAACGCATAACGTATAACTGATAATGCATAACGCATAAAGCATAACGCATAACGCATAACGCATAACGCATAACGCATAACGCATAACACATAACGCATAACGCATAATGCACAACGCATAACGAATACAGCAAAACGCATAACGCTTAACGCATAACGGATCACGCATAACGGATCACGCATAACGCTTAACGCATAACGTATAACTGATAATGCATAACGCATAAAGCATAACGCATAACGCATAACGCATAACGAATAACGCATAACGCATAACGCATAACGCATAACGCATAACGCATAACGCATAACGCATAACTTATAAATCATAACTCATAACGAATATCACATAACGCATAACGCATAACGCATAACGCATAATGCATAACGCATAAAGCATAACGCATAACGCATAACTCATAACTCATAACGAATATCGCATAACGCATAACGCATAACGCATAACGCATAATGCATAACGCATAAAGCATAACGCATAACGCATAACGCATAACGCATAACGCATAACACAAACGTATAACGCCCAACGCATAGCGCATAACGCATAACGAATAACGCATAACGCATAACGTATAACGCATGACGCATATCGCATAACGCGTAACGCATAATGCAGAACGCATAAAGCGTAACGCATAACGCATAACGCATAACGCATAACGCATAACGCATAACGCATAACGCATAACGAATAACGCATAACGCATAACGCATAACGCATAACGCATAACGCATAACGCATAACGCATAACGAATAACGCATAACGCATAACGCATAACGCATAACGCATAACGCATAACGCATGACGCATATCGCATAACGCATAACGCATAATGCATAACGCATAAAGCGTAACGCATAACGCAAACCCATAAGGCATAAGGCATAACGCATAACGCATAACGCATAATGCATAACGCATAACGCATAACGCATAACGCATAACGCATAACGCATAACGCATAACGCATAACGCATATCGCATAACGTATAACGCATGACGCATAACGCATAACACATAACACATAACGCATAATGCACAACGCATAACGTATACAGCAAAACGCATAACGCTTAACGCATAACGGGTCACGCATAACGCATAATGCACAACGCATAACGAATACCGCAAAACGCATAACGCCTAACGCATAACGGATCACGCATAACGCTTAACGCATAACGTATAACTCATAATGCACAACGCATAACGCATAACGCATAACGCATAACGCATAACGCATAACGCAAACGTATAACGCCCAACGCATAACGCATAACGCATAACGAATAACGCATAACGCATAACACATAACGCATAACGCATAACGCATGACGCATATCGCATACCGTATAACGCATAACGCATAACGCATAACGCATAACGCATAACGCATAACGCATATCGCATAACGTATAACGCATAACGCATAACGCATAATGCATGACGCATAACGCATAACGCATAACGCATGACGCATATTGCATAACGCATAACGCATACTGCATAACGCATAAAGCATAACGCATAACGCATAACGCATAACGCATAACGCATAACGCACAACGCAAACGTATAACGCAGAACGCATAATGCATAACGCATAACGCATAACGCATAATGCATGACGCATAACGCATAACGAATACAGCAAAACGCATAACGCTTAACGCATAACGGATCACGCATAACGGATCACGCATAACGGATCACGCATAACGGATCACGCATAACGCTTAACGCATAACGTATAACTCATAATGCATAACGCATAAAGCATAACGCATAACGCATAACGCATAACGAATAACGCATAACGCATAACGCATAACGCATAACGCATAACGCATAACGCATAACTTATAAATCATAACTCATATCGAATATCGCATAACGCATAACGCATAACGCATAACTTATAACTCATAACTCATAACGAATATCGCATAACGCATAACGCATAACGCATAACGCATAATGCATAACGCATAAAGCATAACGCATAACGCATAACGCATAACGCAAACGTATAACGCCCAACGCATAACGCATAACGCATAACGAATAACGCATAACGCATAACTCATAACGCATAACGCATAACGCATGACGCATATCGCATAACGCATAACGCATAACGCATAACGCAAACGTATAACGCCCAACGCATAACGCATAACGCATAACGAATAACGCATAACGCATAACGCATAACGCATGACGCATATCGCATAACGCATAACGCATAATGCATAACGCATAAAGCATAACGCATAACGCATAACGCATAACGCATAACGCACAACGCAAACGTATAACGCAGAACGCATAATGCATAACGCATAACGCATAACGCATAACGCATAATGCATGACGTATAACGCATAACGCATAACGCATAACGCATAACGCATAACGCAAACGTATAACGCCCAACGCATAACGCATAACGCATAACGCATAACGAATAACGCATAACGCATAACGCATAACGCATGACGCATATCGCATAACGCATAACGCATAACGCATGACGCATATTGCATAACGCATAACGCATAATGCATAACGCATAAAGCATAACGCATAACGCATAACGCATAACGCATAACGCATAACGCATAACGCACAACGCAAACGTATAACGCATAACGCATAACGCATAATGCATGACGCATAACGCATAACGCATAACGCATGACGCATATTGCATAACGCATAACGCATAATGCATAACGCATAAAGCATAACGCATAACGCATAACGCATAACGCATAACGCACAACGCAAACGTATAACGCAGAACGCATAATGCATAACGCATAACGCATAACGCATAATGCATGACGCATAACGCATAACGAATACAGCAAAACGCATAACGTTTAACGCATAACGGATCACGCATAACGGATCACGCATAACGGATCACGCATAACGCTTAACGCATAACGTATAACTCATAATGCATAACGCATAAAGCATAACGCATAACGCATAACGCATAACGAATAACGCATAACGCATAACGCATAACGCATAACGCATAACGCATAACGCATAACTTATAAATCATAACTCATATCGAATATCGCATAACGCATAACGCATAACGCATAACTTATAACTCATAACTCATAACGAATATCGCATAACGCATAACGCATAACGCATAACGCATAATGCATAACGCATAAAGCATAACGCATAACGCATAACGCATAACGCAAACGTATAACGCCCAACGCATAACGCATAACGCATAACGAATAACGCATAACGCATAACTCATAACGCATAACGCATAACGCATGACGCATATCGCATAACGCATAACGCATAACGCATAACGCAAACGTATAACGCCCAACGCATAACGCATAACGCATAACGAATAACGCATAACGCATAACGCATAACGCATGACGCATATCGCATAACGCATAACGCATAATGCATAACGCATAAAGCATAACGCATAACGCATAACGCATAACGCATAACGCACAACGCAAACGTATAACGCAGAACGCATAATGCATAACGCATAACGCATAACGCATAACGCATAATGCATGACGTATAACGCATAACGCATAACGCATAACGCATAACGCAAACGTATAACGCCCAACGCATAACGCATAACGCATAACGCATAACGCATAACGAATAACGCATAACGCATAACGCATAACGCATGACGCATATCGCATAACGCATAACGCATAATGCATAACGCATAAAGCATAACGCATAACGCATAACGCATAACGCATAACGCATAACGCACAACGCAAACGTATAACGCAGAACGCATAATGCATAACGCATAACGCATAACGCATAACGCATAACGCATAACGCATAATGCATGACGCATAACGCATAACGCATAACGCATGACGCATATTGCATAACGCATAACGCATAATGCATAACGCATAAAGCATAACGCATAATGCATGACGCATAACGCATAACGAATACAGCAAAACGCATAACGCTTAACGCATAACGGATCACGCATAACGGATCACGCATAACGGATCACGCATAACGCTTAACGCATAACGTATAACTCATAATGCATAACGCATAAAGCATAACGCATAACGCATAACGCATAACGAATAACGCATAACGCATAACGCATAACGCATAACGCATAACGCATAACTTACAAATCATAACTCATATCGAATATCGCATAACGCATAACGCATAACGCATAACTTATAACTCATAACTTATAACGAATATCGCATAACGCATAACGCATAACGCATAACGCATAATGCATAACGCATAAAGCATAACGCATAACGCATAACGCATAACGCAAACGTATAACGCCCAACGCATAACGCATAACGCATAACGAATAACGCATAACGCATAACTCATAACGCATAACGCATAACGCATGACGCATATCGCATAACGCATAACGCATAACGCATAACGCAAACGTATAACGCCCAACGCATAACGCATAACGCATAACGAATAACGCATAACGCATAACGCATAACGCATGACGCATATCGCATAACGCATAACGCATAATGCATAACGCATAAAGCATAACGCATAACGCATAACGCATAACGCATAACGCACAACGCAAACGTATAACGCAGAACGCATAATGCATAACGCATAACGCATAACGCATAACGCATAATGCATGACGTATAACGCATAACGCATAACGCATAACGCATAACGCATAACGCAAACGTATAACGCCCAACGCATAACGCATAACGCATAACGCATAACGAATAACGCATAACGCATAACGCATAACGCATGACGCATATCGCATAACGCATAACGCATAATGCATAACGCATAAAGCATAACGCATAACGCATAACGCATAACGCATAACGCATAACGCACAACGCAAACGTATAACGCAGAACGCATAATGCATAACGCATAACGCATAACGCATAACGCATAATGCATGACGCATAACGCATAACGCATAACGCATGACGCACAACGCAAACGTATAACGCAGAACGCATAATGCATAACGCATAACGCATAACGCATAACGCATAATGCATAACGCATAACGCATAACGCATAATGCATAACGCATAACGCATAACGCATAACTTATAAATCATAACTCATAACGAATATCGCATAACGCATAACGCATAACGCATAACGCATAATGCATAACGCATAAAGCATAACGCATAACGCATAACTCATAACTCATAACGAATATCGCATAACGCATAACGCATAACGCATAACGCATAACGCATAACGCATAACGCATAACGCATGACGCATATCGCATAACGCATAACGCATAACGCATAACGCAAACGTATAACGCCCAACGCATAACGCATAACGCATAACGAATAACGCATAACGCATAACGCATAACGCATGACGCATATCGCATAACGCATAACGCATAATGCATAACGCATAAAGCATAACGCATAACGCATAACGCATAACGCAAACGTATAACGCCCAACGCATAACGCATAACTCATAACGAATAACGCATAACGCATAACGCATAACGCATAACGCATGACGCATATCGCATAACGCATAACGCATAATGCATAACGCATAAAGCATAACGCATAACGCATAACGCATAACGCATAACGCACAACGCAAACGTATAACGCAGAACGCATAATGCATAACGCATAACGCATAACGCATAACGCATAATGCATGACGCATAACGCATAACGCATAACGCATGACGCATATCGCATAACGCATAACGCATAATGCATAACGCATAAAGCATAACGCATAACGCATAACGCATAACGCATAACGCATAACGCATAACGTATAACGCATAATGCACAACGCATAACGAATACAGCAAAACGCATAACGCTTAACGCATAACGGATCACGCATAACGGATCACGCATAACGCTTAACGCATAACGTATAACTGATAATGCATAACGCATAAAGCATAACGCATAACGCATAACGCATAACGCATAACGCATAACACATAACGCATAACGCATAATGCACAACGCATAACGAATACAGCAAAACGCATAACGCTTAACGCATAACGGATCACGCATAACGGATCACGCATAACGCTTAACGCATAACGTATAACTGATAATGCATAACGCATAAAGCATAACGCATAACGCATAACGCATAACGAATAACGCATAACGCATAACGCATAACGCATAACGCATAACGCATAACGCATAACTTATAAATCATAACTCATAACGAATATCGCATAACGCATAACGCATAACGCATAACGCATAATGCATAACGCATAAAGCATAACGCATAACGCATAACTCATAACTCATAACGAATATCGCATAACGCATAACGCATAACGCATAACGCATAACGCATAACGCATAACGCATAACGCATGACGCATATCGCATAACGCATAACGCATAACGCATAACGCAAACGTATAACGCCCAACGCATAACGCATAACGCATAACGAATAACGCATAACGCATAACGCATAACGCATGACGCATATCGCATAACGCATAACGCATAATGCATAACGCATAAAGCATAACGCATAACGCATAACGCATAACGCATAACGCATAGCGCACAACGCAAACGTATAACGCAGAACGCATAATGCATAACGCATAACGCATAACGCATAACGCATAACGCATAATGCATGACGCATAACGCATAACGCATAACGCATGACGCATATTGCATAACGCATAACGCATAATGCATAACCCATAAAGCATAACGCATAACGCATAACGCATAACGCATAACGCATAATGCATGACGCATAACGCATAACGCATAACGCATAACGCATAACGCATAACGCATAACGTATAACGTATAACGCATACCGCATAACGCATAACGCATAACGCATAACGCATGTCGCATAGTGTATAACGCATAACGCATAACGCATAACACATAACGCATAACGCATAATGCTCAACGCATAACGAATACAGCAAAACGCATAACGCTTAACGCATGACGGATCACGCATAACGAATAACGCATAACGCATAACGCATAACGCATAACGCATAACGCATAACGCATAACGCATGACGCATATCGCATAACGCATAACGCATAACGCATAACGCATAACGCATAAGCCATAACGCATAACGCATAACGCAAACGTATAACGCCCAACGCATAACGCATAACGCATGACGCATATCGCATAACGCATAACGCATAATGCATAACGCATGAAGCATAACGCATAACGCATAACGCATAACGCATAACGCATTACGCATAACGCACAACGCAAACGTATAACGCAGAACGCATAACGCATAACGCATAACGCATAACGCATAACGCATAATGCATGACGCATAACGCATAACGCATAACGCATAACGCATAACGCATAACGCAAACGTATAACGCCAAACGCATAACGCATAACGCATAACGAATAACGCATAACGCATAACGCATAACGCATAACGCATAACGCATGACGCATATCGCATAACGCATAACGCATAACGCATAACGCATAAGGCATAACGCATAACGCATAACGCATAACGCAAACGTATAACGCCCAACGCATAACGCATAACTCATAACGAATAACGCATAACGCATAACGCATAACGCATAACGCATAACGCATGACGCATATCGCATAACGCATAACGCATAATGCATAACGCATAAAGCATAACGCATAACGCATAACGCATAACGCACAACGCAAACGTATAACGCAGAACGCATAATGCATAACGCATAACGCATAACGCATAACGCATAATGCATGACGCATAACGCATAACGCATAACGCATGACGCATATCGCATAACGCATAACGCATAATGCATAACGCATAAAGCATAACGCATAACGCATAACGCATAACGCATAACGCATAACGCATAACGCATAACGTATAACGCATAATGCACAACGCATAACGAATACAGCAAAACGCATAACGCTTAACGCATAACGGATCACGCATAACGGATCACGCATAACGCTTAACGCATAACGTATAACTGATAATGCATAACGCATAAAGCATAACGCATAACGCATAACGCATAACGCATAACGCATAACACATAACGCATAACGCATAATGCACAACGCATAACGAATACAGCAAAACGCATAACGCTTAACGCATAACGGATCACGCATAACGGATCACGCATAACGCTTAACGCATAAAGCATAACGCATAACGCATAACGCATAACGCATAACACAAACGTATAACGCATAACACAAACGTATAACGCCCAACGCATAACGCATAACGCATAACGAATAACGCATATCGCATAACGTATAACGCATGACGCATATCGCATAACGCGTAACGCATAATGCAGAACGCATAAAGCGTAACGCATAACGCATAACGCATAACGCATAACGCATAACGCATAACGCATAACGCATAACGCATAACGCATAACGCATAACGCATAACGCATAACGCATAACGCATGACGCATATCGCATAACGCATAACGCATAACGCATAACGCATAAGGCATAACGCATAACGCATAACGCATAACGCAAACGTATAACGCCCAACGCATAACGCATAACGCATAACGAATAACGCAGAACGCATAACGCATGACGCATAACGCATGACGCATATCGCATAACGCATAACGCATAATGCATAACCCATAAAGCATAACGCATAACGCATAACGCATATCGCATAACGCATAACGCACAACGCAAACGTATAACGCAGAACGCATAATGCATAACGCATAACGCATAACGCATAACGCATAATGCATGACGCATAACGCATAACGCATAACGCATGACGCATATCGCATAACGCATAACGCATAATGCATAACGCATAAAGCATAACGCATAACGCATAACGCATAACGCATAACGCATAACGTATAACGCATAATGCACAACGCATAACGAATACAGCAAAACGCATAACGCTTAACGCATAACGGATCACGCATAACGGATCACGCATAACGCTTAACGCATAACGTATAACTGATAATGCATAACGCATAAAGCATAACGCATAACGCATAACGCATAACGCATAACGCATAACACATAACGCATAACGCATAATGCACAACGCATAACGAATACAGCAAAACGCATAACGCATAACGATTAACGCATAACGTATAACTGATAATGCATAACGCATAAAGCATAACGCATAACGCATAACGCATAACGAATAACGCATAACGCATAACGCATAACGCATAACGCATAACGCATAACGCATAACGCATAACACATAACGCATAATGCATAACGCATAAAGCATAACGCATAACGCATAACTCATAACTCATAACGAATATCGCATAACGCATAACGCATAACGCATAACGCATAATGCATAACGCATAACGCATGACGCATATCGCATAACGCGTAACGCATAATGCAGAACGCATAAAGCGTAACGCATAACGCATAACGCATAACGCATAACGCATAACGCATAACGCATAACGCATAACGAATAACGCATAACGCATAACGCATAACGCATAACGCATAACGCATAACGCATAACGCATAACGCATAACGAATAACGCATAACGCATAACGCATAACGCATAACGCATGACGCATATCGCATAACGCATAACGCATAATGCATAACGCATAAAGCGTAACGCATAACGCAAACCCATAAGGCATAAGGCATAACGCATAACGCATAACGCATAATGCATAACGCATAACGCATAACGCATAACGCATCAGGCATAACGCATAACGTATAACGTATAACGCATACCGTATAACGCATAACGCATAACGCATAACGCATAACGCATAACGCATATCGCATAACGTATAACGCATGACGCATAACGCATAACACATAACACATAACGCATAATGCACAACGCATAACGTATACAGCAAAACGCATAACGCTTAACGCATAACGGGTCACGCATAACGCATAATGCACAACGCATAACGAATACCGCAAAACGCATAACGCCTAACGCATAACGGATCACGCATAACGCTTAACGCATAACGTATAACTCATAATGCACAACGCATAACGCATAACGCATAACGCATAACGCATAACGCAAACGTATAACGCCCAACGCATAACGCATAACGCATAACGAATAACGCATAACGCATAACGCATAACGCATAACGCATAACGCATAACGCATGACGCATATCGCATAACGCATAACGCATAACGCATAACGCAAACGTATAACGCCCAACGCATAACGCATAACGCATAACGAATAACGCATAACGCATAACGCATAACGCATGACGCATATCGCATAACGCATAACGCATAATGCATAACGCATAAAGCATAACGCATAACGCATAACGCATAACGCATAACGCATAACGCACAACGCAAACGTATAACGCAGAACGCATAATGCATAACGCATAACGCATAACGCATAACGCATAATGCATGACGCATAACGCATAACGCATAACGCATGACGCATATTGCATAACGCATAACGCATAATGCATAACGCATAAAGCATAACGCATAACGCATAACGCATAACGCATAACGCATAACGCATAACGCATAACGCATAACGCATAACGCACAACGCAAACGTATAACGCAGAACGCATAATGCATAACGCATAACGCATAACGCATAATGCATGACGCATAACGCATAACGAATACAGCAAAACGCATAACGCTTAACGCATAACGGATCACGCATAACGGATCACGCATAACGCTTAACGCATAACGTATAACTCATAATGCATAACGCATAAAGCATAACGCATAACGCATAACGCATAACGAATAACGCATAACGCATAACGCATAACGCATAACGTATAAAGCATACCGCATAACGCATAACGCATAACGCATAACGCATAACTTATAACTCATAACTCATAACGAATATCGCATAACGCATAACGCATAACGCATAACGCATAATGCATAACGCATAAAGCATAACGCATAACGCATAACGCATAACGCATAACGCAAACGTATAACGCCCAACGCATAACGCATAACACATAACGAATAACGCATAACGCATAACGCATAACGCATAACGCATAACGCATAACGCATAACGAATATCGCATAACGCAGAACGCATAACGCATAACGCATAATGCATAACGCATAAAGCATAACGCATAACGCATAACGCATAACGCAAACGTATAACGCCCAACGCATAACGCATAACGCATAACGAATAACGCATAACGCATAACGCATAACGCATAACGCATAACGCATAACGCATAACGCATAATGCATACCGTATAACGCATAACGCATAACGCATGACGCATATCGCATAACGCATAACGCATAACGCATAACGCCTAACGCATAACGCATAACGCATAACGCACAATGCATAACGTATAACGCATACCGCATAACGCATAACGCATAACGCATAACGCATAACTTATAACTCATAACTCATAACGAATATCGCATAACGCATAACGCATAACGCATAACGCATAAAGCGTAACACATAACGCAAACCCATAAGGCATAAGGCATAACGCATAACGCATAACGCATAACGCATGTCGGATCACTCATAACGCATAACGCATAACGCATAATGCATAACGCATAACGCATAACGCATCAGGCATAACGCATAACGTATAACGTATAATGCATACCGCATACCGCATAACGCATAACGCATAACGCATATCGCATAACGTATAACGCATGACGCATAACGCATAACACATAACACATAACGCATAATGCACAACGCATAACGAATACAGCAAAACGCATAACGCTTAACGCATAACGCATAACGCATACCGTATAACGCATAACGCATAACGCATAACGCATAACGCACAACGCAAACATATAACGCACAACGCATAATGCATAACGCATAACGCATAACGCATAACCCATAACGCATAACGCATAATGCACAACCCATAACGAATACAGCAAAACGCATATCGCTTAACACATAACGGATCACGCATAACGCATAATGCACAACGCATAACGAATACCGCAAAACGCATAACGCCTAACGCATAACGCATAACGCATAACGCATAACGCATAACGTTACCGCATAAGGCTTGATGCATGACGCATATCGCATAACGCATAACTTATAACTCATAACGTATAACGCAAAACGCATAACGCATAATGCATAACGCATAACGCATAACGCATAACGCATAACGCATAACGCATAACGCATAAAGCATAACGCATAACGCATAACGCATAACGCAAACTTATAACGCACAACGCATAACGCATAACGCATAACGCATAACGCATAACGCATAACGCATAACACATAACGCATAACGCATAACGCATAACGCATAACGCAAAACGCATAACGCATAACGCATAACGCATAACGCATAACGCATAACGCATAACGCATAACGCATAACGCATAACGCATAACGCATAACGCATAACGCATAACGCATAACGCATAACGCATTACGCATGACGCATAAAGTATAACACATAACGCATAACGCATTACGCATAACGCATCACGCATAACGCATAACGCATAACGCATAACGCATATCGCATAAAACATAACGCATCACGCATAACGTACAACGTATAACGCATAACGCATAACGCATAACGAATATCGCATAACGCAGAACGCATAACGCATAACGCATAATGCATAACGCATAAAGCATAACGCATAACGCATAACGCATAACGCAAACGTATAACGCCCAACGCATAACGCATAACGCATAACGAATAACGCATAACGCATAACGCATAACGCATAACGCATAACGCATAATGCATACCGTATAACGCATAACGCATAACGCATGACGCATATCGCATAACGCATAACGCATAACGCATAACGCCTAACGCATAACGCATAACGCATAACGCACAATGCATAACGTATAACGCATACCGCATAACGCATAACGCATAACGCATAACGCATAACGCATAACTTATAACTCATAACTCATAACGAATATCGCATAACGCATAACGCATAACGCATAACGCATAAAGCGTAACACATAACGCAAACCCATAAGGCATAAGGCATAACGCATAACGCATAACGCATAACGCATGTCGGATCACTCATAACGCATAACGCATAACGCATAATGCATAACGCATAACGCATAACGCATCAGGCATAACGCATAACGTATAACGTATAATGCATACCGCATACCGCATAACGCATAACGCTTAACGCATAACGCATATCGCATAACGTATAACGCATGACGCATAACGCATAACACATAACACATAACGCATAATGCACAACGCATAACGAATACAGCAAAACGCATAACGCTTAACGCATAACGCATAACGCATACCGTATAACGCATAACGCATAACGCATAACGCATAACGCACAACGCAAACATATAACGCACAACGCATAATGCATAACGCATAACGCATAACGCATAACCCATAACGCATAACGCATAATGCACAACGCATAACGAATACAGCAAAACGCATATCGCTTAACACATAACGGATCACGCATAACGCATAATGCACAACGCATAACGAATACCGCAAAACGCATAACGCCTAACGCATAACGCATAACGCATAACGCATAACGCATAACGCATAACGCATAACGCATAACGCATAACGCATAACGCATAACGCATAACGCATAACGAATAACGCATAACGCATAACGCATAACGCATAACGCATAACGCATAATGCATATCGCATAACGCATAACCCATAACGCATAACGCATAACGAATATCGCATAACGCATAACGCATAACGCATAACGCATAACGCATAACGCATGACGCATAACGCATAACGCATAACGCATAACGCATAACACATAACGCAAACGTATAACGCCCAACGCATAACGCATAACGCATAACGAATAACGCATAACGCATAACGCATAACGCATAATGCATACCGTATAACGCATAACGCATAACGCATGACGCATATCGCATAACGCATAACGCATAACGCCTAACGCATAACGCATAACGCATAACGCACAACGCATAACGTATAACGCATACCGCATAACGCATAACGCATAACGCATAACTTATAACTCATAACTCATAACGAATATCGCATAACGCATAACGCATAACGCATAACGCATAATGCATAACGCATAACGCATAAAGCGTAACACATAACGCAAACCCATAAGGCATAAGGCATAACGCATAACGCATAACGCATAACGCATGTCGGATCACTCATAACGCACAACGCATAACGCATAATGCATAACGCATAACGCATAACGCATCAGGCATAACGCATAACGTATAACGTATAACGCATACTGCATAACGCATAACGCATAACGCATAACGCATAACGCATATCGCATAACGTATAACGCATGACGCATAACGCATAACACATAACACATAACGCATAATGCACAACGCATAACGAATACAGCAAAACGCATAACGCTTAACGCATAACGGATCACGCATAACGCATAATGCACAACGCATAACGTATACCGCAAAACGCATAACGCCTAACGCATAACGGATCACCAATAACGCTTAACGCATAACGTATAACTCATAATGCACAACGCATAAAGCATAACGCATAACGCATAACGCATAACGAATAACGCATAACGCATAACGCATAACGCATAACGCATAACTTATAACTCATAACGAATATCGCATAACGCATAACGCATAACGCATAACGCATAATGCATAACGCATAAAGCATAACGCATAACGCATAACGCATAACGCATAACGCAAACGTATAACGCCCAACGCATAACGCATAACGCATAACGAATAACGCATAACGCATAACGCATAACGCATAACGCATAACGCATAACGCATAACGCATGACGCATATCGCATAACGCATAACGCATAACGCATAACGCATAAGGCATAACGCACAACGCATAACGCATAACGCATAACGAATAACGCATAACGCATAACGCATAACGCATAACGCATAACGCATAACGCATGACGCATATCGCATAACGCATAACGCATAACGCATAACGCATAAGGCATAACGCATAACGCATAACGCATAACGCAAACGTATAACGCCCAACGCATAACGCATAACGCATAACGAATAACGCATAACGCATAACGTATAACGCATGACGCATATCGCATATACGCTGTCACGTCGTCTTCAATCCGCTCCCGCCAGAAGGGCGGAAACTTTGACGACACCGGGTATTTACAAGCTCGGAAGCCGGGCCGCATTCGGCCGCACGAAACGCGGTCCACCCGGGACAAAAGTTGTTCGCAAGCTTACCGATGATTCTAAAAATCTCGCGAATATTCGGGCGCCAGGCACAGAAGGTGCCACGCGAAAAATACGCTTACGACAACCGGCAACAGGTTTAGGATCTCCGCGAACGGGTCCAGGATTCTACGCGGGGCGGATACGAAGCATTCCCCGCGGCGGGAAGGTTTCTCACGAAATCAACACTCTCGGGAATTGGTTAACATGAATTTATTGGCGATAGCTGTTATAATCGCGCTGCCGGCCGATACCGGCAGCGAAGACGAAGTTAACCGGCGCGTTACAATTCTTCGGCGACGGATGGAAATCGCCCGCGCCTTGTCCCTCTGGACTTCCTCTAAATCGCGTCGAATCCGGCAGCACGTGGTCTTAACGTTCGCGTGCGCGATCTACGCGTTTCACGCCCGGATTCTGATGGAATACGCGTTACAATTGACTTCTCGTCGGCAGAACAAATCGCGAAGATACGACGCGAGCACGTGGCGGCGTCCCACCGTGGAACGACACGAGGTTAGCGTGAAAATACGACGACGCGCGGATCCTCGCTAAATTACAACCAAATGGCGCTCTGCACCCGCAAAATATTTCCCCGCACGTCCGTCGCTCGACCGATGGATGCGCTCGCGGACTGGCTGCAGCCGGCAGCCGCAAAGCACGTCGAATTTCCGCGACACGATCGCGAACCCGTTACGTTTACCTTTATCGGCAGCTATCTGCCCTTTATTTTCCCCGGCACCTACGGGGTTTACTTACTCTAAATACTATAATTTTTAACAAAGAGAAAGAGATAAAAAAAAACACACACAAAAAAAAATTAGCCTATCCTGCTATATCAAAAAAAAATTATTATTATTAATCATAAGAAGAAGGCAAAGAAGAAGAAAAAAAATCTATAACGCAACGAAAAAAAATACTGTCTGTAGCTTTTTCAGTCTTGATCTCTCTTTGACCTCGTCACAATCTCTCCCCTCTCCCGGCAACCTCTTTACGCCGGCATCACCAGGGGTTGTGTGGTCCCCCCACTTTCCAGCGTGGGCCACACTTCGGACACGTTTTTACTGTCACCCCTACGCGTCCGCATCTGTAGCAGTAGTCACCCCGTGGTTGTCGGCAGTGACGTTGCCTGTGGTCTTTGGCGCCACAGGCCCAGCATCCGTCCTGACGGGCTCTGAGCTCCTCTTCGGTGGGCTTGTTTTTCGGTATCGTTTTGCACGACGAGGCCTGGCGGGTTTCCGGCAGCTTCGATGTCCTTACTACCGGACCGGGTGGTGGTGACGTTGGCTCGATCCATTCGACTTGGGGTGTCTTTGACCCCGCCGCATATAAGAGGACGGGTACCCCTGTCCTAACGTCTCCGCCCGGCATCCTCGTCGTGGGTTTCCTCCCCGATGCTGCTGTTGGGGGCGCCCTCTCGGACTCAACCGTAGGAGTTGCCGGATGGGTTACCGTCAGTTCGGCCACTGCTTTTCGGATTGCGTCCAGCCTCTTTTGCATCGGCCCCTGGTGGTAGGTTGCCGTGTCGGTCTTCCTGCCTCCCGACTGATCCCCCGTGGTCTCCTGCAGCTTCCTCCTTTTCGCGTCGGCATCGGTAGGGGGTTTGTCCACACCGGCAGCGGTAGGGGGCTTGTCTCCACCGGCAACGACAGAGAAGTCGGCCTTGGTCTCGGCAGCATTAGTGGGGTCGGCTTCTTTCATTCCGGCAGTTTCCGTCGGAACCTCCTTCGGCAGGTCTTCGACGCCCTCCATGGTATCGTCGAACCCCGACCTCTTCCATTGGTCCGACTCCGGTCGGTCGTCTGCGGATTCGTATTTCGTCGAATCGTCCCCTGTCGATTCCTGGCTTCCCCTCTCGCTGGTTTGGGTGGCCACGGTTTTCCGGCACTTGTTGCCCAGGGCCAGGTATCCCTGGACCACCCGTCGTGCCTTCTCCTCCCCCTCTTCGACCTCCAGTCGCATGATGGCCGACCAGAGCTTCTCCTCTGGTCTGCTGCGTGTGGTGACCGCCCTGTTGCTCGCTGCTTCCGGCAGCATGGTTGTTCGTATTATCTACTGGGGAAACTTGTACATGTAGTTCGTTGTTTTCTGGCGTGTGTGATGGACGATACGCCTTGAGGTCGCTTATGTGAGACTTTCCGAGGTCTTTACCGCTTTCCGTGGATAGTTGATACACCACCGGTGACAGTTTTCGCGTGACAGTGACAGGACCGATAAATTTAGGGGCTAATTTCGCTGCTACGTTTTGTGCCGTAGACGAGAGAATTCTATGCCTTTTCATTACTTTATCCCCTACTTTAAATTCCACCTCACGGTGCTTTTCGTTATAATAACGCGCCTGACGGTTGTACGCGTCTTCTAAATTTTCTCTCACCCAGCTGCGCAACGTTTGCAGCTGGGCTACCCTCCCTTTCCAGGGTTCTATCGGGGCTACTTCGCAGTCTAATGGCGGCTCGCTATCTGCCCGCACGCATTTCATTGGCCTCGGGTCTCGCCCGAAATTCAAAAATGCTGGGGAAGCTTGCAACACTGAATGATACGCCGTATTGTACGCGAACCGGAATTTCGGTAGGTGTATGTCCCATTCTCTGTGATCCCTCCCTATATACGCGACTATCATAGTTTTTAATACCCGATTAACTCTCTCCACCGGGTTCGCCTGCGGGTGGTACGGGGGGTTGGTGGTAATTCTTATACCATACTCGGCAGCTAGCTCGTGTATGCTTTTGTTAACAAACTCCGTGCCGTTATCGGTGTGGATCACATCCGGTGTCCCCCATCGCGAAAAGATGAGATTCTCGAGGGCCGACGCTATGTTAGGACCGGTCGCTCGTCGAAGTGGAGCGCACTCGATCCACTTCGTGAACAGATCCTGCATCACTAGGAGGTACGCATAACCGGACTTGCTACGAGGCAACGGACCCATGACATCGGCAGCGACTACTGACCAGGGCATGTCGATACGGCGCCGACCCATCAGCCCGGGAGGGAGTGTTTGCTCCACTTTCGTTAGCTGGCACGTGGTACAGCGTCTTACGTATTCTACTATGGTCCTGTACATTCCCGGCCAGTAGTATCGTGTCGCGACGCGGTGGTATGTCTTCTCAATACCCAAATGTCCTGCTTGGGGACCGTCATGAGCCTCCTGCAAGATCTCGGTTCTGCGTTCCACTGGGACTACGAGTTTCCACTCGTTCCCGTCTTGCCCTAAGGTCTCCGCAATAAGAGGATCTGTTCTCCGGCAGAACAAATTACCGTCCCGAATTGACCAGTCCTTCCATTTCGACGGGTCCCTCTCTATCTCCGCGAATTTTCCCTCGTACCACTTCGCGCGCACGGTAGCCGCTATTTCGATCTCCTCTCCGACGACCTCCGTTCCCTCAAACGCGCGTGAGAGTGCATCCGGCACTCTGTTGAGTAAGCCCTGTCGATATATGACTTCGAAGTCATATTCGAGGAGCTGTAAGGCCCATCTCGCCAATCGTCCCGATGGGTTTTGCAATTTCCGCAGCCACCGTAAGCTGTTATGATCCGTAATTACTTTGAATTTATACCCTTCTAAATATGGTCTAAATTTCTGTACTGCCCAGACTATGGCTAGACATTCCAACTCAGTTGCCGAATATTTTCTTTCCGGCAGCGTGAGTGCGCGACTCGCGAATGCAATTACTTTTTCCGTACCCTCGATCTCTTGAGTCAGAACAGCCCCTAACCCGACTGTGCTAGCGTCTGTCTGTACCGTAAATGGGACTTCGAAATTCGGACACGATAGTGTAGGCGCGGTCGCAATCATTTCTCGCAAGGTTTCGAAGGCGGATTGTTGTCCGTCCTTCCAGACCCATTCGCGATCCTTCCGAAGGAGTTCGTTTAACGGTTCTGCAAGTGTTGCGAATCCCGGAATGAACCTCCTATACCAGGAAGCCATTCCTAAGAAACGCCTCACTTGCTTCACGTTCTTCGGGATTGGATAGCCCACTATCGGTCGGATCTTTCCCGGATGGACTGTCAATCCTTCCCTACTATCTACGAATCCCAGGTATCTGACTTCCGCGCGGCAAAATTCGCATTTATCCGGGTTTATTATTAGACCGGCAGCTTTGACTTTATCTAAAACGCGTTTCAACCACTCGAGATGTTCCTCAAAAGTTTCCGTTACGATAATAATATCGTCTAAATAAGCAAACGCGTGGGGCTCCATCTCCGGCCCAATTAGACGGTCTAATAATCGTTGGAAAGTAGCCGGGGCTCCCGTTAGCCCGTACGGCATCCTGCGGAACTGAAAAAGTCCTTTACCCGGCACCGTGAAGGCTGTTATTTCACGACTTTTTGGCTCTAATGGTATTTGAAAATACGCCTGACTTAGATCGAGGGTCGAAATGTACTTTGCGGCTCGTAATTTGTCCAGTATCTGAGTCATGAGCGGCAGCGGGTATGCATCTTTTCTCGAGACCTCGTTCACCTTCCGGAAGTCCAAACAAAACCGGTATTTCCCGTTGGCTTTTTTGACCATTACTATTGGACTTGACCAGCCACTTTGCGACGGTTCTATTATGCCGTCGGCTAATAAGGCGTCTATTTCCGCGTAAATAGCCTCCTGGATTTTGGGAGAGACGGCGTAATAACGCTGCTTAATTGGTGGATGGTCACCCACGTCTATCCGGTGGCTGATCAAGTCGGTCAACCCATTCATTGTTTCGAATTCCGGCAGCTCGGTGTCGAGAAATTCCTTTAAACGTTGTTTTTCGAAATCATTCAATTCTCGTAATCCGCAACATACGGTGGCTGGCGGAGTGTCGTCGAAGGGAAATTTCTCCTTCGGATTCGACGCAAAATACCAGATAGCGTTGTGGTACTCCGCCACAATCCCGAAGAGAGCAATCGAGTCGGTACCCAAAAGGAGAGGGGTCACGAGATTATCTAATACGCGTGCCGAGATACGTTGTTCCCTTTTCCCTATCTTTATCGCGAAATGGGCCCTTTCGACTGCTCGATCGACTGTCCCCGTGGCTAGGAGGAAATAACACGGTCTTTCGGTGTTTTCTAATTTTACGACTCCGTCCTCAACTCGATTTAATACGTCGCGACTGATGAATGTAATCGACGACCCGGAGTCTACTAGGGCGCGAACCGGCAGCCCCCCTATCAGTACTTCGACGGTTAATAGAGGTGGTCTTTTCTTTTCCCCGACGGTGAATACTCGGGCCGACACTAATTCCGGCAGAGTCCCTCCGGCCCCGATGAGCGACTCCTCCCCCCATTTCCCGCAGACTTATTGCACTTTCGGCAGCTGTTTAATGTTATTCCCGGTGCCCCGCATCCGTAACAATGCACCCTTGGTGCTTCCCGGCAGTCTCGCGACCTATGTCCGATCTTTCGACAATTCCAGCATTCGAGCGACGAACTTCCTGGCGCGCGTTGTTTGTCGCGCGGCGTTTCCGTTCGTCGATCGTTGCCTGCGGTTTCTTCCGGTTTTCGCGGTGGGGGTCTGTAGGCTCGTTCCCCCGGTTCGGAACGATACCCCGATTCTCTCTGCCCGGCAGCGGAAAATTTGTTCGCGCTCGGCGCTGGAGAGTCTCGTAGGCTCGCCCCGAAACGGGATTCTCCGTATGCGGGGGTGGGGGTTCGGCCGCTCTCTCTACTACTCCCGGCAGCTATCGCGTTCGCGTATTCTAAGTGCACGGTTTTTCCTCTCCCTGGATGTTTGTGAGAGATGTAGCGAGCGGGGTCGTACGCGAAACTCGGATGCGCCATCTCCGATGGCTTCGGATTCCGTTTTACTTTTTCAGTATCGGACTCGCGCTCGGCCTCTATTAACGCGTCCTCTAACTGATCGAAAGTGGTCAGGGCAGCTAGCGCGATCGCGTTTCGTAGTGTGGGTTTCGCCCCCCAGTATGCCCTTTTCATCTTTTTCTCCTCCGGCCACGGCGGATCTAATCGGTCGAACATCGCTCGCATACTGACAATGTAATCGCGAAGGGGTTCGTATTCCCCCTGGACCCTGTCCTTTATATTCTGAATGAGAGTGTCGCGGTATTCCGGATCGCCGAAAAATCTACGGAACGCGCTCACGAAATCCTCCCACTTCTCCATTTGGGCTTCCCTCGCCTTGTACCAGTACAATGCCGTATTTTCTAGGCAAACCGTCATGCACCGTAACAGATGCCGGTCGGCGATGTTACCATATCTCCGGTGTTCTATGAGGCGTTCGAGGAAGGCTTCAGAGTCTTCGCCGGGCGCCCCGGAGAATTTTATTCGCCATCGTCTCATTACTTCGGAGATGGGAGTACCGCGGCAATACATTTCTCGACTGGTACTTGGCGGGGTTGGCCCCGGGAGATCATGGAGGGTGTCCGGCAATCTACCTCCCATTTTCCGTTGAGGGGAGGTCGGTGGGTCGTACACTTTTCTTTCGAAAGTCGGTACCGGCAAAATAAAGTCGCGGGGTGGCGACCTCATCTCTTCGGCCCGCTCCTCGTCAGAGGTTATCGCGTCCGAATTATCATTTCCGTCCGCGGCCTCCTCGTACACGGAATGGAATTCCCATTCGTCCCCCCCATCAACGTTAGGGCGAAGCATCCTTATCGGCAGCTCAAATTCTCCTCAATAGCGCGACTCTCCTATATTGTCCGGATCTGACTTTGTAATCGACCCTCGTTGTTGATTACACTACGCGATAATAAAGGGAACTCGATCTCGACCGCACCGCGATATCTACCAATGCGTAACGTCAACCAAAACAAAACAAAAAAAAATCTTAAATTCCTTCGGCAATACAATAGCGGCTCGAATATTATCGACTATACGTCGGCAGCGCGAATCTTTTCCCAATTCGGATCGGGCTCTCCCCAGCAATTTGTACAATAATTCGTACAGGGTATTCTCCCTTGTAAATCTCCAAAAGATTAACGCCAAAATATAATCACCAAATGATTATCGCAAAATAATTATCGCAAAAGGGTTATCGCAAATGAACCACTCAGCTCGGCAGCTGAGAGTTGTTCTCGCAAAAGTGAGCGTAATATTCGGGGATTCGCGACAAAACAAAAAAAAAACAAAAAAAAACAATACGGGACGTGACTCTCTACGACTGTACAACCCTCAAAACGCTTCGTCCATCACCACATGATATATTCGATTCACCCTTATCGGATGAATCGTACAAGACACAAAAAATTTTGCAAAAATAGAAAAAAAACAATGGCAACACACAATATATATGGGTGGCCTAGCCTGTGCTATTGTTGGGAGCTAGAACGCGTCCACTCGCAGAACATAAAATCAAATAAATTAAAACCGTTCGCGATAAAGATAAGATAAAAAAAGAGAAAAAAAATGAATAACAGCAACAGAAAACAACAAAAGAAATTTAAACAATAGGGGTAATAACGAATACAAAATCAATAAATTATCACAGGAATGACTAGACTAAGAGGTAGAGCAGCGAGCGACAATTCAAGAGTGAGAGGGATAGCGAAAATAGAAGAAGAACGAAACGGAAGGAACAGAGAATCGAGGAAAAACGAAGGAAAAGTAGCAGAGAGAAAGAAGAGAGAAAGAAGAGAGAAAGAAGAGAAAAGAAGGAAAAGAAAAGGAGACGCGGACTCACTGCTCTCGCCCGAATTCGAAACAAATAAAAAAAATTATTTACAATTGACCCGAAAACGTACGGAAAAAAATTACCGCGGTAAATAACGAAAGAAACCAGCACGAATAAATAACGAAAAGTAACAACGAAAAATAAATCGAAAAATTAAAGAAATAATCGAATGAAAAATACAAAAATAGCACAGGAAAGACCGAATCAATTAACAAATTGCATAATAAATTCACATCAAAAAATTGCATATTAAATTCAATCCCGAGCATCATCGAACAGAAGAAAAACATTTTGAAGAAATATCAGACCTAATTCCATTGAAAGAAAATAGCGTAATATTCTCCGTTCACAGAATTAGAAATGATAAATCAAATCACCATCAAATATCACCAATAACACATTCAAAAATTCAAATAGAGATTGCACGAAATATCAGCAGTAAAAAAAATACATAATAAAATAGCAACGGCACAAAATATCATCAGAGAAAAAAAATCAAGTTCATTAAATATCACATAAAAATATCATATCAAATTTTAAATATCATGTGAAGTGAGAAATTCTACCGGCAGCCTCAATCTGAAATCAAGTTCGGAAATTTACATCCGAAATTCAATTCAGCCACGCGTACCGGCAAACAACAACACTGAAGGACAGGTTGTACACAAAAACTTTGCTCGCTTCGTTGGCTCTGCGAACGTCGTAGAAATTCCGCAGTCGTAACGGGTGTCCGATTTCGACGTCGCGACGGCCACGTTCGTATTCTCACTCAGTTCTTTCGACGAGAGAAAATTACGAGAAGTCAATTTATCGTGAGAGCCTCGAATCGTTCCGCGCACCTCCTGACGAAAAAGCCCTTACACAGGTCGCTTTTTCAGCGAGAGGTCCCTGTTCGGGCGCCAAATTTGTCACGTCGTCTTCAATCCGCTCCCGCCAGAAGGGCGGAAACTTTGACGACACCGGGTATTTACAAGCTCGGAAGCCGGGCCGCGTACGGCCGCACGAAACGCGGTCCACCCGGGACAAAAGTTGTTCGCAAGCTTACCGATGATTCTAAAAATCTCGCGAATATTCGGGCGCCAGGCACAGAAGGTGCCACGCGAAAAATACGCTTACGACAACCGGCAACAGGTGTAGGATCTCCGCGAACGGGTCCAGGATTCTACGCGGGGCGGATACGAAGCATTCCCCGCGGCGGGAAGGTTTCTCACGAAATCAACACTCTCGGGAATTGGTTAACATGAATTTATTGGCGATAGCTGTTATAATCGCGCTGCCGGCCGATACCGGCAGCGAAGACGAAGTTAACCGGCGCGTTACAATTCTTCGGCGACGGATGGAAATCGCCCGCGCCTTGTCCCTCTGGACTTCCTCTAAATCGCGTCGAATCCGGCAGCACGTGGTCTTAACGTTCGCGTGCGCGATCTACGCGTTTCACGCCCGGATTCTGATGGAATACGCGTTACAATTGACTTCTCGTCGGCAGAACAAATCGCGAAGATACGACGCGAGCACGTGGCGGCGTCCCACCGTGGAACGACACGAGGTTAGCGTGAAAATACGACGACGCGCGGATCCTCGCTAAATTACAACCAAATGGCGCTCTGCACCCGCAAAATATTTCCCCGCACGTCCGTCGCTCGACCGATGGATGCGCTCGCGGACTGGCTGCAGCCGGCAGCCGCAAAGCACGTCGAATTTCCGCGACACGATCGCGAACCCGTTACGCCAACCGAGCCAACGCGAAATAGAAATCACTTCAATATACGATATAAGATTCGACTAAAGCTTACCAAAAGGTGTTCGCAAGGTCCGCAGGAGCCTGAATCCGCTTCCTTCCGGCAGCGTGCGTCGCAAAGTACAATGATGAATTCGCAAACAAAACGAGACGTATCGCGACAATGGCCAACGAAGAAGTGATTTCGCACGCGTTGACTCGGGAACGCGGAAGTGAAGCGTCCCCCCTTTCCGCTCGCTTTTCCCCGCGGCACGCGTAGTCTTTCCCGTTACGAGTTTCGGCAAGGGCCTCGCTTCGCGCGACGGTCCCTGGTGTCCGGTGATTGGCGGCTTCTCCGGCAACGGTGGCTGGTGATTTGCCGCTTCTCCTTGAGGCGATCGGCACTGGCCAATCCGGTAGCGAGCCGGGTTGCTTGCCGGTTGAGGCGACGTCAAGGTAGCCGAAATATATTTTGGCCGGTTCTGCTCCTTGGCGGCGCTTCCAGGTTGTCCGTCCTGGGCTAGGTCGATCCCTCCGCAACTCGGTCTTTTCACCGGACCCTCTCGCGTTCGATTTTCCCGTTGGGAAAAGTGTCCAGGGTCCTCTCGGGACCCGGTGGCGGTCCTGCAAACTTGCGTCGCGCAAATTGGCGCGACGCTCAAAATATGAAATGTCGCCCACATGTCTCGGTTGTGCCCAGGGAGAGCGCTCGCCACAATTCGCTCCGCTTTTCCGGCAGCGGAGAACGACCCGGTCTTTCGATAATTCATTTCGTGGGACGTTGGCAGAAATGCAACGTCACAACGCATAACGCATAATGCATAACGCATAACGCATAATGCACAACGCATAACGAATACAGCAAAACGCATATCGCTTAACGCATAACGGATCACGCATAACGCATAATGCACAACGCATAACGAATACCGCAAAACGCATAACGCCTAACGCATAACGCATAACGCATAACGCATAACGCATAACGTATAACGCATACCGCATAACGCATAACGCATAACGCATAACGCATAACTTATAACTCATAACTCATAACGAATATCGCATAACGCATAACGCATAACGCATAACGCATAATGCATAACGCATAAAGCATAACGCATAACGCATAACGCATAACGCATAACGCATAACGCATAACGCATAACGCATAACGCATAACGCATGTCGGATCACTAATAACGCATAACGCATAACGCATAATGCATAACGCATAACGCATAACGCATCAGGCATTACGCATAACGTATAACGTATAACGCATGCCGCATAACGCATAACGCATAACGCATAACGCATAACGCATATCGCATAACGTATAACGCATGACGCATAACGCATATCACATAACACATAACGCATAATGCACAACGCATAACGAATACAGCAAAACGCATAACGCTTAACGCATAACGCATAACGCATACCGTATAACGCATAACGCATAACGCATAACGCATAACGCACAACGCAAACATATAACGCACAACGCATAATGCATAACGCATAAAGCATTACGAATAACCCATAACGCATAACGCATAATGCACAACGCATAACGAATACAGCAAAACGCATATCGCTTAACGCATAACGGATCACGCATAACGCATAATGCACAACGCATAACGAATACCGCAAAACGCATAACGCCTAACGCATAACGCATAACGCATAACGCATAACGTATAACGCATACCGCATAACGCATAACGCATAACGCATAACTTATAACTCATAACTCATAACGAATATCGCATAACGCATAACGCATAACGCATAACGCATAACGCATAACGCATAACGCATAACGCATAACGCATAACGCATAACGCAAACGTATAACGCCCAACGCATAACGCATAACGCATAACGAATAACGCATAACACATAACGCATAACGCATAACGCATAACGCATAACGAATATCGCATAACGCATAACGCATAACGCATAACGCATAATGCATAACGCATAAAGCATAACGCATAACGCATAACGCATAACGCATAACGCAAACGTATAACGCCCAACGCATAACGCATAACGCATAACGAATAACGCATAACGCATAACGCATAACGCATAATGCATACCGTATAACGCATAACGCATAACGCATGACGCATATCGCAAAACGCATAACGCATAACGCCTAACGCATAACGCATAACGCATAACGCACAACGCATAACGTATAACGCATACCGCATAACGCATAACGCATAACGCATAACGCATAACTTATAACTCATAACTCATAACGAATATCGCATAACGCATAACGCATCACGCATAACGCATAATGCATAACGCATAACGCATAAAGCGTAACACATAACGCAAACCCATAAGGCATAAGGCATAACGCATAACGCATAACGCATATCGCATGTCGGATCACTCATAACGCATAACGCATAACGCATAATGCATAACGCATAACGCATAACGCATCAGGCATAACGCATAACGTATAACGTATAACGCATACCGCATAACGCATAACGCATAACGCATAACGCATAACGCATATCGCATAACGTATAACGCATGACGCATAACGCATAACACATAACACATAACGCATAATGCACCCTGATTATTAAGCGAATACAGCAAAACGCATAACGGATCACGCATAACGCATAATGCACAACGCATAACGTATACCGCAAAACGCATAACGCCTAACGCATAACGGATCACGCATAACGCTTAACGCATAACGCATAACGCATAACGCAAACGTATAACGCCCAACGCATAACGCATAACGCATAACGAATAACGCATAACGCATAACGCATAACGCATAACGCATAACGCATAACGCATAACGCAAACGTATAACGCCCAACGCATAACGCATAACGCATAACGAATAACGCATAACGCATAACGCATAACGCATAACTTATAACTCATAACTCATAACGAATATCGCATAACGCATAACGCATAACGCATAACGCATAACGCATAATGCATAACGCATAAAGCATAACGCATAACGCAGAACGCATAACGCATAACGCATAACGCAAACGTATAACGCCCAACGCATAACGCATAACGCATAACGAATAACGCATAACGCATAACGCATAACGCATAACGCATAACGAATATCGCATAACGCAGAACGCATAACGCATAACGCATAATGCATAACGCATAAAGCATAACGCATAACGCATAACGCAAACGTATAACGCCCAACGCATAACGCATAACGCATAACGAATAACGCATAACGCATAACGCATAACGCATAACGCATAACGCATAATGCATACCGTATAACGCATAACGCATAACGCATGACGCATATCGCATAACGCATAACGCATAACGCCTAACGCATAACGCATAACGCATAACGCACAACGCATAACGTATAACGCATACCGCATAACGCATAACGCATAACGCATAACGCATAACTTATAACTCATAACTCATAACGAATATCGCATAACGCATAACGCATAACGCATAACGCATAATGCATAACGCATAACGCATAAAGCGTAACACATAACGCAAACCCATAAGGCATAAGGCATAACGCATAACGCATAACGCATAACGCATGTCGGATCACTAATAACGCATAACGCATAACGCATAATGCATAACGCATAACGCGTAACGCATCAGGCATAACGCATAACGTATAACGTATAACGCATACCGCATAACGCATAACGCATAACGCATAACGCATAACGCATATCGCATAACGTATAACGCATGACGCATAACGCATATCACATAACACATAACGCATAATGCACAACGCATAACGAATACAGCAAAACGCATAACGCTTAACGCATAACGCATAACGCATAACGCATAACGCATAACGCATAACGCATAACGCATAACTTATAACTCATAACTCATAACGAATATCGCATAACGCATAACGCATAACGCATAACGCATAATGCATAACGCATAAAGCATAACGCATAACGCATAACGCATAACGCATAACGCATAAGGCATAACGCATAACGCATAACGCATAACGCATGTCGGATCACTAATAACGCATAACGCATAACGCATAATGCATAACGCATAACGCATAACGCATCAGGCATTACGCATAACGTATAACGTATAACGCATGCCGCATAACGCATAACGCATAACGCATAACGCATAACGCATATCGCATAACGTATAACGCATGACGCATAACGCATATCACATAACACATAACGCATAATGCACAACGCATAACGAATACAGCAAAACGCATAACGCTTAACGCATAACGCATAACGCATACCGTATAACGCATAACGCATAACGCATAACGCATAACGCACAACGCAAACATATAACGCACAACGCATAATGCATAACGCATAAAGCATTACGAATAACCCATAACGCATAACGCATAATGCACAACGCATAACGAATACAGCAAAACGCATATCGCTTAACGCATAACGGATCACGCATAACGCATAATGCACAACGCATAACGAATACCGCAAAACGCATAACGCCTAACGCATAACGCATAACGCATAACGCATAACGTATAACGCATACCGCATAACGCATAACGCATAACGCATAACTTATAACTCATAACTCATAACGAATATCGCATAACGCATAACGCATAACGCATAACGCATAATGCATAACGCATAACGCATAACGCATAACGCATAACGCATAACGCAAACGTATAACGCCCAACGCATAACGCATAACGCATAACGAATAACGCATAACACATAACGCATAACGCATAACGCATAACGCATAACGAATATCGCATAACGCATAACGCATAACGCATAACGCATAATGCATAACGCATAAAGCATAACGCATAACGCATAACGCATAACGCATAACGCAAACGTATAACGCCCAACGCATAACGCATAACGCATAACGAATAACGCATAACGCATAACGCATAACGCATAATGCATACCGTATAACGCATAACGCATAACGCATGACGCATATCGCAAAACGCATAACGCATAACGCCTAACGCATAACGCATAACGCATAACGCACAACGCATAACGTATAACGCATACCGCATAACGCATAACGCATAACGCATAACGCATAACTTATAACTCATAACTCATAACGAATATCGCATAACGCATAACGCATCACGCATAACGCATAATGCATAACGCATAACGCATAAAGCGTAACACATAACGCAAACCCATAAGGCATAAGGCATAACGCATAACGCATAACGCATATCGCATGTCGGATCACTCATAACGCATAACGCATAACGCATAATGCATAACGCATAACGCATAACGCATCAGGCATAACGCATAACGTATAACGTATAACGCATACCGCATAACGCATAACGCATAACGCATAACGCATAACGCATAACGCATATCGCATAACGTATAACGCATGACGCATAACGCATAACACATAACACATAACGCATAATGCACCCTGATTATTAAGCGAATACAGCAAAACGCATAACGGATCACGCATAACGCATAATGCACAACGCATAACGTATACCGCAAAACGCATAACGCCTAACGCATAACGGATCACGCATAACGCTTAACGCATAACGCATAACGCATAACGCAAACGTATAACGCCCAACGCATAACGCATAACGCATAACGAATAACGCATAACGCATAATGCATAACGCATAAAGCATAACGCATAACGCATAACGCAAACGTATAACGCCCAACGCATAACGCATAACGCATAACGAATAACGCATAACGCATAACGCATAACGCATAACTTATAACTCATAACTCATAACGAATATCGCATAACGCATAACGCATAACGCATAACGCATAACGCATAATGCATAACGCATAAAGCATAACGCATAACGCAGAACGCATAACGCATAACGCATAACGCAAACGTATAACGCCCAACGCATAACGCATAACGCATAACGAATAACGCATAACGCATAACGCATAACGCATAACGCATAACGAATATCGCATAACGCAGAACGCATAACGCATAACGCATAATGCATAACGCATAAAGCATAACGCATAACGCATAACGCAAACGTATAACGCCCAACGCATAACGCATAACGCATAACGAATAACGCATAACGCATAACGCATAACGCATAACGCATAACGCATAATGCATACCGTATAACGCATAACGCATAACGCATGACGCATATCGCAAAACGCATAACGCATAACGCCTAACGCATAACGCATAACGCATAACGCACAACGCATAACGTATAACGCATACCGCATAACGCATAACGCATAACGCATAACGCATAACTTATAACTCATAACTCATAACGAATATCGCATAACGCATAACGCATAACGCATAACGCATAATGCATAACGCATAACGCATAAAGCGTAACACATAACGCAAACCCATAAGGCATAAGGCATAACGCATAACGCATAACGCATAACGCATGTCGGATCACTAATAACGCATAACGCATAACGCATAATGCATAACGCATAACGCGTAACGCATCAGGCATAACGCATAACGTATAACGTATAACGCATACCGCATAACGCATAACGCATAACGCATAACGCATAACGCATATCGCATAACGTATAACGCATGACGCATAACGCATATCACATAACACATAACGCATAATGCACAACGCATAACGAATACAGCAAAACGCATAACGCTTAACGCATAACGCATAACGCATACCGTATAACGCATAACGCATAACGCATAACGCATAACGCACAACGCAAACATATAACGCACAACGCATAATGCATAACGCATAACGCATAACGAATAACCCATAACGCATAACGCATAATGCACAACGCATAACGAATACAGCAAAACGCATATCGCTTAACGCATAACGGATCACGCATAACGCATAATGCACAACGCATAACGAATACCGCAAAACGCATAACGCCTAACGCATAACGCATAACGCATAACGCATAACGTATAACGCATACCGCATAACGCATAACGCATAACGCATAACGCATAACTTATAACTCATAACTCATAACGAATATCGCATAACGCATAACGCATAACGCATAATGCATAACGCATAAAGCATAACGCATAACGCATAACGCATAACGCATAACGCAAACGTATAACGCCCAACGCATAACGCATAACGCATAACGAATAACGCATAACACATAACGCATAACGCATAACGCATAACGCATAACGAATATCGCATAACGCATAACGCATAACGCATAACGCATAACGCATAATGCATAACGCATAAAGCATAACGCATAACGCATAACGCATAACGCATAACGCAAACGTATAACGCCCAACGCATAACGCATAACGCATAACGAATAACGCATAACGCATAACGCATAACGCATAATGCATACCGTATAACGCATAACGCATAACGCATGACGCATATCGCATAACGCATAACGCATAACGCCTAACGCATAACGCATAACGCATAACGCACAACGCATAACGTATAACGCATACCGCATAACGCATAACGCATAACGCATAACTTATAACTCATAACTCATAACGAATATCGCATAACGCATAACGCATAACGCATAACGCATAATGCATAACGCATAACGCATAAAGCGTAACACATAACGCAAACCCATAAGGCATAAGGCATAACGCATAACGCATAACGCATGTCGGATCACTCATAACGCACAACGCATAACGCATAATGCATAACGCATAACGCATAACGCATCAGGCATAACGCATAACGTATAACGTATAACGCATACTGCATAACGCATAACGCATAACGCATAACGCATAACGCATATCGCATAACGTATAACGCATGACGCATAACGCATAACACATAACACATAACGCATAATGCACAACGCATAACGAATACAGCAAAACGCATAACGCTTAACGCATAACGGATCACGCATAACGCATAATGCACAACGCATAACGTATACCGCAAAACGCATAACGCCTAACGCATAACGGATCACCAATAACGCTTAACGCATAACGTATAACTCATAATGCACAACGCATAAAGCATAACGCATAACGCATAACGCATAACGAATAACGCATAACGCATAACGCATAACGCATAACGCATAACTTATAACTCATAACGAATATCGCATAACGCATAACGCATAACGCATAACGCATAATGCATAACGCATAAAGCATAACGCATAACGCATAACGCATAACGCATAACGCAAACGTATAACGCCCAACGCATAACGCATAACGCATAACGAATAACGCATAACGCATAACGCATAACGCATAACGCATAACGCATAACGCATAACGCATGACGCATATCGCATAACGCATAACGCATAACGCATAACGCATAAGGCATAACGCACAACGCATAACGCATAACGCATAACGAATAACGCATAACGCATAACGCATAACGCATAACGCATAACGCATAACGCATGACGCATATCGCATAACGCATAACGCATAACGCATAACGCATAAGGCATAACGCATAACGCATAACGCATAACGCATAACGCAAACGTATAACGCCCAACGCATAACGCATAACGCATAACGAATAACGCATAACGCATAACGTATAACGCATGACGCATATCGCATATACGCTGTCACGTCGTCTTCAATCCGCTCCCGCCAGAAGGGCGGAAACTTTGACGACACCGGGTATTTACAAGCTCGGAAGCCGGGCCGCATTCGGCCGCACGAAACGCGGTCCACCCGGGACAAAAGTTGTTCGCAAGCTTACCGATGATTCTAAAAATCTCGCGAATATTCGGGCGCCAGGCACAGAAGGTGCCACGCGAAAAATACGCTTACGACAACCGGCAACAGGTTTAGGATCTCCGCGAACGGGTCCAGGATTCTACGCGGGGCGGATACGAAGCATTCCCCGCGGCGGGAAGGTTTCTCACGAAATCAACACTCTCGGGAATTGGTTAACATGAATTTATTGGCGATAGCTGTTATAATCGCGCTGCCGGCCGATACCGGCAGCGAAGACGAAGTTAACCGGCGCGTTACAATTCTTCGGCGACGGATGGAAATCGCCCGCGCCTTGTCCCTCTGGACTTCCTCTAAATCGCGTCGAATCCGGCAGCACGTGGTCTTAACGTTCGCGTGCGCGATCTACGCGTTTCACGCCCGGATTCTGATGGAATACGCGTTACAATTGACTTCTCGTCGGCAGAACAAATCGCGAAGATACGACGCGAGCACGTGGCGGCGTCCCACCGTGGAACGACACGAGGTTAGCGTGAAAATACGACGACGCGCGGATCCTCGCTAAATTACAACCAAATGGCGCTCTGCACCCGCAAAATATTTCCCCGCACGTCCGTCGCTCGACCGATGGATGCGCTCGCGGACTGGCTGCAGCCGGCAGCCGCAAAGCACGTCGAATTTCCGCGACACGATCGCGAACCCGTTACGTTTACCTTTATCGGCAGCTATCTGCCCTTTATTTTCCCCGGCACCTACGGGGTTTACTTACTCTAAATACTATAATTTTTAACAAAGAGAAAGAGATAAAAAAAAACACACACAAAAAAAAATTAGCCTATCCTGCTATATCAAAAAAAAATTATTATTATTAATCATAAGAAGAAGGCAAAGAAGAAGAAAAAAAATCTATAACGCAACGAAAAAAAATACTGTCTGTAGCTTTTTCAGTCTTGATCTCTCTTTGACCTCGTCACAATCTCTCCCCTCTCCCGGCAACCTCTTTACGCCGGCATCACCAGGGGTTGTGTGGTCCCCCCACTTTCCAGCGTGGGCCACACTTCGGACACGTTTTTACTGTCACCCCTACGCGTCCGCATCTGTAGCAGTAGTCACCCCGTGGTTGTCGGCAGTGACGTTGCCTGTGGTCTTTGGCGCCACAGGCCCAGCATCCGTCCTGACGGGCTCTGAGCTCCTCTTCGGTGGGCTTGTTTTTCGGTATCGTTTTGCACGACGAGGCCTGGCGGGTTTCCGGCAGCTTCGATGTCCTTACTACCGGACCGGGTGGTGGTGACGTTGGCTCGATCCATTCGACTTGGGGTGTCTTTGACCCCGCCGCATATAAGAGGACGGGTACCCCTGTCCTAACGTCTCCGCCCGGCATCCTCGTCGTGGGTTTCCTCCCCGATGCTGCTGTTGGGGGCGCCCTCTCGGACTCAACCGTAGGAGTTGCCGGATGGGTTACCGTCAGTTCGGCCACTGCTTTTCGGATTGCGTCCAGCCTCTTTTGCATCGGCCCCTGGTGGTAGGTTGCCGTGTCGGTCTTCCTGCCTCCCGACTGATCCCCCGTGGTCTCCTGCAGCTTCCTCCTTTTCGCGTCGGCATCGGTAGGGGGTTTGTCCACACCGGCAGCGGTAGGGGGCTTGTCTCCACCGGCAACGACAGAGAAGTCGGCCTTGGTCTCGGCAGCATTAGTGGGGTCGGCTTCTTTCATTCCGGCAGTTTCCGTCGGAACCTCCTTCGGCAGGTCTTCGACGCCCTCCATGGTATCGTCGAACCCCGACCTCTTCCATTGGTCCGACTCCGGTCGGTCGTCTGCGGATTCGTATTTCGTCGAATCGTCCCCTGTCGATTCCTGGCTTCCCCTCTCGCTGGTTTGGGTGGCCACGGTTTTCCGGCACTTGTTGCCCAGGGCCAGGTATCCCTGGACCACCCGTCGTGCCTTCTCCTCCCCCTCTTCGACCTCCAGTCGCATGATGGCCGACCAGAGCTTCTCCTCTGGTCTGCTGCGTGTGGTGACCGCCCTGTTGCTCGCTGCTTCCGGCAGCATGGTTGTTCGTATTATCTACTGGGGAAACTTGTACATGTAGTTCGTTGTTTTCTGGCGTGTGTGATGGACGATACGCCTTGAGGTCGCTTATGTGAGACTTTCCGAGGTCTTTACCGCTTTCCGTGGATAGTTGATACACCACCGGTGACAGTTTTCGCGTGACAGTGACAGGACCGATAAATTTAGGGGCTAATTTCGCTGCTACGTTTTGTGCCGTAGACGAGAGAATTCTATGCCTTTTCATTACTTTATCCCCTACTTTAAATTCCACCTCACGGTGCTTTTCGTTATAATAACGCGCCTGACGGTTGTACGCGTCTTCTAAATTTTCTCTCACCCAGCTGCGCAACGTTTGCAGCTGGGCTACCCTCCCTTTCCAGGGTTCTATCGGGGCTACTTCGCAGTCTAATGGCGGCTCGCTATCTGCCCGCACGCATTTCATTGGCCTCGGGTCTCGCCCGAAATTCAAAAATGCTGGGGAAGCTTGCAACACTGAATGATACGCCGTATTGTACGCGAACCGGAATTTCGGTAGGTGTATGTCCCATTCTCTGTGATCCCTCCCTATATACGCGACTATCATAGTTTTTAATACCCGATTAACTCTCTCCACCGGGTTCGCCTGCGGGTGGTACGGGGGGTTGGTGGTAATTCTTATACCATACTCGGCAGCTAGCTCGTGTATGCTTTTGTTAACAAACTCCGTGCCGTTATCGGTGTGGATCACATCCGGTGTCCCCCATCGCGAAAAGATGAGATTCTCGAGGGCCGACGCTATGTTAGGACCGGTCGCTCGTCGAAGTGGAGCGCACTCGATCCACTTCGTGAACAGATCCTGCATCACTAGGAGGTACGCATAACCGGACTTGCTACGAGGCAACGGACCCATGACATCGGCAGCGACTACTGACCAGGGCATGTCGATACGGCGCCGACCCATCAGCCCGGGAGGGAGTGTTTGCTCCACTTTCGTTAGCTGGCACGTGGTACAGCGTCTTACGTATTCTACTATGGTCCTGTACATTCCCGGCCAGTAGTATCGTGTCGCGACGCGGTGGTATGTCTTCTCAATACCCAAATGTCCTGCTTGGGGACCGTCATGAGCCTCCTGCAAGATCTCGGTTCTGCGTTCCTCTGGGACCACGAGTTTCCACTCGTTCCCGTCTTGCCCTAAGGTCTCCGCAATAAGAGGATCTGTTCTCCGGCAGAACAAATTACCGTCCCGAATTGACCAGTCCTTCCATTTCGACGGGTCCCTCTCTATCTCCGCGAATTTTCCCTCGTACCACTTCGCGCGCACGGTAGCCGCTATTTCGATCTCCTCTCCGACGACCTCCGTTCCCTCAAACGCGCGTGAGAGTGCATCCGGCACTCTGTTGAGTAAGCCCTGTCGATATATGACTTCGAAGTCATATTCGAGGAGCTGTAAGGCCCATCTCGCCAATCGTCCCGATGGGTTTTGCAATTTCCGCAGCCACCGTAAGCTGTTATGATCCGTAATTACTTTGAATTTATACCCTTCTAAATATGGTCTAAATTTCTGTACTGCCCAGACTATGGCTAGACATTCCAACTCAGTTGCCGAATATTTTCTTTCCGGCAGCGTGAGTGCGCGACTCGCGAATGCAATTACTTTTTCCGTACCCTCGATCTCTTGAGTCAGAACAGCCCCTAACCCGACTGTGCTAGCGTCTGTCTGTACCGTAAATGGGACTTCGAAATTCGGACACGATAGTGTAGGCGCGGTCGCAATCATTTCTCGCAAGGTTTCGAAGGCGGATTGTTGTCCGTCCTTCCAGACCCATTCGCGATCCTTCCGAAGGAGTTCGTTTAACGGTTCTGCAAGTGTTGCGAATCCCGGAATGAACCTCCTATACCAGGAAGCCATTCCTAAGAAACGCCTCACTTGCTTCACGTTCTTCGGGATTGGATAGCCCACTATCGGTCGGATCTTTCCCGGATGGACTGTCAATCCTTCCCTACTATCTACGAATCCCAGGTATCTGACTTCCGCGCGGCAAAATTCGCATTTATCCGGGTTTATTATTAGACCGGCAGCTTTGACTTTATCTAAAACGCGTTTCAACCACTCGAGATGTTCCTCAAAAGTTTCCGTTACGATAATAATATCGTCTAAATAAGCAAACGCGTGGGGCTCCATCTCCGGCCCAATTAGACGGTCTAATAATCGTTGGAAAGTAGCCGGGGCTCCCGTTAGCCCGTACGGCATCCTGCGGAACTGAAAAAGTCCTTTACCCGGCACCGTGAAGGCTGTTATTTCACGACTTTTTGGCTCTAATGGTATTTGAAAATACGCCTGACTTAGATCGAGGGTCGAAATGTACTTTGCGGCTCGTAATTTGTCCAGTATCTGAGTCATGAGCGGCAGCGGGTATGCATCTTTTCTCGAGACCTCGTTCACCTTCCGGAAGTCCAAACAAAACCGGTATTTCCCGTTGGCTTTTTTGACCATTACTATTGGACTTGACCAGCCACTTTGCGACGGTTCTATTATGCCGTCGGCTAATAAGGCGTCTATTTCCGCGTAAATAGCCTCCTGGATTTTGGGAGAGACGGCGTAATAACGCTGCTTAATTGGTGGATGGTCACCCACGTCTATCCGGTGGCTGATCAAGTCGGTCAACCCATTCATTGTTTCGAATTCCGGCAGCTCGGTGTCGAGAAATTCCTTTAAACGTTGTTTTTCGAAATCATTCAATTCTCGTAATCCGCAACATACGGTGGCTGGCGGAGTGTCGTCGAAGGGAAATTTCTCCTTCGGATTCGACGCAAAATACCAGATAGCGTTGTGGTACTCCGCCACAATCCCGAAGAGAGCAATCGAGTCGGTACCCAAAAGGAGAGGGGTCACGAGATTATCTAATACGCGTGCCGAGATACGTTGTTCCCTTTTCCCTATCTTTATCGCGAAATGGGCCCTTTCGACTGCTCGATCGACTGTCCCCGTGGCTAGGAGGAAATAACACGGTCTTTCGGTGTTTTCTAATTTTACGACTCCGTCCTCAACTCGATTTAATACGTCGCGACTGATGAATGTAATCGACGACCCGGAGTCTACTAGGGCGCGAACCGGCAGCCCCCCTATCAGTACTTCGACGGTTAATAGAGGTGGTCTTTTCTTTTCCCCGACGGTGAATACTCGGGCCGACACTAATTCCGGCAGAGTCCCTCCGGCCCCGATGAGCGACTCCTCCCCCCATTTCCCGCGGACTTATTGCACTTTCGGCAGCTGTTTAATGTTATTCCCGGTGCCCCGCATCCGTAACAATGCACCCTTGGTGCTTCCCGGCAGTCTCGCGACCTATGTCCGATCTTTCGACAATTCCAGCATTCGAGCGACGAACTTCCTGGCGCGCGTTGTTTGTCGCGCGGCGTTTCCGTTCGTCGATCGTTGCCTGCGGTTTCTTCCGGTTTTCGCGGTGGGGGTCTGTAGGCTCGTTCCCCCGGTTCGGAACGATACCCCGATTCTCTCTGCCCGGCAGCGGAAAATTTGTTCGCGCTCGGCGCTGGAGAGTCTCGTAGGCTCGCCCCGAAACGGGATTCTCCGTATGCGGGGGTGGGGGTTCGGCCGCTCTCTCTACTACTCCCGGCAGCTATCGCGTTCGCGTATTCTAAGTGCACGGTTTTTCCTCTCCCTGGATGTTTGTGAGAGATGTAGCGAGCGGGGTCGTACGCGAAACTCGGATGCGCCATCTCCGATGGCTTCGGATTCCGTTTTACTTTTTCAGTATCGGACTCGCGCTCGGCCTCTATTAACGCGTCCTCTAACTGATCGAAAGTGGTCAGGGCAGCTAGCGCGATCGCGTTTCGTAGTGTGGGTTTCGCCCCCCAGTATGCCCTTTTCATCTTTTTCTCCTCCGGCCACGGCGGATCTAATCGGTCGAACATCGCTCGCATACTGACAATGTAATCGCGAAGGGGTTCGTATTCCCCCTGGACCCTGTCCTTTATATTCTGAATGAGAGTGTCGCGGTATTCCGGATCGCCGAAAAATCTACGGAACGCGCTCACGAAATCCTCCCACTTCTCCATTTGGGCTTCCCTCGCCTTGTACCAGTACAATGCCGTATTTTCTAGGCAAACCGTCATGCACCGTAACAGATGCCGGTCGGCGATGTTACCATATCTCCGGTGTTCTATGAGGCGTTCGAGGAAGGCTTCAGAGTCTTCGCCGGGCGCCCCGGAGAATTTTATTCGCCATCGTCTCATTACTTCGGAGATGGGAGTACCGCGGCAATACATTTCTCGACTGGTACTTGGCGGGGTTGGCCCCGGGAGATCATGGAGGGTGTCCGGCAATCTACCTCCCATTTTCCGTTGAGGGGAGGTCGGTGGGTCGTACACTTTTCTTTCGAAAGTCGGTACCGGCAAAATAAAGTCGCGGGGTGGCGACCTCATCTCTTCGGCCCGCTCCTCGTCAGAGGTTATCGCGTCCGAATTATCATTTCCGTCCGCGGCCTCCTCGTACACGGAATGGAATTCCCATTCGTCCCCCCCATCAACGTTAGGGCGAAGCATCCTTATCGGCAGCTCAAATTCTCCTCAATAGCGCGACTCTCCTATATTGTCCGGATCTGACTTTGTAATCGACCCTCGTTGTTGATTACACTACGCGATAATAAAGGGAACTCGATCTCGACCGCACCGCGATATCTACCAATGCGTAACGTCAACCAAAACAAAACAAAAAAAAATCTTAAATTCCTTCGGCAATACAATAGCGGCTCGAATATTATCGACTATACGTCGGCAGCGCGAATCTTTTCCCAATTCGGATCGGGCTCTCCCCAGCAATTTGTACAATAATTCGTACAGGGTATTCTCCCTTGTAAATCTCCAAAAGATTAACGCCAAAATATAATCACCAAATGATTATCGCAAAATAATTATCGCAAAAGGGTTATCGCAAATGAACCACTCAGCTCGGCAGCTGAGAGTTGTTCTCGCAAAAGTGAGCGTAATATTCGGGGATTCGCGACAAAACAAAAAAAAAACAAAAAAAAACAATACGGGACGTGACTCTCTACGACTGTACAACCCTCAAAACGCTTCGTCCATCACCACATGATATATTCGATTCACCCTTATCGGATGAATCGTACAAGACACAAAAAATTTTGCAAAAATAGAAAAAAAACAATGGCAACACACAATATATATGGGTGGCCTAGCCTGTGCTATTGTTGGGAGCTAGAACGCGTCCACTCGCAGAACATAAAATCAAATAAATTAAAACCGTTCGCGATAAAGATAAGATAAAAAAAGAGAAAAAAAATGAATAACAGCAACAGAAAACAACAAAAGAAATTTAAACAATAGGGGTAATAACGAATACAAAATCAATAAATTATCACAGGAATGACTAGACTAAGAGGTAGAGCAGCGAGCGACAATTCAAGAGTGAGAGGGATAGCGAAAATAGAAGAAGAACGAAACGGAAGGAACAGAGAATCGAGGAAAAACGAAGGAAAAGTAGCAGAGAGAAAGAAGAGAGAAAGAAGAGAGAAAGAAGAGAAAAGAAGGAAAAGAAAAGGAGACGCGGACTCACTGCTCTCGCCCGAATTCGAAACAAATAAAAAAAATTATTTACAATTGACCCGAAAACGTACGGAAAAAAATTACCGCGGTAAATAACGAAAGAAACCAGCACGAATAAATAACGAAAAGTAACAACGAAAAATAAATCGAAAAATTAAAGAAATAATCGAATGAAAAATACAAAAATAGCACAGGAAAGACCGAATCAATTAACAAATTGCATAATAAATTCACATCAAAAAATTGCATATTAAATTCAATCCCGAGCATCATCGAACAGAAGAAAAACATTTTGAAGAAATATCAGACCTAATTCCATTGAAAGAAAATAGCGTAATATTCTCCGTTCACAGAATTAGAAATGATAAATCAAATCACCATCAAATATCACCAATAACACATTCAAAAATTCAAATAGAGATTGCACGAAATATCAGCAGTAAAAAAAATACATAATAAAATAGCAACGGCACAAAATATCATCAGAGAAAAAAAATCAAGTTCATTAAATATCACATAAAAATATCATATCAAATTTTAAATATCATGTGAAGTGAGAAATTCTACCGGCAGCCTCAATCTGAAATCAAGTTCGGAAATTTACATCCGAAATTCAATTCAGCCACGCGTACCGGCAAACAACAACACTGAAGGACAGGTTGTACACAAAAACTTTGCTCGCTTCGTTGGCTCTGCGAACGTCGTAGAAATTCCGCAGTCGTAACGGGTGTCCGATTTCGACGTCGCGACGGCCACGTTCGTATTCTCACTCAGTTCTTTCGACGAGAGAAAATTACGAGAAGTCAATTTATCGTGAGAGCCTCGAATCGTTCCGCGCACCTCCTGACGAAAAAGCCCTTACACAGGTCGCTTTTTCAGCGAGAGGTCCCTGTTCGGGCGCCAAATTTGTCACGTCGTCTTCAATCCGCTCCCGCCAGAAGGGCGGAAACTTTGACGACACCGGGTATTTACAAGCTCGGAAGCCGGGCCGCGTACGGCCGCACGAAACGCGGTCCACCCGGGACAAAAGTTGTTCGCAAGCTTACCGATGATTCTAAAAATCTCGCGAATATTCGGGCGCCAGGCACAGAAGGTGCCACGCGAAAAATACGCTTACGACAACCGGCAACAGGTGTAGGATTTCCGCGAACGGGTCCAGGATTCTACGCGGGGCGGATACGAAGCATTCCCCGCGGCGGGAAGGTTTCTCACGAAATCAACACTCTCGGGAATTGGTTAACATGAATTTATTGGCGATAGCTGTTATAATCGCGCTGCCGGCCGATACCGGCAGCGAAGACGAAGTTAACCGGCGCGTTACAATTCTTCGGCGACGGATGGAAATCGCCCGCGCCTTGTCCCTCTGGACTTCCTCTAAATCGCGTCGAATCCGGCAGCACGTGGTCTTAACGTTCGCGTGCGCGATCTACGCGTTTCACGCCCGGATTCTGATGGAATACGCGTTACAATTGACTTCTCGTCGGCAGAACAAATCGCGAAGATACGACGCGAGCACGTGGCGGCGTCCCACCGTGGAACGACACGAGGTTAGCGTGAAAATACGACGACGCGCGGATCCTCGCTAAATTACAACCAAATGGCGCTCTGCACCCGCAAAATATTTCCCCGCACGTCCGTCGCTCGACCGATGGATGCGCTCGCGGACTGGCTGCAGCCGGCAGCCGCAAAGCACGTCGAATTTCCGCGACACGATCGCGAACCCGTTACGCCAACCGAGCCAACGCGAAATAGAAATCACTTCAATATACGATATAAGATTCGACTAAAGCTTACCAAAAGGTGTTCGCAAGGTCCGCAGGAGCCTGAATCCGCTTCCTTCCGGCAGCGTGCGTCGCAAAGTACAATGATGAATTCGCAAACAAAACGAGACGTATCGCGACAATGGCCAACGAAGAAGTGATTTCGCACGCGTTGACTCGGGAACGCGGAAGTGAAGCGTCCCCCCTTTCCGCTCGCTTTTCCCCGCGGCACGCGTAGTCTTTCCCGTTACGAGTTTCGGCAAGGGCCTCGCTTCGCGCGACGGTCCCTGGTGTCCGGTGATTGGCGGCTTCTCCGGCAACGGTGGCTGGTGATTTGCCGCTTCTCCTTGAGGCGATCGGCACTGGCCAATCCGGTAGCGAGCCGGGTTGCTTGCCGGTTGAGGCGACGTCAAGGTAGCCGAAATATATTTTGGCCGGTTCTGCTCCTTGGCGGCGCTTCCAGGTTGTCCGTCCTGGGCTAGGTCGATCCCTCCGCAACTCGGTCTTTTCACCGGACCCTCTCGCGTTCGATTTTCCCGTTGGGAAAAGTGTCCAGGGTCCTCTCGGGACCCGGTGGCGGTCCTGCAAACTTGCGTCGCGCAAATTGGCGCGACGCTCAAAATATGAAATGTCGCCCACATGTCTCGGTTGTGCCCAGGGAGAGCGCTCGCCACAATTCGCTCCGCTTTTCCGGCAGCGGAGAACGACCCGGTCTTTCGATAATTCATTTCGTGGGACGTTGGCAGAAATGCAACGTCACAACGCATAACGCATAATGCATAACGCATAACGCATAATGCACAACGCATAACGAATACAGCAAAACGCATATCGCTTAACGCATAACGGATCACGCATAACGCATAATGCACAACGCATAACGAATACCGCAAAACGCATAACGCCTAACGCATAACGCATAACGCATAACGCATAACGCATAACGTATAACGCATACCGCATAACGCATAACGCATAACGCATAACGCATAACTTATAACTCATAACTCATAACGAATATCGCATAACGCATAACGCATAACGCATAACGCATAATGCATAACGCATAAAGCATAACGCATAACGCATAACGCATAACGCATAACGCATAACGCATAACGCATAACGCATAACGCATAACGCATGTCGGATCACTAATAACGCATAACGCATAACGCATAATGCATAACGCATAACGCATAACGCATCAGGCATTACGCATAACGTATAACGTATAACGCATGCCGCATAACGCATAACGCATAACGCATAACGCATAACGCATATCGCATAACGTATAACGCATGACGCATAACGCATATCACATAACACATAACGCATAATGCACAACGCATAACGAATACAGCAAAACGCATAACGCTTAACGCATAACGCATAACGCATACCGTATAACGCATAACGCATAACGCATAACGCATAACGCACAACGCAAACATATAACGCACAACGCATAATGCATAACGCATAAAGCATTACGAATAACCCATAACGCATAACGCATAATGCACAACGCATAACGAATACAGCAAAACGCATATCGCTTAACGCATAACGGATCACGCATAACGCATAATGCACAACGCATAACGAATACCGCAAAACGCATAACGCCTAACGCATAACGCATAACGCATAACGCATAACGCATAACGCATACCGCATAACGCATAACGCATAACGCATAACTTATAACTCATAACTCATAACGAATATCGCATAACGCATAACGCATAACGCATAACGCATAATGCATAACGCATAAAGCATAACGCATAACGCATAACGCATAACGCAAACGTATAACGCCCAACGCATAACGCATAACGCATAACGAATATCGCATAACACATAACGCATAACGCATAACGCATAACGCATAACGAATATCGCATAACGCATAACGCATAACGCATAACGCATAATGCATAACGCATAAAGCATAACGCATAACGCATAACGCATAACGCATAACGCAAACGTATAACGCCCAACGCATAACGCATAACGCATAACGAATAACGCATAACGCATAACGCATAACGCATAATGCATACCGTATAACGCATAACGCATAACGCATGACGCATATCGCAAAACGCATAACGCATAACGCATAACGCATAACGCATAACGCATAACGCACAACGCATAACGCATAACGCATACCGCATAACGCATAACGCATAACGCATAACGCATAACTTATAACTCATAACTCATAACGAATATCGCATAACGCATAACGCATCACGCATAACGCATAATGCATAACGCATAACGCATAAAGCGTAACACATAACGCAAACCCATAAGGCATAAGGCATAACGCATAACGCATAACGCATATCGCATGTCGGATCACTCATAACGCATAACGCATAACGCATAATGCATAACGCATAACGCATAACGCATCAGGCATAACGCATAACGTATAACGTATAACGCATACCGCATAACGCATAACGCATAACGCATAACGCATAACGCATATCGCATAACGTATAACGCATGACGCATAACGCATAACACATAACACATAACGCATAATGCACCCTGATTATTAAGCGAATACAGCAAAACGCATAACGGATCACGCATAACGCATAATGCACAACGCATAACGTATACCGCAAAACGCATAACGCCTAACGCATAACGGATCACGCATAACGCTTAACGCATAACGCATAACGCATAACGCAAACGTATAACGCCCAACGCATAACGCATAACGCATAACGAATAACGCATAACGCATAATGCATAACGCATAAAGCATAACGCATAACGCATAACGCAAACGTATAACGCCCAACGCATAACGCATAACGCATAACGAATAACGCATAACGCATAACGCATAACGCATAACTTATAACTCATAACTCATAACGAATATCGCATAACGCATAACGCATAACGCATAACGCATAACGCATAATGCATAACGCATAAAGCATAACGCATAACGCAGAACGCATAACGCATAACGCATAACGCAAACGTATAACGCCCAACGCATAACGCATAACGCATAACGAATAACGCATAACGCATAACGCATAACGCATAACGCATAACGAATATCGCATAACGCAGAACGCATAACGCATAACGCATAATGCATAACGCATAAAGCATAACGCATAACGCATAACGCAAACGTATAACGCCCAACGCATAACGCATAACGCATAACGAATAACGCATAACGCATAACGCATAACGCATAACGCATAACGCATAATGCATACCGTATAACGCATAACGCATAACGCATGACGCATATCGCATAACGCATAACGCATAACGCCTAACGCATAACGCATAACGCATAACGCACAACGCATAACGTATAACGCATACCGCATAACGCATAACGCATAACGCATAACGCATAACTTATAACTCATAACTCATAACGAATATCGCATAACGCATAACGCATCACGCATAACGCATAATGCATAACGCATAACGCATAAAGCGTAACACATAACGCAAACCCATAAGGCATAAGGCATAACGCATAACGCATAACGCATAACGCATGTCGGATCACTAATAACGCATAACGCATAACGCATAATGCATAACGCATAACGCGTAACGCATCAGGCATAACGCATAACGCATAACGTATAACGCATAACGCATAACGCATAACGCATAACGCATAACGCATAACGCATATCGCATAACGTATAACGCATGACGCATAACGCATATCACATAACACATAACGCATAATGCACAACGCATAACGAATACAGCAAAACGCATAACGCTTAACGCATAACGCATAACGCATACCGCATAACGCATAACGCATAACGCATAACGCATAACTTATAACTCATAACTCATAACGAATATCGCATAACGCATAACGCATAACGCATAACGCATAATGCATAACGCATAAAGCATAACGCATAACGCATAACGCATAACGCATAACGCATAAGGCATAACGCATAACGCATAACGCATAACGCATGTCGGATCACTAATAACGCATAACGCATAACGCATAATGCATAACGCATAACGCATAACGCATCAGGCATTACGCATAACGTATAACGTATAACGCATGCCGCATAACGCATAACGCATAACGCATAACGCATAACGCATATCGCATAACGTATAACGCATGACGCATAACGCATATCACATAACACATAACGCATAATGCACAACGCATAACGAATACAGCAAAACGCATAACGCTTAACGCATAACGCATAACGCATACCGTATAACGCATAACGCATAACGCATAACGCATAACGCACAACGCAAACATATAACGCACAACGCATAATGCATAACGCATAAAGCATTACGAATAACCCATAACGCATAACGCATAATGCACAACGCATAACGAATACAGCAAAACGCATATCGCTTAACGCATAACGGATCACGCATAACGCATAATGCACAACGCATAACGAATACCGCAAAACGCATAACGCCTAACGCATAACGCATAACGCATAACGCATAACGTATAACGCATACCGCATAACGCATAACGCATAACGCATAACTTATAACTCATAACTCATAACGAATAACGCATAACGCATAACGCATAACGCATAACGCATAATGCATAACGCATAAAGCATAACGCATAACGCATAACGCATAACGCAAACGTATAACGCCCAACGCATAACGCATAACGCATAACGAATAACGCATAACACATAACGCATAACGCATAACGCATAACGCATAACGAATATCGCATAACGCATAACGCATAACGCATAACGCATAATGCATAACGCATAAAGCATAACGCATAACGCATAACGCATAACGCATAACGCAAACGTATAACGCCCAACGCATAACGCATAACGCATAACGAATAACGCATAACGCATAACGCATAACGCATAATGCATACCGTATAACGCATAACGCATAACGCATGACGCATATCGCAAAACGCATAACGCATAACGCCTAACGCATAACGCATAACGCATAACGCACAACGCATAACGTATAACGCATACCGCATAACGCATAACGCATAACGCATAACGCATAACTTATAACTCATAACTCATAACGAATATCGCATAACGCATAACGCATCACGCATAACGCATAATGCATAACGCATAACGCATAAAGCGTAACACATAACGCAAACCCATAAGGCATAAGGCATAACGCATAACGCATAACGCATATCGCATGTCGGATCACTCATAACGCATAACGCATAACGCATAATGCATAACGCATAACGCATAACGCATCAGGCATAACGCATAACGTATAACGTATAACGCATACCGCATAACGCATAACGCATAACGCATAACGCATAACGCATATCGCATAACGTATAACGCATGACGCATAACGCATAACACATAACACATAACGCATAATGCACCCTGATTATTAAGCGAATACAGCAAAACGCATAACGGATCACGCATAACGCATAATGCACAACGCATAACGTATACCGCAAAACGCATAACGCCTAACGCATAACGGATCACGCATAACGCTTAACGCATAACGCATAACGCATAACGCAAACGTATAACGCCCAACGCATAACGCATAACGCATAACGAATAACGCATAACGCATAATGCATAACGCATAAAGCATAACGCATAACGCATAACGCAAACGTATAACGCCCAACGCATAACGCATAACGCATAACGAATAACGCATAACGCATAACGCATAACGCATAACTTATAACTCATAACTCATAACGAATATCGCATAACGCATAACGCATAACGCATAACGCATAACGCATAACGCATAACGCATAAAGCATAACGCATAACGCAGAACGCATAACGCATAACGCATAACGCAAACGTATAACGCCCAACGCATAACGCATAACGCATAACGAATAACGCATAACGCATAACGCATAACGCATAACGCATAACGAATATCGCATAACGCAGAACGCATAACGCATAACGCATAATGCATAACGCATAAAGCATAACGCATAACGCATAACGCAAACGTATAACGCCCAACGCATAACGCATAACGCATAACGCATAACGCATAACGCATAACGCATAACGCATAACGCATAACGCATAATGCATACCGTATAACGCATAACGCATAACGCATGACGCATATCGCATAACGCATAACGCATAACGCCTAACGCATAACGCATAACGCATAACGCACAACGCATAACGTATAACGCATACCGCATAACGCATAACGCATAACGCATAACGCATAACTTATAACTCATAACTCATAACGAATATCGCATAACGCATAACGCATAACGCATAACGCATAATGCATAACGCATAACGCATAAAGCGTAACACATAACGCAAACCCATAAGGCATAAGGCATAACGCATAACGCATAACGCATAACGCATGTCGGATCACTAATAACGCATAACGCATAACGCATAATGCATAACGCATAACGCGTAACGCATCAGGCATAACGCATAACGTATAACGTATAACGCATACCGCATAACGCATAACGCATAACGCATAACGCATAACGCATATCGCATAACGTATAACGCATGACGCATAACGCATATCACATAACACATAACGCATAATGCACAACGCATAACGAATACAGCAAAACGCATAACGCTTAACGCATAACGCATAACGCATACCGTATAACGCATAACGCATAACGCATAACGCATAACGCACAACGCAAACATATAACGCACAACGCATAATGCATAACGCATAACGCATAACGCATAACCCATAACGCATAACGCATAATGCACAACGCATAACGAATACAGCAAAACGCATATCGCTTAACGCATAACGGATCACGCATAACGCATAATGCACAACGCATAACGAATACCGCAAAACGCATAACGCCTAACGCATAACGCATAACGCATAACGCATAACGTATAACGCATACCGCATAACGCATAACGCATAACGCATAACGCATAACTTATAACTCATAACTCATAACGAATATCGCATAACGCATAACGCATAACGCATAATGCATAACGCATAAAGCATAACGCATAACGCATAACGCATAACGCATAACGCAAACGTATAACGCCCAACGCATAACGCATAACGCATAACGAATAACGCATAACACATAACGCATAACGCATAACGCATAACGCATAACGAATATCGCATAACGCATAACGCATAACGCATAACGCATAACGCATAATGCATAACGCATAAAGCATAACGCATAACGCATAACGCATAACGCATAACGCAAACGTATAACGCCCAACGCATAACGCATAACGCATAACGAATAACGCATAACGCATAACGCATAACGCATAACGCATAATGCATACCGTATAACGCATAACGCAAAACGCATGACGCATATCGCAAAACGCATAACGCATAACGCCTAACGCATAACGCATAACGCATAACGCACAACGCATAACGTATAACGCATACCGCATAACGCATAACGCATAACGCATAACGCATAACTTATAACTCATAACTCATAACGAATATCGCATAACGCATAACGCATCACGCATAACGCATAATGCATAACGCATAACGCATAAAGCGTAACACATAACGCAAACCCATAAGGCATAAGGCATAACGCATAACGCATAACGCATGTCGGATCACTCATAACGCATAACGCATAACGCATAATGCATAACGCATAACGCATAACGCATCAGGCATAACGCATAACGTATAACGTATAACGCATACCGCATAACGCATAACGCATAACGCATAACGCATAACGCATATCGCATAACGTATAACGCATGACGCATAACGCATAACACATAACACATAACGCATAATGCACAACGCATAACGAATACAGCAAAACGCATAACGGATCACGCATAACGCATAATGCACAACGCATAACGTATACCGCAAAACGCATAACGCCTAACGCATAACGGATCACGCATAACGCTTAACGCATAACGTATAACTCATAATGCACAACGCATAAAGCATAACGCATAACGCATAACGCATAACGAATAACGCATAACGCATAACGCATAACGCATAACTTATAACTCATAACGAATATCGCATAACGCATAACGCATAACGCATAACGCATGACGCATATCGCATAACGCATAACGCATAACGCATAACGCATAAGGCATAACGCATAACGCATAACGCATAACGCAAACGTATAACGCCCAACGCATAACGCATAACGCATAACGAATAACGCATAACGCATAACGCATAACGCATGACGCATATCGCATAACGCATAACGCATAATGCATAACGCATAAAGCATAACGCATAACGCATAACGCATAACGCATAACGCATAACGCATAACGCATAACGCATAACGCATAACGCACAACGCAAACGTATAACGCAGAACGCATAATGTATAACGCATAACGCATAACGCATAACGCATAATGCATGACGCATAACGCATAACGCATAACGCATGACGCATAACGCATAACGCAAACGTATAACGCCCAACGCATAACGCATAACGCATAACGAATAACGCATAACGCATAACGCATAACGCATAATGCATACCGTATAACGCATAACGCAAAACGCATGACGCATATCGCAAAACGCATAACGCATAACGCCTATCGCATAACGCATAACGCATAACGCACAACGCATAACGTATAACGCATACCGCATAACGCATAACGCATAACGCATAACGCATAACTTATAACTCATAACTCATAACGAATATCGCATAACGCATAACGCATCACGCATAACGCATAATGCATAACGCATAACGCATAAAGCGTAACACATAACGCAAACCCATAAGGCATAAGGCATAACGCATAACGCATAACGCATGTCGGATCACTCATAACGCATAACGCATAACGCATAATGCATAACGCATAACGCATAACGCATCAGGCATAACGCATAACGTATAACGTATAACGCATACCGCATAACGCATAACGCATAACGCATAACGCATAACGCATATCGCATAACGTATAACGCATGACGCATAACGCATAACACATAACACATAACGCATAATGCACAACGCATAACGAATACAGCAAAACGCATAACGGATCACGCATAACGCATAATGCACAACGCATAACGTATACCGCAAAACGCATAACGCCTAACGCATAACGGATCACGCATAACGCTTAACGCATAACGTATAACTCATAATGCATAACGCATAAAGCATAACGCATAACGCATAACGCATAACGCATAACGCATAACGCATAACGCATAACGCACAACGCAAACGTATAACGCAGAACGCATAATGCATAACGCATAACGCATAACGCATAACGCATAATGCATGACGCATAACGCATAACGCATAACGCATGACGCATATTGCATAACGCATAACGCATAATGCATAACGCATAAAGCCTAACGCATAACGCATAACGCATAACGCATAACGCATAACGCATAACGCACAACGCAAACGTATAACACAGAACGCATAATGCATAACGCATAACGCATAACGCATAATGCATGACGCATAACGCATAACGAATACAGCAAAACGCATAACGCTTAATGCATAACGGATCACGCATAACGGATCACGCATAACGCTTAACGCATAACGTATAACTCATAATGCATAACGCATAAAGCATAACGCATAACGCATAACGCATAACGAATAACGCATAACGCATAACGCATAACGCATAATGCATAACGCATAACTTATAAATCATAACTCATAACGAATATCGCATAACGCATAACGCATAACGCATAACGCATAATGCATAACGCATAAAGCATAACGCATAACGCATAACGCATAACGCATAACACAAACGTATAACGCCCAACGCATAACGCATAACGCATAACGAATAACGCATAACGCATAACGTATAACGCATGACGCATATCGCATAACGCGTAACGCATAATGCATAACGCATAAAGCGTAACGCATAACGCATAACGCATAACGCATAACGCATAACGCATAACGCATAACGCATAACGCATAACGAATAACGCATAACGCATAACGCATAACGCATAACGCATAAAGCGTAACGCATAACGCATAACGCATAACGCACAACGCAAACGTATAACGCAGAACGCATAATGCATAACGCATAACGCATAACGCATAACGCATAACGCATAATGCATGACGCATAACGCATAACGCATAACGCATAACGCATAACGCATAACGCATAACGCATAACGAATAACGCATAACGCATAACGCATAACGCATAACGAATAACGCATAACGCATAACGTATAACGCATGACGCATATCGCATAACGCGTAACGCATAATGAATAACGCATAAAGCGTAACGCATAACGCATAACGCATAACGCATAACGCATAACGCATAACGCATAACGCATAACGCATAACGCATAACGAATAACGCATAACGCATAACGCATAACGCATAACGCATAAAGCGTAACGCATATCGCATAACGCATAACGCACAACGCAAACGTATAACGCAGAACGCATAATGCATAACGCATAACGCATAACGCATAACGCATAACGCATAACGCATAACGCATAACGAATAACGCTTAACGCATAACGCATAACGCATACCGTATAACGCATAACGCATAACGCATAACGCATAACGCACAACGCAAACATATAACGCACAACGCATAATGCATAACGCATAACGCATAACGCATAACCCATAACGCATAACGCATAACGGACAACGCATAACGAATACAGCAAAACGCATATCGCTTAACGCATAACGGATCACGCATAACGCATAATGCACAACGCATAACGAATACCGCAAAACGCATAACGCCTAACGCATAACGCATAACGCATAACGCATAACGTATAACGCATACCGCATAACGCATAACGCATAACGCATAACGCATAACTTATAACTCATAACTCATAACGAATATCGCATAACGCATAACGCATAACGCATAACGCATAATGCATAACGCATAAAGCATAAAGCATAACGCATAACGCATAACGCATAACGCATAACGCAAACGTATAACGCCCAACGCATAACGCATAACGCATAACGAATAACGCATAACACATAACGCATAACGCATAACGCATAACGCATAACGAATATCGCATAACGCATAACGCATAACGCATAACGCATAATGCATAACGCATAAAGCATAACGCATAACGCATAACGCATAACGCATAACGCAAACGTATAACGCCCAACGCATAACGCATAACGCATAACGAATAACGCATAACGCATAACGCATGTCGGATCACTCATAACGCATAACGCATAACGCATAATGCATAACGCATAACGCATAACGCATCAGGCATAACGCATAACGTATAACGTATAACGCATACCGCATAACGCATAACGCATAACGCATAACGCATATCGCATAACGTATAACGCATGACGCATAACGCATAACACATAACACAGAACGCATAATGCACAACGCATAACGAATACAGCAAAACGCATAACGGATCACGCATAACGCATAATGCACAACGCATAACGTATACCGCAAAACGCATAACGCCTAACGCATAACGGATCACGCATAACGCTTAACGCATAACGTATAACTCATAATGCACAACGCATAAAGCATAACGCATATCGCATAACGCATAACGCATAACGCATAACGCATAAGGCATAACGCATAACGCATAACGCATAACGCAAACGTATAACGCCCAACGCATAACGCATAACGCATAACGAATAACGCATAACGCATAACGCATAACGCATGACGCATATCGCATAACGCATAACGCATAATGCATAACGCATAAAGCATAACGCATAACGCATAACGCATAACGCATAACGCATAACGCATAACGCATAACGCATAACGCATAACGCACAACGCAAACGTATAACGCAGAACGCATAATGCATAACGCATAACGCATAACGCATAACGCATAATGCATGACGCATAACGCATAACGCATAACGCATGACGCATATTGCATAACGCATAACGCATAATGCATAACGCATAAAGCCTAACGCATAACGCATAACGCATAACGCATAACGCATAACGCATAACGCACAACGCAAACGTATAACGCAGAACGCATAATGCATAACGCATAACGCATAACGCATAATGCATGACGCATAACGCATAACGAATAACGCATAACGCATAACGCATAACGCATAACGCATAACGCATAACTTATAAATCATAACTCATAACGAATATCGCATAACGCATAACGCATAACGCATAACGCATAATGCATAACGCATAAAGCATAACGCATAACGCATAACGCATAACGCATAACACAAACGTATAACGCCCAACGCATAACGCATAACGCATAACGAATAACGCATAACGCATAACGTATAACGCATGACGCATATCGCATAACGCGTAACGCATAATGCATAACGCATAAAGCGTAACGCATAACGCATAACGCATAACGCATAACGCATAACGCATAACGCATAACGCATAACGAATAACGCATAACGCATAACGCATAACGCATAACGAATAACGCATAACGCATAACGCAAACGTATAACGCCCAACGCATAACGCATAACGCATAACGAATAACGCATAACGCATAACGCATAACGCATGACGCATATCGCATAACGCATAACGCATAACGCATAACGCATAACGCATAACGCATAACGAATAACGCATAACGCATAACGCATAACGCATAACGCATAACGCATAACGCATAACGCATAACGCATAACGCATATCGCATAACTTATAACTCATAACTCATAACGAATATCGCATAACGCATAACGCATAACGCATAACGCATAATGCATAACGCATAACGCATAAAGCGTAACACATAACGCAAACCCATAAGGCATAAGGCATAACGCATAACGCATAACGCATAACGCATAACGCATAACGCATAACGCATAACGCATAACGCATAACGCATAACGCATAACGCATAACGCATAACGCATAACGCATAACGCATAACGTATAACGCATAACGCATAACGCATAACGTATAACGCATAACGCCCAACGCATAACGCATAACGCATAACGAATAACGCATAACGCATAACGCATAACGCATAACGCATAACGCATAACGCATAACGCATGACGCATATCGCATAACGCATAACGCATAACGCATAACGCATAACGCATAACGCATAACGCATAACGAATAACGCATAACGCATAACGCATAACGCATAACGCATAACGCATAACGCATAACGCACAACGCAAACGTATAACGCAGAACGCATAATGCATAACGCATAACGCATAACGCATAACGCATAATGCATGACGCATGACGCATAACGCATAACGCATAACGCATAACGCACAACGCAAACGTATAACGCAGAACGCATAATGCATAACGCATAACGCATAACGCATAATGCATGACGCATAACGCATAACGAATACAGCAAAACGCATAACGCATAACGCATAACGCATAACGCATAACTTATAAATCATAACTCATAACGAATATCGCATAACGCATAACGCATAACGCATAACGCATAATGCATAACGCATAAAGCATAACGCATAACGCATAACGCATAACACAAACGTATAACGCCCAACACATAACGCATAACGCATAACGAATAACGCATAACGCATAACGTATAACGCATGACGCATATCGCATAACGCGTAACGCATAATGCATAACGCATAAAGCGTAACGCATAACGCATAACGCATAACGCATAACGCATAACGCATAACGCATAACGAATAACGCATAACGCATAACGCATAACGCATAACGCATAAAGCGTAACGCATAACGCATAACGCATAACGCACAACGCAAACGTATAACGCAGAACGCATAATGCATAACGCGTAACGCCTAACGCATAACGCATAATGCATGACGCATAACGCATAACGCATAACGCATAACGCATAACGCATAACGCATAACGCAAACGTATAACGCCCAACGCATAACGCATAACGCATAACGAATAACGCATAACGCATAACGCATAACGCATGACGCATATCGCATAACGCATAACGCATAACGCATAACGCATAACGCATAACGAATAACGCATAACGCATAACGCATAACGCATAACGCATAACGCATAACGCATAACGCATAACGCATAACGCACAACGCAAACGTATAACGCAGAACGCATAATGCATAACGCATAACGCATAACGCATAACGCATAACGCATAACGCATAACGCAAACGTATAACGCCCAACGCATAACGCATAACGCATAACGAATAACGCATAACGCATAACGCATAACGCATAACGCATGACGCATATCGCATAACGCATAACGCATAACGCATAACGCATAACGCATAACGCATAACGCATAACGCATAATGCATAACGCATAACGCATAAAGCGTAACACATAACGCAAACCCATAAGGCATAAGGCATAACGCATAACGCATAACGCATAACGCATAACGCATAACGCATAACGCATAACGCATAACGCATAACGCATAACGCATAACGCATAACGCATAACGCATAACGCATAACGCATAACGTATAACGCATAACGCATAACGCATAACGTATAACGCATAACGCCCAACGCATAACGCATAACGCATAACGACTAACGCATAACGCATAACGCATAACGCATAACGCATAACGCATGACGCATATCGCATAACGCATAACGCATAACGCATAACGCATAAGGCATAACGCATAACGCATAACGCATAACGCATAACGAATAACGCATAACGCATAACGCATAACGCATAACGCATAACGCATAACGCATGACGCATATCGCATAACGCATAACGCATAACGCATAACGCATAACGCATAACGCATAACGCATAAGGCATAAGGCATAACGGATAACGCATAACGCATAACGCATAACGAATAACGCATAACGCATAACGCATAACGCATAACGCATAACGCATAACGCATGACGCATATCGCATAACGCATAACGCATAACGCATAACGCATAAGGCATAACGCATAACGAATAACGCATAATGCAAACGTATAACGCCCAACGCATAACGCATAACGCATAACGAATAACGCATAACGCATAACGCATAAAGCATGACGCATATCGCATAACGCATAACGCATAATGCATAACGCATAAAGCATAACGCATAACGCATAACGCATAACGCATAACGCATAACGCATAACGCATAACGCATAACGCATAACGCATAACGCACAACGCAAACGTATAACGCAGAACGCATAGTGCATAACGCATAACGCATAACGCATAACGCATAATGCATGACGCATAACGCATAACGCATAACGCATGACGCATATTGCATAACGCATAACGCATAATGCATAACGCATAAAGCATAACGCATAACGCATAACGCATAACGCATAACGCATAACGCACAACGCAAACGTATAACGCAGAACGCATAATGCATAACGCATAACGCATAACGCATAACGCATAATGCATGACGCATAACGCATAACGCATAACGCATACCGCATAACGCACAACGCAAACGTATAACGCAGAACGCATAAAGCGTAACGCATAACGCATAACGCATAACGCATAACGCATAACGCATAACGCATAACGCATAACGCATAACGCATAACGTATAACGCATAACGCATAACGCATAACGCATAACGCATAAAGCGTAACGCATAACGCATAACGCATAACGCACAACGCAAACGTATAACGCAGAACGCATAATGCATAACGCGTAACGCATAACGCATAACGCATAATGCATGACGCATAACGCATAACGCATAACGCATAACGCATAACGCATAACGCAAACGTATAACGCCCAACGCATAACGCATAACGCATAACGAATAACGCATAACGCATAACGCATGACGCATATCGCATAACGCATAACGCATAACGCATAACGCATAACGCATAACGCATAACGCATAACGAATAACGCATAACGCATAACGCATAACGCATAACGCATAACGCATAACGCATAACGCACAACGCAAACGTATAACGCAGAACGCATAATGCATAACGCATAACGCATAACGCATAACGCATAATGCATAACGCATAACGCATAACGCATAACGCATAACGCAAACGTATAACGCCCAACGCATAACGAATAACGCATAACGCATAACGCATAACGCATGACGCATATCGCATAACGCATAACGCATAACGCATAACGCATAACGCATAACGAATAACGCATAACGCATAACGCATAACGCATAACGCATAACGCATAACGCATAACGCATAACGCATAACGCATAACGCATAACGCATAACGCACAACGCAAACGTATAACGCAGAACGCATAATGCATAACGCATAACGCATAACGCATAACGCATAACGCATAACGCATAACGCATAACGCAAACGTATAACGCCCAACGCATAACGCATAACGCATAACGAATAACGCATAACGCATAACGCATAACGCATAACGCATGACGCATATCGCATAACGCATAACGCATAACGCATAACGCATAACGCATAACGCATAACGCATAACGCATAATGCATAACGCATAACGCATAAAGCGTAACACATAACGCAAACCCATAAGGCATAAGGCATAACGCATATAGCATAACGCATAACGCATAACGCATAACGCATAACGCATAACGCATAACGCATAACGCATAACGCATAACGCATAACGCATAACGCATAACGCATAACGCATAACGTATAACGCATAACGCATAACGCATAACGTATAACGCATAACGCCCAACGCATAACGCATAACGCATAACGACTAACGCATAACGCATAACGCATAACGCATAACGCATAACGCATAACGCATAACGCATGACGCATATCGCATAACGCATAACGCATAACGCATAACGCATAACGCATAACGCATAACGCATAACGAATAACGCATAACGCATAACGCATAACGCATAACGCATAACGCATAACGCATGACGCATATCGCATAACGCATAACGCATAACGCATAACGCATAACGCATAACGCATAACGCATAACGCATAACGCATAAGGCATAAGGCATAACGCATAACGCATAACGCATAACGCATAACGAATAACGCATAACGCATAACGCATAACGCATAACGCATAACGCATAACGCATGACGCATATCGCATAACGCATAACGCATAACGCATAACGCATAAGGCATAACGCATAACGAATAACGCATAATGCAAACGTATAACGCCCAACGCATAACGCATAACGCATAACGAATAACGCATAACGCATAACGCATAAAGCATGACGCATATCGCATAACGCATAACGCATAATGCATAACGCATAAAGCATAACGCATAACGCATAACGCATAACGCATAACGCATAACGCATAACGCATAACGCATAACGCATAACGCACAACGCAAACGTATAACGCAGAACGCATAGTGCATAACGCATAACGCATAACGCATAACGCATAATGCATGACGCATAACGCATAACGCATAACGCATGACGCATATTGCATAACGCATAACGCATAATGCATAACGCATAAAGCATAACGCATAACGCATAACGCATAACGCATAACGCACAACGCAAACGTATAACGCAGAACGCATAATGCATAACGCATAACGCATAACGCATAACGCATAATGCATGACGCATAACGCATAACGCATAACGCATAACGCACAACGCAAACGTATAACGCAGAACGCATAACGCATAACGCATAACGCATAACGCATAACGCATAACGCATAACGCATAACGCATAACGCATAACGCATAACGAATAACGCATAACGCATAACGCATAACGCATAACGCATAAAGCGTAACGCATAACGCATAACGCATAACGCACAACGCAAACGTATAACGCAGAACGCATAATGCATAACGCGTAACGCATAACGCATAACGCATAATGCATGACGCATAACGCATAACGCATAACGCATAACGCATAACGCATAACGCAAACGTATAACGCCCAACGCATAACGCATAACGCATAACGAATAACGCATAACGCATAACGCATAACGCATGACGCATATCGCATAACGCATAACGCATAACGCATAACGCATAACGCATAACGCATAACGCATAACGCATAACGAATAACGCATAACGCATAACGCATAACGCATAACGCATAACGCATAACGCACAACGCAAACGTATAACGCAGAACGCATAATGCATAACGCATAACGCATAACGCATAACGCATAATGCATGACGCATGACGCATAACGCATAACGCATAACGCATAACGCACAACGCAAACGTATAACGCAGAACGCATAATGCATAACGCATAACGCATAACGCATAATGCATAACGCATGACGCATAACGCATAACGCACAACGCAAACGTATAACGCAGAACGCATAACGCATAACGCATAATGCATGACGCATAACGCATAACGCATAACGCATAACGCACAACGCAAACGTATAACGCAAACGTATAACGCCCAACGCATAACGCATATCGCATAACGCATAACGCATAACGCATAACGCATAACGCATAACGCATAACGCATAACGCAAACGTATAACGCAGAACGCATAACGCATAACGCATAATGCATGACGCATAACGCATAACGCATAACGCATAACGCACAACGCAAACGTATAACGCAAACGTATAACGCATAACGCATAACGCATAACGCATAATGCATAACGCATAACGCATAAAGCGTAACACATAACGCAAACCCATAAGGCATAAGGCATAACGCATAACGCATAACGCATAACGCATAACGCATAACGCATAACGCATAACGCATAACGCATAACGCATAACGCATAACGCATAACGCATAACGCATAACGCATAACGCATAACGCATAACGCATAACGCATAACGCATAACGCATAACGTATAACGCATAACGCATAACGCATAACGTATAACGCATAACGCCCAACGCATAACGCATAACGCATAACGCATAACGAATAACGCATAACGCATAACGCATAACGCATAACGCATAACGCATAACGCATGACGCATATCGCATAACGCATAACGCATAACGCATAACGCATAAGGCATAACGCATAACGCATAACGCATAACGCATAACGAATAACGCATAACGCATAACGCATAACGCATAACGCATAACGCATAACGCATGACGCATATCGCATAACGCATAACGCATAACGCATAACGCATAACGCATAACGCATAACGCATAACGCATAACGCATAACGCATAACGCATGACGCATATCGCATAACGCATAACGCATAACGCATGAGGCATAACGCATAACGCATAACGCATAACGCATAACGAATAACGCATAACGCATAACGCATAACGCATAACGCATAACGCATAACGCATGACGCATATCGCATAACGCATAACGCATAACGCATAACGCATAACGCATAACGCATAACGTATAACGCATAACGCATAACGCATAACGTATAACGCATAACGCCCAACGCATAACGCATAACGCATAACGACTAACGCATAACGCATAACGCATAACGCATAACGCATAACGCATAACGCATGACGCATATCGCATAACGCATAACGCATAACGCATAACGCATAAGGCATAACGCATAACGCATAACGCATAACGCATAACGAATAACGCATAACGCATAACGCTTAACGCATAACGCATAACGCATAACGCATGACGCATATCGCATAACGCATAACGCATAACGCATAACGCATAACGCATAACGCATAACGCATAAGGCATAAGGCATAACGGATAACGCATAACGCATAACGCATAACGAATAACGCATAACGCATAACGCATAACGCATAACGCATAACGCATAACGCATGACGCATATCGCATAACGCATAACGCATAACGCATAACGCATAAGGCATAACGCATAACGAATAACGCATAATGCAAACGTATAACGCCCAACGCATAACGCATAACGCATAACGAATAACGCATAACGCATAACGCATAAAGCATGACGCATATCGCATAACGCATAACGCATAATGCATAACGCATAAAGCATAACGCATAACGCATAACGCATAACGCATAACGCATAACGCATAACGCATAACGCATAACGCATAACGCATAACGCACAACGCAAACGTATAACGCAGAACGCATAGTGCATAACGCATAACGCATAACGCATAACGCATAATGCATGACGCATAACGCATAACGCATAACGCATGACGCATATTGCATAACGCATAACGCATAATGCATAACGCATAAAGCATAACGCATAACGCATAACGCATAACGCATAACGCATAACGCACAACGCAAACGTATAACGCAGAACGCATAATGCATAACGCATAACGCATAACGCATAACGCATAATGCATGACGCATAACGCATAACGCATACCGCATAACGCACAACGCAAACGTATAACGCAGAACGCATAAAGCGTAACGCATAACGCATAACGCATAACGCATAACGCATAACGCATAACGCATAACGCATAACGCATAACGCATAACGAATAACGCATAACGCATAACGCATAACGCATAACGCATAAAGCGTAACGCATAACGCATAACGCATAACGCACAACGCAAACGTATAACGCAGAACGCATAATGCATAACGCGTAACGCATAACGCATAACGCATAATGCATGACGCATAACGCATAACGCATAACGCATAACGCATAACGCATAACGCAAACGTATAACGCCCAACGCATAACGCATAACGCATAACGAATAACGCATAACGCATAACGCATGACGCATATCGCATAACGCATAACGCATAACGCATAACGCATAACGCATAACGCATAACGCATAACGCATAACGCAAACGTATAACGCCCAACGCATAACGCATAACGCATAACGAATAACGCATAACGCATAACGCATAACGCATAACGCATGACGCATATCGCATAACGCATAACGCATAACGCATAACGCATAACGCATAACGCATAACGCATAATGCATAACGCATAACGCATAAAGCGTAACACATAACGCAAACCCATAAGGCATAAGGCATAACGCATAACGCATAACGCATAACGCATAACGCATAACGCATAACGCATAACGCATAACGCATAACGCATAACGCATAACGCATAACGCATAACGCATAACGCATAACGCATAACGCATAACGCATAACGCATAACGTATAACGCATAACGCATAACGCATAACGTATAACGCATAACGCCCAACGCATAACGCATAACGCATAACGACTAACGCATAACGCATAACGCATAACGCATAACGCATAACGCATAACGCATAACGCATGACGCATATCGCATAACGCATAACGCATAACGCATAACGCATAAGGCATAACGCATAACGCATAACGCATAACGCATAACGAATAACGCATAACGCATAACGCATAACGCATCACGCATAACGCATAACGCATGACGCATATCGCATAACGCATAACGCATAACGCATAACGCATAACGCATAACGCATAACGCATAACGCATAACGCATAACGCATAAGGCATAAGGCATAACGCATAACGCATAACGCATAACGCATAACGAATAACGCATAACGCATAACGCATAACGCATAACGCATAACGCATAACGCATGACGCATATCGCATAACGCATAACGCATAACGCATAACGCATAAGGCATAACGCATAACGAATAACGCATAATGCAAACGTATAACGCCCAACGCATAACGCATAACGCATAACGAATAACGCATAACGCATAACGCATAAAGCATGACGCATATCGCATAACGCATAACGCATAATGCATAACGCATAAAGCATAACGCATAACGCATAACGCATAACGCATAACGCATAACGCATAACGCATAACGCATAACGCATAACGCATAACGCACAACGCAAACGTATAACGCAGAACGCATAGTGCATAACGCATAACGCATAACGCATAACGCATAATGCATGACGCATAACGCATAACGCATAACGCATGACGCATATTGCATAACGCATAACGCATAATGCATAACGCATAAAGCATAACGCATAACGCATAACGCATAACGCATAACGCACAACGCAAACGTATAACGCAGAACGCATAATGCATAACGCATAACGCATAACGCATAACGCATAATGCATGACGCATAACGCATAACGCATAACGCATAACGCACAACGCAAACGTATAACGCAGAACGCATAAAGCGTAACGCATAACGCATAACGCATAACGCATAACGCATAACGCATAACGCATAACGCATAACGCATAACGAATAACGCATAACGCATAACGCATAACGCATAACGCATAACGCGTAACGCATAACGCATAACGCATAACGCACAACGCAAACGTATAACGCAGAACGCATAATGCATAACGCGTAACGCATAACGCATAACGCATAATGCATGACGCATAACGCATAACGCATAACGCATAACGCATAACGCATAACGCAAACGTATAACGCCCAACGCATAACGCATAACGCATAACGAATAACGCATAACGCATAACGCATAACGCATGACGCATATCGCATAACGCATAACGCATAACGCATAACGCATAACGCATAACGCATAACGCATAACGAATAACGCATAACGCATAACGCATAACGCATAACGCATAACGCATAACGCACAACGCAAACGTATAACGCAGAACGCATAATGCATAACGCATAACGCATAACGCATAACGCATAATGCATGACGCATGACGCATAACGCATAACGCATAACGCATAACGCACAACGCAAACGTATAACGCAGAACGCATAATGCATAACGCATAACGCATAACGCATAATGCATAACGCATAACGCATAACGCATAACGCACAACGCAAACGTATAACGCAGAACGCATAACGCATAACGCATAATGCATGACGCATAACGCATAACGCATAACGCATAACGCACAACGCAAACGTATAACGCAAACGTATAACGCCCAACGCATAACGCATATCGCATAACGCATAACGCATAACGCATAACGCATAACGCATAACGCATAACGCATAACGCATAACGCATAATGCATAACGCATAACGCATAAAGCGTAACACATAACGCAAACCCATAAGGCATAAGGCATAACGCATAACGCATAACGCATAACGCATAACGCATAACGCATAACGCATAACGCATAACGCATAACGCATAACGCATAACGCATAACGCATAACGCATAACGCATAACGCATAACGCATAACGCATAACGCATAACGCATAACGCATAACGCATAACGTATAACGCATAACGCATAACGCATAACGTATAACGCATAACGCCCAACGCATAACGCATAACGCATAACGCATAACGAATAACGCATAACGCATAACGCATAACGCATAACGCATAACGCATAACGCATGACGCATATCGCATAACGCATAACGCATAACGCATAACGCATAAGGCATAACGCATAACGCATAACGCATAACGCATAACGAATAACGCATAACGCATAACGCATAACGCATAACGCATAACGCATAACGCATGACGCATATCGCATAACGCATAACGCATAACGCATAACGCATAACGCATAACGCATAACGCATAACGCATGACGCATATCGCATAACGCATAACGCATAACGCATGAGGCATAACGCATAACGCATAACGCATAACGCATAACGAATAACGCATAACGCATAACGCATAACGCATAACGCATAACGCATAACGCATGACGCATATCGCATAACGCATAACGCATAACGCATAACGCATAAGGCATAACGCATAACGAATAACGCATAATGCAAACGTATAACGCCCAACGCATAACGCATAACGCATAACGAATAACGCATAACGCATAACGCATAACGCATGACGCATATCGCATAACGCATAACGCATAATGCATAACGCATAAAGCATAACGCATAACGCATAACGCATAACGCATAACGCATAACGCATAACGCATAACGCATAACGCATAACGAATAACGCATAACGCATAACGCATAACGCATAACGCATAACGCATAACGCATAACGCATGACGCATATCGCATAACGCATAACGCATAACGCATGAGGCATAACGCATAACGCATAACGCATAACGCATAACGAATAACGCATAACGCATAACGCATAACGCATAACGCATAACGCATAACGCATGACGCATATCGCATAACGCATAACGCATAACGCATAACGCATAAGGCATAACGCATAACGAATAACGCATAATGCAAACGTATAACGCCCAACGCATAACGCATAACGCATAACGAATAACGCATAACGCATAACGCATAACGCATGACGCATATCGCATAACGCATAACGCATAATGCATAACGCATAAAGCATAACGCATAACGCATAACGCATAACGCATAACGCATAACGCATAACGCATAACGCATAACGCATAACGCACAACGCAAACGTATAACGCAGAACGCATAGTGCATAACGCATAACGCATAACGCATAACGCATAACGCATAACGCATAATGCATGACGCATAACGCATAACGCATAACGCATGACGCATATTGCATAACGCATAACGCATAATGCATAACGCATAAAGCATAACGCATAACGCATAACGCATAACGCATAACGCATAACGCATAACGCATAACGCACAACGCAAACGTATAACGCAGAACGCATAATGCATAACGCATAACGCATAACGCATAATGCATGACGCATAACGCATAACGAATACAGCAAAACGCATAACGCTTAACGCATAACGGATCACGCATAACGGATCACGCATAACGCTTAACGCATAACGTATAACTCATAATGCATAACGCATAAAGCATAACGCATAACGCATAACGCATAACGGATAACGCATAACGCATAACGCATAACGCATAACGCATAACGCATAACGCATAACGCATAACGCATAACGCATAACGAATAACGCATAACGCATAACGTATAACGCATGACGCATATCGCATAACGCGTAACGCATAATGCATAACGCATAAAGCGTAACGCATAACGCATAACGCATAACGCATAACGCATAACGCATAACGCATAACGCATAACGCATAACGAATAACGCATAACGCATAACGCATAACGCATAACGCATAACGCATAACGCACAACGCAAACGTATAACGCAGAACGCATAATGCATAACGCATAACGCATAACGCATAACGCATAACGCATAACGCATAATGCATGACGCATAACGCATAACGCATAACGCATAACGCACAACGCAAACGTATAACGCAGAACGCATAACGCATAACGCATAACGCACAACGCAAACGTATGACGCAGAACGCATAATGCATAACGCATAACGCATAACGCATAACGCATAATGCATGACGCATAACGCATAACGCATAACGCATAACGCATAACGCATAACGCATACGTATAACGCCCAACGCATAACGCATAACGCATAACGAATAACGCATAACGCATAACGCATAACGCATGACGCATATCGCATAACGCATAACGCATAACGCATAACGCATTACGCATAACGAATAACGCATAACGCATAACGCATAACGCATAACGCATAACGCATAACGCACAACGCAAACGTATAACGCAGAACGCATAATGCATAACGCATAACGCATAACGCATAACGCATAACGCATAACGCATAACGCAAACGTATAACGCCCAACGCATAACGCATAACGCATAACGAATAACGCATAACGCATAACGCATAACGCATAACGCATGACGCATATCGCATAACGCATAACGCATAACGCATAACGAATAACGCATAACGCATAACGCATAAAGCGTAACACATAACGCAAACCCATAAGGCATAAGGCACAACGCATAACGCATGACGCATAACGCATAACGCATACCGTATAACGCATAACGCATAACGCATAACGTATAACGCACAACGCAAACATATAACGCACAACGCATAATGCATAACGCATAACGCATAACGCATAACCCATAACGCATGACGCATAATGCACAACGCATAACGAATACAGCAAAACGCATATCGCTTAACGCATAACGGATCACGCATAGCGCATAATGCACAACGCATAACGAATACCGCAAAACGCATAACGCATAACGCATAACGCATAACGCATAACGCATAACGCATAACGCATAACTCATAACTCATAACGAATATCGCATAACGCATAACGCATAACGCATAACGCATAACGCACAACGCAAACGTATAACGCAGAACGCATAATGCATAACGCATAACGCATAACGCATAATGCATGACGCATAACGCATAACGAATACAGCAAAACGCATAACGCTTAATGCATAACGGATCACGCATAACGGATCACGCATAACGCTTAACGCATAACGTATAACTCATAATGCATAACGCATAAAGCATAACGCATAACGCATAACGAATAACGCATAACGCATAACGCATAACGCATAACGCATAACTTATAAATCATAACTCATAACGAATATCGCAAAACGCATAACGCATAACGCATAACGCATAATGCATAACGCATAAAGCATAACGCATAACGCATAACGCATAACGCATAACGCATAACACAAACGTATAACGCCCAACGCATAACGCATTACGCATAACGTATAACGCACAACGCAAACATATAACGCACAACGCATAATGCATAACGCATAACGCATAACGCATAACCCATAACGCATAACGCATAATGCACAACGCATAACGAATATAGCAAAACGCATATCGCTTAACGCATAACGCATAACGCATAACGCATAACGCATAACGCATAACGCATAACGCATAACGCATATCGCATAACGAATAACGCATAACGCATAACGCATAACGCATAACGCATAAAGCGTAACGCATAACGCATAACGCATAACGCACAACGCAAACGTATAACGCAGGACGCATAATGCATAACGCATAACGCATAACGCATAACGCATAATGCATGACGCATAACGCATAACGCATAACGCATAACGCATAACGCATAACGAATAACGCATAACGCATAACGCATAACGCATAACGCATAACGCACAACGCAAACGTATAACGCAGAACGCATAACGCATAACGCATAACGCATAACGCATAACGCATAACGCATAACGAATAACGCATAACGCATAACGCATAACGCCTAACGCATAACGCATAACGCATAACGCATAACTTATAACTCATAACTCATAACGAATATCGCATAACGCATAACGCATAACGCATAACGCATAATGCATAACGCATAACGCATAAAGCGTAACACATAACGCAAACCCATAAGGCATAAGGCATAACGCATAACGCATAACGCATGTCGGATCACTCATAACGCATAACGCATAACGCATAATGCATAACGCATCAGGCATAACGCATAACGTATAACGTATAACGCATACCGTATAACGCATAACGCATAACGCATAACGCATAACGCATAACGCATAACGCATAACGCATAACGCATAACGCATAACGAATAACGCATAACGCATAACGCATAACGCATAACGCATAACGCATAACGCATAACGCATAACGAATAACGCATAACGCAAACGCATAACGCATAACGCATAACGCATAACGCATGACGCATATCGCATAACGCATAACGCATAATGCATAACGCATAAAGCGTAACGCATAACGCAAACCCATAAGGCATAAGGCATAACGCATAACGCATAACGCATAATGCATAACGCATAACGCATAACGCATAACGCATCAGGCATAACGCATAACGTATAACGTATAACGCATACCGTATAACGCATAACGCATAACGCATAACGCATAACGCATATCGCATAACGTATAACGCATGACGCATAACGCATAACACATAACACATAACGCATAATGCACAACGCATAACGTATACAGCAAAACGCATAACGCTTAACGCATAACGGGTCACGCATAACGCATAATGCACAACGCATAACGAATACCGCAAAACGCATAACGCCTAACGCATAACGGATCACGCATAACGCTTAACGCATAACGTATAATTCATAATGCACAACGCATAACGCATAACGCATAACGCATAACGCATAACGCAAACGTATAACGCCCAACGCATAACGCATAACGCATAACGAATAACGCATAACGCATAACGCATAACGCATAACGCATAACGCATAACGCATGACGCATATCGCATAACGCATAACGCATAACGCATAACGCAAACGTATAACGCCCAACACATAACGCATAACGCATAACGAATAACGCATAACGCATAACGCATAACGCATGACGCATATCGCATAACGCATAACGCATAATGCATAACGCATAAAGCATAACGCATAACGCATAACGCATAACGCATAACGCACAACGCAAACGTATAACGCAGAACGCATAATGCGTAACGCATAACGCATAACGCATAACGCATTATGCATGACGCATAACGCATAACGCATAACGCATGACGCATATTGCATAACGCATAACGCATAATGCATAACGCATAAAGCATAACGCATAATGCATAACGCATAACGCATAACGCATAATGCATGACGCCTAACGCATAACGGATCACGCATATCGCTTAACGCATAACGTATAACTCATAATGCACAACGCATAACGCATAACGCATAACGCATAACGCAAACGTATAACGCCCAACGCATAACGCATAACGCATAACGAATAACGCATAACGCATAACGCATAACGCATAACGCATAACGCATAACGCATGACGCATATCGCATAACGCATAACGCATAACGCATAACGCAAACGTATAACGCCCAAAACATAACGCATAACGCATAACGAATAACGCATAACGCATAACGCATAACGCATGACGCATATCGCATAACGCATAACGCATAATGCATAACGCATAAAGCATAACGCATAACGCATAACGCATAACGCATAACGCATAACGCACAACGCAAACGTATAACGCAGAACGCATAATGCATAACGCATAACGCATAACGCATAACGCATTATGCATGACGCATAACGCATAACGCATAACGCATGACGCATATTGCATAACGCATAACGCATAATGCATAACGCATAAAGCATACCGCATAACGCATAACGCATAACGCATAATGCATAACGCATAACGCATAACGCACAACGCAAACGTATAACGCAGAACGCATAATGCATAACGCATAACGCATAACGCATAATGCATGACGCATAACGCATAACGAATACAGCAAAACGCATAACGCTTAACGCATAAGGGATCACGCATAACGGATCACGCATAACGCTTAACGCATAACGTATAACTCATAATGCATAACGCATAAAGCATAACGCATAACGCATAACGCATAACGAATAACGCATAACGCATAACGCATAACGCATAACGCATAACGCATAGCGCATAACTTATAAATCATAACTCATAACGAATATCGCATAACGCATAACGCATAACGCATAACGCATAATGCATAACGCATAAAGCATAACGCATAACGCATAACGCATAACGCATAACACAAACGTATAACGCCCAACGCATAACGCATAACGCATAACGAATAACGCATAACGCATAACGTATAACGCATGACGCATATCGCATAACGCGTAACGCATAATGCATAACGCATAAAGCGTAACGCATAACGCATAACGCATAACGCATAACGCATAACGCATAACGCATAACGCATAACGCATAACGCATAACGAATAACGCATAACGCATAACGCATAACGCATAACACATAAAGCGTAACGCATAACGCATAACGCATAACGCACAACGCAAACGTATAACGCAGGACGCATAATGCATAACGCATAACGCATAACGCATAACGCATAATGCATGACGCATAACGCATAACGCATAACGCATAACGCAAACGTATAACGCCCAACGCATAACGCATAACGCATAACGAATAACGCATAACGCATAACGCATAACGCATGACGCATATGGCATAACGCATAACGCATAACGAATAACGCATAACGCATAACGTATAACGCATGACGCATATCGCATAACGCGTAACGCATAATGCATAACGCATAAAGCGTAACGCATAACGCATAACGCATAACGCATAACGCATAACGCATAACGCATAACGCGTAACGCATAATGCATAACGCATAAAGCGTAACGCATAACGCATAACGCATAACGCATAACGCATAACGCATAACGCATAACGCATAACGCATAACGCATAACGCATAACGAATAACGCATAACGCATAACGCATAACGCATAACGCATAAAGCGTAACGCATAACGCATAACGCATAACGCACAACGCAAACGTATAACGCAGGACGCATAATGCATAACGCATAACGCATAACGCATAACGCATAATGCATGATGCATAACGCATAACGCATAACGCATAACGCATAACGCATAACGCAAACGTATAACGCCCAACGCATAACGCATAACGCATAACGAATAACGCATAACGCATAACGCATAACGCATTACGCATGACGCATATCGCATAACGCATAACGCATAACGCATAACGCATAACGCATAACGCATAACGCATAACGCATAACGCATAACGCATAACGCATAACGCATAACGCACAACGCAAACGTATAACGCAGAACGCATAACGCATAACGCATAACGCATAACGCATAACGAATAACGCATAACGCATATCGCATACCTTATAACTCATAACTCATAACGAATATCGCATAACGCATAACGCATAACGCATAACGCATAATGCATAACGCATAACGCATAAAGCGTAACACATAACGCAAACCCATAAGGCATAAGGCACAACGCATAACGCATAACGCATAACGCATAACGCATAACGCATAACGCATAACGCATAACGCATAACGCATAACGCATAACGCATAACGCATAACGCATAACGTATAACGCATAACGCATAACGCATAACGTATAACGCATAACGCATAACGCATACCGTATAACGCATAACGCATAACGCATAACGTATAACGCACAACGCAAACATATAACGCACAACGCATAATGCATAACGCATAACGCATAACGCATAACCCATAACGCATAACGCATAATGCACAACGCATAACGAATACAGCAAAACGCATATCGCTTAACGCATAACGGATCACGCATAACGCATAATGCACAACGCATAACGAATACCGCAAAACGCATAACGCCTAACGCATAACGCATAACGCATAACGCATAACGCATAACGTATAACGCATACCGCATAACGCATAACGCATAACGCATAACGCATAAAGCATAACGCATAACGCATAACGCATAACGCATAACGCATAACGCAAACGTATAACGCCCAACGCATAACGCATAACGCATAACGCATAACGCATGACGCATATCGCATAACGCATAACGCATAACGCATAACGCATAACGCATAACGAATAACGCATAACGCATAACGCATAACGCATAACGCATAACGCATAACGCATAACGCACAACGCAAACGTATAACGCAGAACGCATAATGCATAACGCATAACGCATAACGCATAACGCATAATGCATAACGCATAAAGCATAACGCATAACGCATAACGCATAACGCATAACACAAACGTATAACGCCCAACGCATAACGCATAACGCATAACGAATAACGCATAACGCATAACGTATAACGCATGACGCATATCGCATAACGCGTAACGCATAATGCATAACGCATAAAGCGTAACGCATAACGCATAACGCATAACGCATAACGCATAACGCATAACGCATAACGCATAACGCATAACGCATAACGAATAACGCATAACGCATAACGCATAACGCATAACACATAAAGCGTAACGCATAACGCATAACGCATAACGCACAACGCAAACGTATAACGCAGGACGCATAATGCATAACGCATAACGCATAACGCATAACGCATAATGCATGACGCATAACGCATAACGCATAACGCATAACGCAAACGTATAACGCCCAACGCATAACGCATAACGCATAACGAATAACGCATAACGCATAACGCATAACGCATGACGCATATGGCATAACGCATAACGCATAACGAATAACGCATAACGCATAACGTATAACGCATGACGCATATCGCATAACGCGTAACGCATAATGCATAACGCATAAAGCGTAACGCATAACGCATAACGCATAACGCATAACGCATAACGCATAACGCATAACGCGTAACGCATAATGCATAACGCATAAAGCGTAACGCATAACGCATAACGCATAACGCATAACGCATAACGCATAACGCATAACGCATAACGCATAACGCATAACGCATAACGCATAACGAATAACGCATAACGCATAACGCATAACGCATAACGCATAAAGCGTAACGCATAACGCATAACGCATAACGCACAACGCAAACGTATAACGCAGGACGCATAATGCATAACGCATAACGCATAACGCATAACGCATAATGCATGATGCATAACGCATAACGCATAACGCATAACGCATAACGCATAACGCAAACGTATAACGCCCAACGCATAACGCATAACGCATAACGAATAACGCATAACGCATAACGCATAACGCATTACGCATGACGCATATCGCATAACGCATAACGCATAACGCATAACGCATAACGCATAACGCATAACGCATAACGCATAACGCATAACGCATAACGCATAACGCATAACGCACAACGCAAACGTATAACGCAGAACGCATAACGCATAACGCATAACGCATAACGCATAACGAATAACGCATAACGCATATCGCATACCTTATAACTCATAACTCATAACGAATATCGCATAACGCATAACGCATAACGCATAACGCATAATGCATAACGCATAACGCATAAAGCGTAACACATAACGCAAACCCATAAGGCATAAGGCACAACGCATAACGCATAACGCATAACGCATAACGCATAACGCATAACGCATAACGCATAACGCATAACGCATAACGCATAACGCATAACGCATAACGCATAACGCATAACGCATAACGCATAACGCATAACGTATAACGCATAACGCATAACGCATACCGTATAACGCATAACGCATAACGCATAACGTATAACGCACAACGCAAACATATAACGCACAACGCATAATGCATAACGCATAACGCATAACGCATAACCCATAACGCATAACGCATAATGCACAACGCATAACGAATACAGCAAAACGCATATCGCTTAACGCATAACGGATCACGCATAACGCATAATGCACAACGCATAACGAATACCGCAAAACGCATAACGCCTAACGCATAACGCATAACGCATAACGCATAACGCATAACGTATAACGCATACCGCATAACGCATAACGCATAACGCATAACGCATAAAGCATAACGCATAACGCATAACGCATAACGCATAACGCATAACGCAAACGTATAACGCCCAACGCATAACGCATAACGCATAACGCATAACGCATGACGCATATCGCATAACGCATAACGCATAACGCATAACGCATAACGCATAACGAATAACGCATAACGCATAACGCATAACGCATAACGCATAACGCATAACGCATAACGCACAACGCAAACGTATAACGCAGAACGCATAATGCATAACGCATAACGCATAACGCATAACGCATAACGCATAACGCATAACGCATAACGCATAACGAATAACGCATAACGCATAACGCATAACGCATAACGCATAAAGCGTAACACATAACGCAAACCCATAAGGCATAAGGCACAACGCATAACGCATGACGCATAACGCATAACGCATAACGCATAACGCATAACGCATAACGTATAACGCACAACGCAAACATATAACGCACAACGCATAATGCATAACGCATAACGCATAACGCATAACCCATAACGCATGACGCATAATGCACAACGCATAACGAATACAGCAAAACGCATATCGCTTAACGCATAACGGATCACGCATAACGCATAATGCACAACGCATAACGAATACCGCAAAACGCATAACGCCTAACGCATAACGCATAACGCATAACGCATAACGCATAACGCATAACGCATAACGCATAACGCATAACGCATAACTCATAACTCATAACGAATATCGCATAACGCATAACGCATAACGCATAACGCATAACGCACAACGCAAACGTATAACGCAGAACGCATAATGCATAACGCATAACGCATAACGCATAATGCATGACGCATAACGCATAACGAATACAGCAAAACGCATAACGCTTAATGCATAACGGATCACGCATAACGGATCACGCATAACGCTTAACGCATAACGTATAACTCATAATGCATAACGCATAAAGCATAACGCATAACGCATAACGAATAACGCATAACGCATAACGCATAACGCATAACGCATAACTTATAAATCATAACTCATAACGAATATCGCATAACGCATAACGCATAACGCATAACGCATAATGCATAACGCATAAAGCATAACGCATAACGCATAACGCATAACGCATAACGCATAACACAAACGTATAACGCCCAACGCATAACGCATAACGCATAACGTATAACGCACAACGCAAACATATAACGCACAACGCATAATGCATAACGCATAACGCATAACGCATAACCCATAACGCATAACGCATAATGCACAACGCATAACGAATACAGCAAAACGCATATCGCTTAACGCATAACGCATAACGCATAACGCATAACGCATAACGCATAACGCATAACGCATAACGCATAACGCATAACGCATAACGAATAACGCATAACGCATAACGCATAACGCATAACGCATAAAGCGTAACGCATAACGCATAACGCATAACGCACAACGCAAACGTATAACGCAGGACGCATAATGCATAACGCATAACGCATAACGCATAACGCATAATGCATGACGCATAACGCATAACGCATAACGCATAACGCATAACGCATAACGCAAACGTATAACGCCCAACGCATAACGCATAACGCATAACGAATAACGCATAACGCATAACGCATAACGCATGACGCATATCGCATAACGCATAACGCATAACGCATAACGCATAACGCATAACGCATAACGCATAACGCATAACGCAAACGTATAACGCCCAACGCATAACGCATAACGCATAACGAATAACGCATAACGCATAACGCATAACGCATGACGCATATCGCATAACGCATAACGCATAACGCATAACGCATAACGCATAACGAATAACGCATAACGCATAACGCATAACGCATAACGCATAACGCATAACGCACAACGCAAACGTATAACGCAGAACGCATAACGCATAACGCATAACGCATAACGCATAACGAATAACGCATAACGCATAACGCATAACGCCTAACGCATAACGCATAACGCATAACGCATAACTTATAACTCATAACTCATAACGAATATCGCATAACGCATAACGCATAACGCATAACGCATAATGCATAAAGCATAACGCATAAAGCGTAACACATAACGCAAACCCATAAGGCATAAGGCATAACGCATAACGCATAACGCATAACGCATGTCGGATCACTCATAACGCATAACGCATAACGCATAATGCATAACGCATCAGGCATAACGCATAACGTATAACGTATAACGCATACCGTATAACGCATAACGCATAACGCATAACGCATAACGCATAACGCATAACGCATAACGCATAACGCATAACGCATAACGCATAACGCATAACGCATAACGAATAACGCATAACGCATAACGCATAACGCATAACGCATAACGCATAACGCATAACGCATAACGAATAACGCATAACGCAAACGCATAACGCATAACGCATAACGCATAACGCATAACGCATGACGCATATCGCATAACGCATAACGCATAATGCATAACGCATAAAGCGTAACGCATAACGCAAACCCATAAGGCATAAGGCATAACGCATAACGCATAACGCATAATGCATAACGCATAACGCATAACGCATAACGCATCACGCATAACGCATAACGTATAACGTATAACGCATACCGTATAACGCATAACGCATAACGCATAACGCATAACGCATAACGCATATCGCATAACGTATAACGCATGACGCATAACGCATAACACATAACACATAACGCATAATGCACAACGCATAACGTATACAGCAAAACGCATAACGCTTAACGCATAACGGGTCACGCATAACGCATAATGCACAACGCATAACGAATACCGCAAAACGCATAACGCCTAACGCATAACGGATCACGCATAACGCTTAACGCATAACGTATAACTCATAATGCACAACGCATAACGCATAACGCATAACGCATAACGCATAACGCATAACGCAAACGTATAACGCCCAACGCATAACGCATAACGCATAACGAATAACGCATAACGCATAACGCATAACGCATAACGCATAACGCATAACGCATGACGCATATCGCATAACGCATAACGCATAACGCATAACGCAAACGTATAACGCCCAACACATAACGCATAACGCATAACGAATAACGCATAACGCATAACGCATAACGCATGACGCATATCGCATAACGCATAACGCATAATGCATAACGCATAAAGCATAACGCATAACGCACAACGCATAACGCATAACGCACAACGCAAACGTATAACGCAGAACGCATAATGCATAACGCATAACGCATAACGCATAACGCATTATGCATGACGCATAACGCATAACGCATAACGCATGACGCATATTGCATAACGCATAACGCATAATGCATAACGCATAAAGCATAACGCATAATGCATAACGCATAACGCATAACGCATAATGCATGACGCCTAACGCATAACGGATCACGCATAACGCTTAACGCATAACGTATAACTCATAATGCACAACGCATAACGCATAACGCATAACGCATAACGCAAACGTATAACGCCCAACGCATAACGCATAACGCATAACGAATAACGCATAACGCATAACGCATAACGCATAACGCATAACGCATAACGCATAACGCATGACGCATATCGCATAACGCATAACGCATAACGCATAACGCAAACGTATAACGCCCAACACATAACGCATAACGCATAACGAATAACGCATAACGCATAACGCATAACGCATGACGCATATCGCATAACGCATAACGCATAATGCATAACGCATAAAGCATAACGCATAACGCATAACGCATAACGCATAACGCATAACGCACAACGCAAACGTATAACGCAGAACGCATAATGCATAACGCATAACGCATAACGCATAACGCATTATGCATGACGCATAACGCATAACGCATAACGCATGACGCATATTGCATAACGCATAACGCATAATGCATAACGCATAAAGCATACCGCATAACGCATAACGCATAACGCATAATGCATAACGCATAACGCATAACGCACAACGCAAACGTATAACGCAGAACGCATAATGCATAACGCATAACGCATAACGCATAATGCATGACGCATAACGCATAACGAATACAGCAAAACGCATAACGCTTAACGCATAACGGATCACGCATAACGGATCACGCATAACGCTTAACGCATAACGTATAACTCATAATGCATAACGCATAAAGCATAACGCATAACGCATAACGCATAACGAATAACGAATAACGCATAACGCATAACGCATAACGCATAACGCATAACGCATAACGCATAACTTATAAATCATAACTCATAACGAATATCGCATAACGCATAACGCATAACGCATAACGCATAATGCATAACGCATAAAGCATAACGCATAACGCATAACGCATAACGCATAACACAAACGTATAACGCCCAACGCATAACGCATAACGCATAACGCATAACGAATAACGCATAACGCATAACGTATAACGCATGACGCATATCGCATAACGCGTAACGCATAATGCATAACGCATAAAGCGTAACGCATAACGCATAACGCATAACGCATAACGCATAACGCATAACGCATAACGCATAACGCATAACGCATAACGCATAACGCATAACGCATAACGCATAACGCATAACGCATAACGTATAACGCATAACGCATAACGCATAACGTATAACGCATAACGCATAACGCATACCGTATAACGCATAACGCATAACGCATAACGTATAACGCACAACGCAAACATATAACGCACAACGCATAATGCATAACGCATAACGCATAACGCATAACCCATAACGCATAACGCATAATGCACAACGCATAACGAATACAGCAAAACGCATATCGCTTAACGCATAACGCATAACGCATAACGCATAACGCATAACGCATAACGCATAACGCATAACGCATAACGCATAACGAATAACGCATAACGCATAACGCATAACGCATAACGCATAAAGCGTAACGCATAACGCATAACGCATAACGCACAACGCAAACGTATAACGCAGGACGCATAATGCATAACGCATAACGCATAACGCATAACGCATAATGCATGACGCATAACGCATAACGCATAACGCATAACGCATAACGCATAACGCATAACGCAAACGTATAACGCCCAACGCATAACGCATAACGCATAACGAATAACGCATAACGCATAACGCATAACGCATGACGCATATCGCATAACGCATAACGCATAACGCATAACGCATAACGCATAACGCATAACGCATAACGCATAACGCATAACGCATAACGCATAACGCATAACGCACAACGCAAACGTATAACGCAGAACGCATAACGCATAACGCATAACGCATAACGCATAACGAATAACGCATAACGCATAACGCATAACGCATAACGCATAACGCATAACGCATAACGCATAACTTATAACTCATAACTCATAACGAATATCGCATAACGCATAACGCATAACGCATAACGCATAATGCATAACGCATAACGCATAAAGCGTAACACATAACGCAAACCCATAAGGCATAAGGCATAACGCATAACGCATAACGCATAACGCATGTCGGATCACTCATAACGCATAACGCATAACGCATAATGCATAACGCATCAGGCATAACGCATAACGTATAACGTATAACGCATACCGTATAACGCATAACGCATAACGCATAACGCATAACGCATAACGCATAACGCATAACGCATAACGCATAACGCATAACGCATAACGAATAACGCATAACGCATAACGCATAACGCATAACGCATAACGCATAACGCATAACGCATAACGAATAACGCATAACGCAAACGCATAACGCATAACGCATAACGCATAACGCATAACGCATGACGCATATCGCATAACGCATAACGCATAATGCATAACGCATAAAGCGTAACGCATAACGCAAACCCATAAGGCATAAGGCATAACGCATAACGCATAACGCATAATGCATAACGCATAACGCATAACGCATAACGCATCAGGCATAACGCATAACGTATAACGTATAACGCATACCGTATAACGCATAACGCATAACGCATAACGCATAACGCATAACGCATAACGCATATCGCATAACGTATAACGCATGACGCATAACGCATAACACATAACACATAACGCATAATGCACAACGCATAACGTATACAGCAAAACGCATAACGCTTAACGCATAACGGGTCACGCATAACGCATAATGCACAACGCATAACGAATACCGCAAAACGCATAACGCCTAACGCATAACGGATCACGCATAACGCTTAACGCATAACGTATAACTCATAATGCACAACGCATAACGCATAACGCATAACGCATAACGCATAACGCATAACGTAAACGTATAACGCCCAACGCATAACGCATAACGCATAACGAATAACGCATAACGCATAACGCATAACGCATAACGCATAACGCATAACGCATGACGCATATCGCATAACGCATAACGCATAACGCATAACGCAAACGTATAACGCCCAACACATAACGCATAACGCATAACGAATAACGCATAACGCATAACGCATAACGCATAACGCATGACGCATATCGCATAACGCATAACGCATAATGCATAACGCATAAAGCATAACGCATAACGCATAACGCATAACGCATAACGCACAACGCAAACGTATAACGCAGAACGCATAATGCATAACGCATAACGCATAACGCATAACGCATTATGCATGACGCATAACGCATAACGCATAACGCATGACGCATATTGCATAACGCATAACGCATAATGCATAACGCATAAAGCATAACGCATAATGCATAACGCATAACGCATAACGCATAATGCATGACGCCTAACGCATAACGGATCACGCATAACGCTTAACGCATAACGCATAATGCATGACGCATAACGCATAACGCATAACGCATAACGCATAACGCATAACGCATAACGCAAACGTATAACGCCCAACGCATAACGCATAACGCATAACGAATAATGCATAACGCATAACGCATAACGCATAACGCATAATGCATGACGCATAACGCATAACGCATAACGCATAACGCATAACGCATAACGCATAACGCAAACGTATAACGCCCAACGCATAACGCATAACGCATAACGAATAACGCATAACGCATAACGCATAACGCATGACGCATATCGCATAACGCATAACGCATAACGCATAACGCATAACGCATAACGAATAACGCATAACGCATAACGCATAACGCATAACGCATAACGCATAACGCACAACGCAAACGTATAACGCAGTACGCATAACGCATAACGCATAACGCATAACGCATAACGAATAACGCATAACGCATAACGCATAACGCCTAACGCATAACGCATAACGCATAACGCATAACTTATAACTCATAACTCATAACGAATATCGCATAACGCATAACGCATAACGCATAACGCATAATGCATAACGCATAACGCATAAAGCGTAACACATAACGCAAACCCATAAGGCATAAGGCATAACGCATAACGCATAACGCATAACGCATGTCGGATCACTCATAACGCATAACGCATAACGCATAATGCATAACGCATCAGGCATAACGCATAACGTATAACGTATAACGCATACCGTATAACGCATAACGCATAACGCATAACGCATAACGCATAACGCATAACGCATAACGCATAACGCATAACGCATAACGAATAACGCATAACGCATAACGCATAACGCATAACGCATAACGCATAACGCATAACGAATAACGCATAACGCAAACGCATAACGCATAACGCATAACGCATAACGCATGACGCATATCGCATAACGCATAACGCATAATGCATAACGCATAAAGCGTAACGCATAACGCAAACCCATAAGGCATAAGGCATAACGCATAACGCATAACGCATAATGCATAACGCATAACGCATAACGCATAACGCATCAGGCATAACGCATAACGTATAACGTATAACGCATACCGTATAACGCATAACGCATAACGCATAACGCATAACGCATAACGCATAACGCATAACGTATAACGCATAACGCATAACGCATAACACATAACACATAACGCATAATGCACAACGCATAACGTATACAGCAAAACGCATAACGCTTAACGCATAACGGGTCACGCATAACGCATAATGCACAACGCATAACGAATACCGCAAAACGCATAACGCCTAACGCATAACGGATCACGCATAACGCTTAACGCATAACGCATAACTCATAATGCACAACGCATAACGCATAACGCATAACGCATAACGCATAACGCAAACGTATAACGCCCAACGCATAACGCATAACGCATAACGAATAACGCATAACGCATAACGCATAACGCATAACGCATAACGCATAACGCATAACGCATATCGCATAACGCATAACGCATAACGCATAACGCAAACGTATAACGCCCAACACATAACGCATAACGCATAACGAATAACGCATAACGCATAACGCATAACGCATGACGCATATCGCATAACGCATAACGCATAATGCATAACGCATAAAGCATAACGCATAACGCATAACGCATAACGCATAACGCACAACGCAAACGTATAACGCAGAACGCATAATGCATAACGCATAACGCATAACGCATAACGCATTATGCATGACGCATAACGCATAACGCATAACGCATGACGCATATTGCATAACGCATAACGCATAATGCATAACGCATAAAGCATAACGCATAATGCATAACGCATAACGCATAATGCATGACGCCTAACGCATAACGGATCACGCATAACGCTTAACGCATAACGTATAACTCATAATGCACAACGCATAACGCATAACGCATAACGCATAACGCAAACGTATAACGCCCAACGCATAACGCATAACGCATAACGAATAACGCATAACGCATAACGCATAACGCATAACGCATAACGCATAACGCATGACGCATATCGCATAACGCATAACGCATAACGCATAACGCAAACGTATAACGCCCAACACATAACGCATAACGCATAACGAATAACGCATAACGCATAACGCATAACGCATGACGCATATCGCATAACGCATAACGCATAATGCATAACGCATAAAGCATAACGCATAACGCATAACGCATAACGCATAACGCATAACGCACAACGCAAACGTATAACGCAGAACGCATAATGCATAACGCATAACGCATAACGCATAACGCATTATGCATGACGCATAACGCATAACGCATAACGCATGACGCATATTGCATAACGCATAACGCATAATGCATAACGCATAAAGCATACCGCATAACGCATAACGCATAACGCATAATGCATAACGCATAACGCATAACGCACAACGCAAACGTATAACGCAGAACGCATAATGCATAACGCATAACGCATAACGCATAATGCATGACGCATAACGCATAACGAATACAGCAAAACGCATAACGCTTAACGCATAACGGATCACGCATAACGGATCACGCATAACGCTTAACGCATAACGTATAACTCATAATGCATAACGCATAAAGCATTACGCATAACGCATAACGCATAACGAATAACGCATAACGCATAACGCATAACGCATAACGCATAACGCATAACGCATAACTTATAAATCATAACTCATAACGAATATCGCATAACGCATAACGCATAACGCATAACGCATAATGCATAACGCATAAAGCATAACGCATAACGCATAACGCATAACGCATAACACAAACGTATAACGCCCAACGCATAACGCATAACGCATAACGCATAACGAATAACGCATAACGCATAACGTATAACGCATGACGCATATCGCATAACGCGTAACGCATAATGCATAACGCATAAAGCGTAACGCATAACGCATAACGCATAACGCATAACGCATAACGCATAACGCATAACGCATAACGCATAACGAATAACGCATAACGCATAACGCATAACGCATAACGCATAAAGCGTAACGCATAACGAATAACGCATAACGCACAACGCAAACGTATAACGCAGGACGCATAATGCATAACGCATAACGCATAACGCATAACGCATAATGCATGACGCATAACGCATAACGCATAACGCATAACGCATAACGCATAACGCAAACGTATAACGCCCAACGCATAACGCATAACGCATAACGAATAACGCATAACGCATAACGCATAACACATGACGCATATCGCATAACGCATAACGCATAACGCATAACGCATAACGCATAACGAATAACGCATAACGCATAACGCATAACGCATAACGCATAACGCATAACGCATAACGCACAACGCAAACGTATAACGCAGTACGCATAACGCATAACGCATAACGCATAACACAAACGTATAACGCCCAACGCATAACGCATAACGCATAACGAATAACGCATAACGCATAACGTATAACGCATGACGCATATCGCATAACGCGTAACGCATAATGCATAACGCATAAAGCGTAACGCATAACGCATAACGCATAACGCATAACGCATAACGCATAACGCATAACGCATAACGCATAACGCATAACGCATAACGAATAACGCATAACGCATAACGCATAACGCATAACGCATAAAGCGTAACGCATAACGCATAACGCATAACGCACAACGCAAACGTATAACGCAGGACGCATAATGCATAACGCATAACGCATAACGCATAACGCATAATGCATGACGCATAACGCATAACGCATAACGCATAACGCATAACGCAAACGTATAACGCCCAACGCATAACGCATAACGCATAACGAATAACGCATAACGCATAACGCATAACGCATGACGCATATCGCATAACGCATAACGCATAACGCATAACGCATAACGCATAACGCATAACGAATAACGCATAACGCATAACGCATAACGCATAACGCATAACGCATAACGCACAACGCAAACGTATAACGCAGAACGCATAACGCATAACGCATAACGCATAACGCATAACGCATAACGCATAACGCACAACGCAAACGTATAACGCAGGACGCATAATGCATAACGCATAACCCATAACGCATAACGCATAATGCACAACGCATAACGAATACAGCAAAACGCATATCGCTTAACGCATAACGGATCACGCATAACGCATAATGCACAACGCATAACGAATACCGCAAAACGCATAACGCCTAACGCATAACGCATAACGCATAACGCATAACGCATAACGTATAACGCATACCGCATAACGCATAACGCATAACGCACAACGCATAACGTATAACGCATACCGCATAACGCATAACGCATAACGCATAACGCATAACGCATAACTTATAACTCATAACTCATAACGAATATCGCATAACGCATAACGCATAACGCATAACGCATAATGCATAACGCATAACGCATAAAGCGTAACACATAACGCAAACCCATAAGGCATAAGGCATAACGCATAACGCATAACGCATCACGCATGTCGGATCACTCATAACGCATAACGCATAACGCATAATGCATAACGCATAACGCATAACGCATCAGGCATAACGCATAACGTATAACGTATAACGCATACCGCATAACGCATAACGCATAACGCATAACGCATAACGCATAACGCATAACGCATATCGCATAACGTATAACGCATGACGCATAACGCATAACACATAACACATAACGCATAATGCACAACGCATAACGAATACAGCAAAACGCATAACGCTTAACGCATAACGCATAACGCATACCGTATAACGCATAACGCATAACGCATAACGCATAACGCATAACGCACAACGCAAACATATAACGCACAACGCATAATGCATAACGCATAACGCATAACGCATAACCCATAACGCATAACGCATAATGCACAACGCATAACGAATACAGCAAAACGCATATCGCTTAACGCATAACGGATCACGCATAACGCATAATGCACAACGCATAACGAATACCGCAAAACGCATAACGCCTAACGCATAACGCATAACGCATAACGCATAACTTATAACTCATAACTCATAACGAATATCGCATAACGCATAACGCATAACGCATAACGCATAATGCATAACGCATCAGGCATAACGCATAACGTATAACGTATAACGCATACCGTATAACGCATAACGCATAACGCATAACGCACAACGCATAACGCATAACGCATAACGCATAACGCATAACGAATAACGCATAACGCATAACGCATAACGCATAACGCATAACGCATAACGAATAACGCATAACGCAAACGCATAACGCATAACGCATAACGCATAACGCATGACGCATATCGCATAACGCATAACGCATAATGCATAACGCATAAAGCGTAACGCATAACGCAAACCCATAAGGCATAAGGCATAACGCATAACGCATAACGCATAATGCATAACGCATAACGCATAACGCATAACGCATCAGGCATAACGCATAACGTATAACGTATAACGCATACCGTATAACGCATAACGCATAACGCATAACGCATAACGCATAACGCATATCGCATAACGTATAACGCATGACGCATAACGCATAACACATAACACATAACGCATAATGCACAACGCATAACGTATACAGCAAAACGCATAACGCTTAACGCATAACGGGTCACGCATAACGCATAATGCCCAACGCATAACGAATACCGCAAAACGCATAACGCCTAACGCATAACGGATCACGCATAACGCTTAACGCATAACGTATAACTCATAATGCACAACGCATAACGCATAACGCATAACGCATAACGCATAACGCAAACGTATAACGCCCAACGCATAACGCATAACGCATAACGAATAACGCATAACGCATAACGCATAACGCATAACGCATAAAGCATAACGCATAACGCATAACGCATAACGCATAATGCATAACTTATAAATCATAACTCATAACGAATATCGCATAACGCATAACGCATAACGCATAACGCATAATGCATAACGCATAAAGCATAACGCATAACGCATAACGCATAACGCATAACACAAACGTATAACGCCCAACGCATAACGCATAACGCATAACGAATAACGCATAACGCATAACGTATAACGCATGACGCATATCGCATAACGCGTAACGCATAATGCACAACGCATAACGAATACCGCAAAACGCATAACGCCTAACGCATAACGGATCACGCATAACGCTTAACGCATAACGTATAACTCATAATGCACAACGAATATCGCATAACGCATAACGCATAACGCATAATGCATAATGCATAACGCATAAAGCATAAAGCATAACGCATAACGCATAACGCATAACGCAAACGTATAACGCCCAACGCATAACGCATAACGCATAACGAATAACGCATAACGCATAACGCATAACGCATAACGCATAACGCAAACGTATAACGCCCAACGCATAACGCATAACGCATAACGAATAACGCATAACGCATAACGCATAACGCATGACGCATAACGCATAACACATAACACATAACGCATAATGCACAACGCATAACGAATACCGCAAAACGCATAACGCCTAACGCATAACGGATCACGCATAACGCTTAACGCATAACGTATAACTCATAATGCACAACGCATAACGCATAACGCATAACGCATAACGCATAACGCAAACGTATAACGCCCAACGCATAACGCATAACGCATAACGAATAACGCATAACGCATAACGCATAACGCATAACGCATAACGCATAACGCATAACGCATAACGCATAACGCATAACGCATGACGCATATCGCATAACGCATAACGCATAACGCATAACGCATAACGCATAATGCATAACGCATAAAGCATAACGCATAACGCATAACGCATAACGCACAACGCAAACATATAACGCAGAACGCATAATGCATAACGCATAACGCATAACGCATAACGCATAATGCATGACGCATAACGCATAACGCATGACGCATGACGCATATTGCATAACGCATAACGCATAATGCATAACGCATAAAGCATAACGCATAACGCATAACGCATAACGCATAACGCATAATGCATATCGCATAACGCATAACGCACAACGCAAACGTATAACGCAGAACGCATAATGCATAACGCATAACGCATAACGCATAATGCATGACGCATAACGCATAACGAATACAGCAAAACGCATAACGCTTAACGCATAACGGATCACGCATAACGGATCACGCATAACGCTTAACGCATAACGTATAACTCATAATGCATAACGCATAAAGCATAACGCATAACGCATAACACAAACGTATAACGCCCAACGCATAACGCATAACGCATAACGAATAACGCATAACGCATAACGTATAACGCATGACGCATATCGCATAACGCGTAACGCATAATGCATAACGCATAAAGCGTAACGCATAACGCATAACGCATAACGCATAACGCATAACGCATAACGCATAACTCATAACTCATAACGAATATCGCATAACGCATAACGCATAACGCATAATGCATAATGCATAACGCATAAAGCATAACGCTTAACGCATAACGCATAACGCAAACGTATAACGCCCAACGCATAACGCATAACGCATAACGAATAACGCATAACGCATAACGCATAACGCATAACGCATAACGCATGACGCATATCGCATAACGCATAACGCATAACGCAAACGTATAACGCCCAACGCATAACGCATAACGCATAACGCATAACGAATAACGCATAACGCATAACGCATAACGCATAACGCATGACGCATATCGCATAACGCATAACGCATAACGCAAACGTATAACGCCCAACGCATAACGCATAACGCATAACGAATAACGCATAACGCATAACGCATAACGCATGACGCATATCGCATAACGTATAACGCATAATGCATAACGCATAAAGCATAACGCATAACGCATAACGCATAACGCATAACGCATAACGCATAACGCACAACGCAAACGTATAACGCAGAACGCATAATGCATAACGCATAACGCATAACGCATAACGCATAACGCATAACGCATAACGAATAACGCATAACGCATAACGCATAACGCATAACGCATAACGCATAACTTATAACTCATAACTCATAACGCATAACGAATAACGCATAACGCATAACGCATAACGCATAACGCATAACGCATACCGCATAACGCATAACGCATAACGCATAACGCATAATGCATAACGCATAAAGCATAAAGCATAACGCATAACGCATAACGCATAACACAAACGTATAACGCCCAACGCATAACGCATAACGCATAACGAATAACGCATAACGCATAACGTATAACGCATGACGCATATCCCATAACGCGTAACGCATAATGCATAACGCATAAAGCGTAACGCATAACGCATAACGCATAACGCATAACGCATAACGCATAACGCATAACGCATAACGCATAACGCATAAAGCATAACGCATAAAGCGTAACGCATAACGCATAACGCATAACGCATAATGCATAATGCATAACGCATAACGCATAACGCAAAACGCACAACGCATATCGCATAACGTATAAGGCATAACGCATAATACATAACGTATAACGCATTATGCATAACGCATAACGCATATCGCATAACGCATAACGCATAAGGCATAAAGCATAACGCATAACGCATAACGCAAACGTATAACGCCCAACGCATAACGCATAACGCATAACGCATAACGCATAACGCATGACGCATATCGCATAACGCATAACGCATAATGCATAACGCATAAAGCATAACGCATAACGCATAACGCATAACGCATAACGCATAACGCATAACGCATAACGCATAACGCATAACTTATAACTCATAACTCATAACGAATATCGCATAACGCATAACGCATAACGCATAACGCATAACGCATAATGCATAACGCATAAAGAATAACGCATAACGCATAACGCATAACGCAAACGTATAACGCCCAACGCATAACGCATAACGCATAACGAATAACGCATAACGCATAACGCATAACGCATAACGCATAACGCATAACGCATACCGCATAACGCATAACGCATAACGCATAACGCATAACGCATAATGCATAACGCATAAAGCATAAAGCATAACGCATAACGCATAACGCATAACACAAACGTATAACGCCCAACGCATAACGCATAACGCATAACGAATAACGCATGACGCATATCGCATAACGCGTAACGCATAATGCATAACGCATAAAGCGTAACGCATAACGCATAACGCATAACGCATAACGCATAACGCATAACGCATAACGCATAACGCATAAAGCATAACGCATAAAGCATAACGCATAACGCATAACGCATAACGCATAACGCATAACGCATAACGCATAACGCATAACGCATAACGCATAACGCATAACGAATAACGCATAACGCATAACGCATAACGCATAACGCATAACGCATAACGCATAACGCATAACGCATACCGCATAACGCATAACGCATAACCCATAACGCATAACGCATAATGCATAACGCATAAAGCGTAACGCATAACGCATAACGCATAACGCATAACGCATAACGCATAACACAAACGTATAACGCCCAACGCATAACGCATAACGCATAACGAATAACGCATAACGCATAACGTATAACGCATGACGCATATCGATTAACGCGTAACGCATAATGCATAACGCATAAAGCGTAACGCATAACGCATAATGCATAACGCATAACGCATAACGCATAACGCATAACGCATAACGCATAACGCATAAAGCATAACGCATAAAGCATAACGCATAACGCATAACGCATAACGCATAACGCATAACGCATAACGCATAACGCATAACGCATAACGCATAACGCATAACGCATAACGCATAACGTATAACGCATACCGCATTACGCATAACGCATAACGCATAACGCATAACGCATAACGCATTGCGCATAACGCAAAATGCATAACGCATAATGCATAACGCATAACGCATAACGCAAAACGCACAACGCATATCGCATAACGTATAAGGCATAACGCATAATACATAACGTATAACGCATTATGCATAACGCATAACGCATATCGCATAACGCATAACGCATAAGGCATAAAGCATAACGCATAACGCATAACGCATAACGCATAAAGCACAACGCATAACGCATAACGCATTACGCATAACGCATGGCGCATAACGCAAAATGCATAACGCATAACGCATTACGCATAACGCATAACGCATAACTTACAACGCATAACGCATAACGCCCAACGCATAACGCATAACGCATAACGAATAACGCATAACGCATAACGCATAACGCATGACGCATATCGCATAACGCATAACGCATAATGAATAACGCATAAAGCATAACGCATAACGCATAACGCATAACGCATAACGCATAACGCACAACGCAAACGTATAACACAGAACGCATAATGCATAACGCATAACGCATAACGCATAATGCATGACGCATAACGCATAACGCATAACGCATGACGCATATCGCATAACGCATAACGCATAACGCATAACGCATAACGCACAACGCATAACGAATAACGCATAACGCATAACGCATAACGCATAACGCATAACGCATAACGCATAACGCATAACGCATACCGCATAACGCATAACGCATAACGCATAACGCATAACGCATAATGCATAACGCATAAAGCGTAACGCATAACGCATAACGCATAACGCATAACGCATAACGCATAACGCATAACGCATAAAGCATAACGCATAAAGCGTAACGCATAACGCATAACGCATAACGCATAACGCATAACGCATAACGCATAACGCATAACGCATAACGCATAACGCATAACGCATAACGCATAACGTATAACGCATACCGCATTACGCATAACGCATAACGCATAACGCATAACGCATAACGCATAACGCATTGCGCATAACGCAAAATGCATAACGCATAATGCATAACGCATAACGCATAACGCAAAACGCACAACGCATATCGCATAACGTATAAGGCATAACGCATAATACATAACGTATAACGCATTATGCATAACTCATAACGCATATCGCATAACGCATAACGTATAACGCATTATGCATAACGCATAACGCATATCGCATAACGCATAACGCATAAGGCATAAAGCATAACGCATAACGCATAACGCATGATACACAACGCATAACGCATAACGCATAACGCATAACGCATAACGCATAACGCACAACGCAAACGTATAACACAGAACGCATAATGCATAACGCATAACGCATAACGCATAATGCATGACGCATAACGCATAACGCATAACGCATGACGCATATCGCATAACGCATAACGCATAACGCATAACGCATAACGCACAACGCAAACGTATAACGCAGAACGCATAATGCATAACGCATAACGCATAACGCATAACGCATAATGCATAACTTATAAATCATAACTCATAACGAATATCGCATAACGCATAACGCATAACGCATAACGCATAACGCATAATGCATAACGCATAAAGCATAACGCATAACGCATAACGCATAACGCATAACGCAAACGTATAACGCCCAACGCATAACGCATAACGCATAACGAATAACGCATAACGCATAACGCATAACGCATAACGCATAACGCATGACGCATATCGCATAACGCATAACGCATAACGCATAACGCAAACGTATAACGCCCAACGCATAACGCATAACGCATAACGAATAACACATAACGCATAACGCATAACGCATGACGCATATCGCAAAACGCATAACGCATAATGCATAACGCATAAAGCATAACGCATAACGCATAACGCATAACGCATAACGCATAACGCACAACGCAAACGTATAACGCAGAACGCATAATGCATAACGCATAACGCATAACGCATAACGCATAACGCATTATGCATGACGCATAACGCATAACGCATAACGCATGACGCATATTGCATAACGCATAACGCATAATGCATAACCCATAAAGCATAACGCATAACGCATAACGCATAACGCATAATGCATGACGCATAACGCATAACGCATAACGCATAACGCATAACGCATAACGCATAACGTATAACGTATAACGCATACCGCATAACGCATAACGCATAACGCATAACGCATGTCGCATAGTGTATAACGCATAACGCATAACGCATAACACATAACGCATAACGCATAATGCTCAACGCATAACGAATACAGCAAAACGCATAACGCTTAACGCATGACGGATCACGCATAACGAATAACGCATAACGCATAACGCATAACGCATAACGCATAACGCATAACGCATAACGCATAACGCATAACGCATAACGCATAACGCATGACGCATATCGCATAACGCATAACGCATAACGCATAACGCATAAGGCATAACGCATAACGCATAACGCAAACGTATAACGCCCAACGCATAACGCATAACGCATGACGCATATCGCATAACGCATAACGCATAACGCATAACGCATAACGCATAACGCATAACTTATAACTCATAACTCATAACGCATAACGAATAACGCATAACGCATAACGCATAACGCATAACGCATAACGCATACCGCATAACGCATAACGCATAACGCATAACGCATAATGCATAACGCATAAAGCATAAAGCATAACGCATAACGCATAACGCATAACACAAACGTATAACGCCCAACGCATAACGCATAACGCATAACGAATAACGCATAACGCATAACGTATAACGCATGACGCATATCGCATAACGCGTAACGCATAATGCATAACGCATAAAGCGTAACGCATAACGCATAACGCATAACGCATAACGCATAACGCATAACGCATAACGCATAAAGCATAACGCATAAAGCGTAACGCATAACGCATAACGCATAACGCATAATGCATAACGCATAACGCATAACGCATAACGCATAACGTATAACGCATACCGCATTACGCATAACGCATAACGCATAACGCATAACGCATTGCGCATAACGCAAAATGCATAACGCATAATGCATAACGCATAACGCATAACGCAAAACGCACAACGCATATCGCATAACGTATAAGGCATAACGCATAATACATAACGTATAACGCATTATGCATAACGCATAACGCATATCGCATAACGCATAACGCATAATGCATAAAGCATAACGCATAACGCATAACGCAAACGTATAACGCCCAACGCATAACGCATAACGCATAACGAATAACGCATAACGCATAACGCATAACGCATGACGCATATCGCATAACGCATAACGCATAACGCATAACGCATAAAGCATAACGCATAACGCATAACGCATAACGCATAACGCATAACGCATAACGCATAACGCATAACGCACAACGCAAACGTATAACGCAGAACGCATAATGCATAACGCATAACGCATAACGCATAATGCATGACGCATAACGCATAACGCATAACGCATGACGCATATTGTATAACGCATAACGCATAATGCATAACGCATAAAGCATAACGCATAACGCATAACGCATAACGCATAACGCATAACGCACAACGCAAACGTATAACGCAGAACGCATAATGCATAACGCATAACGCATAACGCATAATGCATGACGCATAACGCATAACGAATACAGCAAAACGCATAACGCTTAACGCATAACGGATCACGCATATCGGATCACGCATAACGGATCACGCATAACGCATAACGCATAACGAATAACGCATAACGCATAACGCATAACGCATAACGCATAACGCATAACTAATAACTCATAACTCATAACGAATATCGCATAACGCATAACGCATAACGCATAACGCATAATGCATAACGCATAAAGCATAACGCATAACGCATAACACAAACGTATAACGCCCAACGCATAACGCATAACGCATAACGAATAACGCATAACGCATAACGTATAACGCATGACGCATATCGCATAACGCGTAACGCATAATGCATAACGCATAATGCATAACGCATAAAGCGTAACGCATAACGCATAACGCATAACGCATAACGCATAACTCATAACTCATAACGAATATCGCATAACGCATAACGCATAACGCATAACGCATAACGCATAATGCATAACGCATAAAGAATAACGCATAACGCATAACGCATATCGCATAACGCATAACGCATAACGCTTAACGCATAACGCATAATGCATAACGCATAAAGAATAACGCATAACGCATAACGCATAACGCATAACGCATAACGCATAACGAATAACGCATAACGCATAACGCATAACGCATAACGCATAACGCATAACGCATAACTTATAACTCATAACTCATAACGAATATCGCATAACGCATAACGCATAACGCATAACGCATAACGCATAACGCAAACGTATAACGCCCAACGCATAACGCATAACGCATAACGAATAACGCATAACGCATAACGCATAACGCATGACGCATATCGCATAACGCATAACGCATAATGCATAACGCATAAAGCATAACGCATAACGCATAACGCATAACGCATAACGCATAACGCATAACGCATAACGCATAACGCACAACGCAAACGTATAACGCAGAACGCATAATGCATAACGCATAACGCATAACGCATAATGCATGACGCATAACGCATAACGCATAACGCATGACGCATATTGTATAACGCATAACGCATAATGCATAACGCATAAAGCATAACGCATAACGCATAACGCATAACGCATAACGCATAACGCACAACGCAAACGTATAACGCAGAACGCATAATGCATAACGCATAACGCATAACGCATAATGCATGACGCATAACGCATAACGAATACAGCAAAACGCATAACGCTTAACGCATAACGGATCACGCATATCGGATCACGCATAACGGATCACGCATAACGCATAACGCATAACGAATAACGCATAACGCATAACGCATAACGCATAACGCATAACGCATAACTTATAAATCATAACTCATAACGAATATCGCATAACGCATAACGCATAACGCATAACGCATAATGCATAACGCATAAAGCATAACGCATAACGCATAACACAAACGTATAACGCCCAACGCATAACGCATAACGCATAACGAATAACGCATAACGCATAACGTATAACGCATGACGCATATCGCATAACGCGTAACGCATAATGCATAACGCATAATGCATAACGCATAAAGCGTAACGCATAACGCATAACGCATAACGCATAACGCATAACTCATAACTCATAACGAATATCGCATAACGCATAACGCATAACGCATAACGCATAACGCATAATGCATAACGCATAAAGAATAACGCATAACGCATAACGCATATCGCATAACGCATAACGCATAACGCTTAACGCATAACGCATAATGCATAACGCATAAAGAATAACGCATAACGCATAACGCATAACGCATAACGCATAACGCATAACGAATAACGCATAACGCATAACGCATAACGCATAACGCATAACGCATAACGCATAACTTATAACTCATAACTCATAACGAATATCGCATAACGCATAACGCATAACGCATAACGCATAACGCATAATGCATAACGCATAAAGAATAACGCATAACGCATAACGCATAACGCATAACGCAAACGTATAACGCCCAACGCATAACGCATAACGCATAACGAATAACGCATAACGCATAACGCATAACGCATAACGCATAACGCATAACGCATAACGCATAACGCATAACGCATAACGCATAACGCATAACGCATAATGCATAACGCATAAAGCATAAAGCATAACGCATAACGCATAACGCATAACACAAACGTATAACGCCCAACGCATAACGCATAACGCATAACGAATAACGCATAACGCATAACGTATAACGCATGACGCATATCGCATAACGCGTAACGCATAATGCATAACGCATAAAGCGTAACGCATAACGCATAACGCATAACGCATAACGCATAACGCATAACGCATAACGCATAACGCATAAAGCATAACGCATAAAGCATAACGCATAACGCATAACGCATAACGCATAACGCATAACGCATAACGCATAACGCATAACGCATAACGCATAACGCATAACGCATAACGTATAACGCATACCGCATTACGCATAACGCATAACGCATAACGCATAACGCATAACGCATTGCGCATAACGCAAAATGCATAACGCATAATGCATAACGCATAACGCATAACGCAAAACGCACAACGCATATCGCATAACGTATAAGGCATAACGCATAATACATAACGTATAACGCATTATGCATAACGCATAACGCATATCGCATAACGCATAACGCATAAGGCATAAAGCATAACGCATAACGCATAACGCATAACGCATAAAGCACAACGCATAACGCATAACGCATTACGCATAACGCATGGCGCATAACGCAAAATGCATAACGCATAACGCATTACGCATAACGCATAACGCATAACGCATAACGCATAACGCATAACGCACAACGCATAACGCATAACGCATAACGAATAACGCATAACGCATAACGCATAACGCATGACGCATATCGCATAACGCATAACGCATAATGCATAACGCATAAAGCATAACGCATAACGCATAACGCATAACGCATAACGCACAACGCAAACGTATAACACAGAACGCATAATGCATAACGCATAACGCATAACGCATAATGCATGACGCATAACGCATAACGCATAACGCATGACGCATATCGCATAACGCATAACGCATAACGCATAACGCATAACGCACAACGCATAACGAATAACGCATAACGCATAACGCATAACGCATAACGCATAACGCATAACGCATAACGCATACCGCATAACGCATAACGCATAACGCATAACGCATAACGCATAATGCATAACGCATAAAGCGTAACGCATAACGCATAACGCATAACGCATAACGCATAACGCATAACGCATAACGCATAACGCATAAAGCATAACGCATAAAGCGTAACGCATAACGCATAACGCATAACGCATAACGCATAACGCATAACGCATAACGCATAACGCATAACGCATAACGCATAACGCATAACGCATAACGTATAACGCATACCGCATTACGCATAACGCATAACGCATAACGCATAACGCATAACGCATTGCGCATAACGCAAAATGCATAACGCATAATGCATAACGCATAACGCATAACGCAAAACGCACAACGCATATCGCATAACGTATAAGGCATAACGCATAATACATAACGTATAACGCATTATGCATAACTCATAACGCATATCGCATAACGCATAACGTATAACGCATTATGCATAACGCATAACGCATATCGCATAACGCATAACGCATAAGGCATAAAGCATAACGCATAACGCATAAGGCATGATACACAACGCATAACGCATAACGCATAACGCATAACGCATAACGCATAACGCATAACGCACAACGCAAACGTATAACACAGAACGCATAACGAATAACGCATAACGCATAACGTATAACGCATGACGCATATCGCATAACGCGTAACGCATAATGCATAACGCATAAAGCGTAACGCATAACGCATAACGCATAACGCATAACGCATAACGCATAACGCATAACGCATAAAGCATAACGCATAAAGCGTAACGCATAACGCATAACGCATAACGCATAATGCATAACGCATAACGCATAACGCATAACGCATAACGCATAACGCATACCGCATTACGCATAACGCATAACGCATAACGCATAACGCATTGCGCATAACGCAAAATGCATAACGCATAATGCATAACGCATAACGCATAACGCAAAACGCACAACGCATATCGCATAACGTATAAGGCATAACGCATAATACATAACGTATAACGCATTATGCATAACGCATAACGCATATCGCATAACGCATAACGCATAAGGCATAAAGCATAACGCATAACGCATAACGCAAACGTATAACGCCCAACGCATAACGCATAACGCATAACGAATAACGCATAACGCATAACGCATAACGCATGACGCATATCGCATAACGCATAACGCATAATGCATAACGCATAAAGCATAACGCATAACGCATAACGCATAACGCATAACGCATAACGCATAACGCATAACGCATAACGCACAACGCAAACGTATAACGCAGAACGCATAATGCATAACGCATAACGCATAACGCATAATGCATGACGCATAACGCATAACGCATAACGCATGACGCATATTGTATAACGCATAACGCATAATGCATAACGCATAAAGCATAACGCATAACGCATAACGCATAACGCATAACGCATAACGCACAACGCAAACGTATAACGCAGAACGCATAATGCATAACGCATAACGCATAACGCATAATGCATGACGCATAACGCTTAACGAATACAGCAAAACGCATAACGCTTAACGCATAACGGATCACGCATATCGGATCACGCATAACGGATCACGCATAACGCATAACGCATAACGAATAACGCATAACGCATAACGCATAACGCATAACGCATAACGCATAACTTATAAATCATAACTCATAACGAATATCGCATAACGCATAACGCATAACGCATAACGCATAATGCATAACGCATAAAGCATAACGCATAACGCATAACACAAACGTATAACGCCCAACGCATAACGCATAACGCATAACGAATAACGCATAACGCATAACGTATAACGCATGACGCATATCGCATAACGCGTAACGCATAATGCATAACGCATAATGCATAACGCATAAAGCGTAACGCATAACGCATAACGCATAACGCATAACGCATAACGCATAACTCATAACGAATATCGCATAACGCATAACGCATAACGCATAACGCATAACGCATAATGCATAACGCATAAAGAATAACGCATAACGCATAACGCATATCGCATAACGCATAACGCATAACGCTTAACGCATAACGCATAATGCATAACGCATAAAGAATAACGCATAACGCATAACGCATAACGCATAACGCATAACGCATAACGAATAACGCATAACGCATAACGCATAACGCATAACGCATAACGCATAACGCATAACTTATAACTCATAACTCATAACGAATATCGCATAACGCATAACGCATAACGCATAACGCATAACGCATAACGCAAACGTATAACGCCCAACGCATAACGCATAACGCATAACGAATAACGCATAACGCATAACGCATAACGCATGACGCATATCGCATAACGCATAACGCATAATGCATAACGCATAAAGCATAACGCATAACGCATAACGCATAACGCATAACGCATAACGCATAACGCATAACGCATAACGCACAACGCAAACGTATAACGCAGAACGCATAATGCATAACGCATAACGCATAACGCATAATGCATGACGCATAACGCATAACGCATAACGCATGACGCATATTGTATAACGCATAAAGCATAATGCATAACGCATAAAGCATAACGCATAACGCATAACGCATAACGCATAACGCATAACGCACAACGCAAACGTATAACGCAGAACGCATAATGCATAACGCATAACGCATAACGCATAATGCATGACGCATAACGCATAACGAATACAGCAAAACGCATAACGCTTAACGCATAACGGATCACGCATATCGGATCACGCATAACGGATCACGCATAACGCATAACGCATAACGAATAACGCATAACGCATAACGCATAACGCATAACGCATAACGCATAACTTATAAATCATAACTCATAACGAATATCGCATAACGCATAACGCATAACGCATAACGCATAATGCATAACGCATAAAGCATAACGCATAACGCATAACACAAACGTATAACGCCCAACGCATAACGCATAACGCATAACGAATAACGCATAACGCATAACGAATAACGCATGACGCATATCGCATAACGCGTAACGCATAATGCATAACGCATAATGCATAACGCATAAAGCGTAACGCATAACGCATAACGCATAACGCATAACGCATAACTCATAACTCATAACGAATATCGCATAACGCATAACGCATAACGCATAACGCATAACGCATAATGCATAACGCATAAAGAATAACGCATAACGCATAACGCATATCGCATAACGCATAACGCATAACGCTTAACGCATAACGCATAATGCATAACGCATAAAGAATAACGCATAACGCATAACGCATAACGCATAACGCATAACGCATAACGAATAACGCATAACGCATAACGCATAACGCATAACGCATAACGCATAACGCATAACTTATAACTCATAACTCATAACGAATATCGCATAACGCATAACGCATAACGCATAACGCATAACGCATAATGCATAACGCATAAAGAATAACGCATAACGCATAACGCATAACGCATAACGCAAACGTATAACGCCCAACGCATAACGCATAACGCATAACGAATAACGCATAACGCATAACGCATAACGCATAACGCATAACGCATAACGCATACCGCATAACGCATAACGCATAACGCATAACGCATAACGCATAATGCATAACGCATAAAGCATAAAGCATAACGCATAACGCATAACGCATAACACAAACGTATAACGCCCAACGCATAACGCATAACGCATAACGAATAACGCATAACGCATAACGTATAACGCATGACGCATATCGCATAACGCGTAACGCATAATGCATAACGCATAAAGCGTAACGCATAACGCATAACGCATAACGCATAACGCATAACGCATAACGCATAACGCATAACGCATAAAGCATAACGCATAAAGCATAACGCATAACGCATAACGCATAACGCATAACGCATAACGCATAACGCATAACGCATAACGCATAACGCATAACGCATAACGCATAACGTATAACGCATACCGCATTACGCATAACGCATAACGCATAACGCATAACGCATAACGCATTGCGCATAACGCAAAATGCATAACGCATAATGCATAACGCATAACGCATAACGCAAAACGCACAACGCATATCGCATAACGTATAAGGCATAACGCATAATACATAACGTATAACGCATTATGCATAACGCATAACGCATATCGCATAACGCATAACGCATAAGGCATAAAGCATAACGCATAACGCATAACGCATAACGCATAAAGCACAACGCATAACGCATAACGCATTACGCATAACGCATGGCGCATAACGCAAAATGCATAACGCATAACGCATAACGCATAACGCATAACGCATAACTTACAACGCATAACGCATAACGCCCAACGCATAACGCATAACGCATAACGAATAACGCATAACGCATAACGCATAACGCATGACGCATATCGCATAACGCATAACGCATAATGCATAACGCATAAAGCATAACGCATAACGCATAACGCATAACGCATAACGCACAACGCAAACGTATAACACAGAACGCATAATGCATAACGCATAACGCATAACGCATAATGCATGACGCATAACGCATAACGCATAACGCATGACGCATATCGCATAACGCATAACGCATAACGCATAACGCATAACGCACAACGCATAACGAATAACGCATAACGCATAACGCATAACGCATAACGCATAACGCATAACGCATAACGCATACCGCATAACGCATAACGCATAACGCATAACGCATAACGCATAATGCATAACGCATAAAGCGTAACGCATAACGCATAACGCATAACGCATAACGCATAACGCATAACGCATAACGCATAACGCATAAAGCATAACGCATAAAGCGTAACGCATAACGCATAACGCATAACGCATAACGCATAACGCATAACGCATAACGCATAACGCATAACGCATAACGCATAACGCATAACGCATAACGTATAACGCATACCGCATTACGCATAACGCATAACGCATAACGCATAACGCATAACGCATTGCGCATAACGCAAAATGCATAACGCATAATGCATAACGCATAACGCATAACGCAAAACGCACAACGCATATCGCATAACGTATAAGGCATAACGCATAATACATAACGTATAACGCATTATGCATAACTCATAACGCATATCGCATAACGCATAACGTATAACGCATTATGCATAACGCATAACGCATATCGCATAACGCATAACGCATAAGGCATAAAGCATAACGCATAACGCATAAGGCATGATACACAACGCATAACGCATAACGCATAACGCATAACGCATAACGCATAACGCATAACGCACAACGCAAACGTATAACACAGAACGCATAATGCATAACGCATAACGCATAACGCATAATGCATGACGCATAACGCATAACGCATAACGCATGACGCATATCGCATAACGCATAACGCATAACGCATAACGCATAACGCACAACGCAAACGTATAACGCAGAACGCATACTGCATAACACATAACGCATAACGCATAACGCATAATGCATAACTTATAAATCATAACTCATAACGAATATCGCATAACGCATAACGCATAACGCATAACGCATAATGCATAACGCATAAAGCATAACGCATAACGCATAACGCATAACGCATAACGCAAACGTATAACGCCCAACGCATAACGCATAACGCATAACGAATAACGCATAACGCATAACGCATAACGCATAACGCATAACGCATAACGCATGACGCATATCGCATAACGCATAACGCATAACGCATAACGCAAACGTATAACGCCCAACGCATAACGCATAACGCATAACGAATAACACATAACGCATAACGCATAACGCATGACGCATATCGCATAACGCATAACGCATAATGCATAACGCATAAAGCATAACGCATAACGCATAACGCATAACGCATAACGCATAACGCACAACGCAAACGTATAACGCAGAACGCATAATGCATAACGCATAACGCATAACGCATAACGCATAACGCATAATGCATGACGCATAACGCATAACGCATAACGCATGACGCATATTGCATAACGCATAACGCATAATGCATAACCCATAAAGCATAACGCATAACGCATAACGCATAACGCATAACGCATAATGCATGACGCATAACGCATAACGCATAACGCATAACGCATAACGCATAACGCATAACGTATAACGTATAACGCATACCGCATAACGCATAACGCATAACGCATAACGCATGTCGCATAGTGTATAACGCATAACGCATAACGCATAACACATAACGCATAACGCATAATGCTCAACGCATAACGAACACAGCAAAACGCATAACGCTTAACGCATGACGGATCACGCATAACGAATAACGCATAACGCATAACGCATAACGCATAACGCATAACGCATAACGCATAACGCATAACGCATAACGCATGACGCATATCGCATAACGCATAACGCATAACGAATAACGCATAACGCATAACGTATAACGCATGACGCATATCGCATAACGCGTAACGCATAATGCATAACGCATAATGCATAACGCATAAAGCGTAACGCATAACGCATAACGCATAACGCATAACGCATAACTCATAACTCATAACGAATATCGCATAACGCATAACGCATAACGCATAACGCATAACGCATAATGCATAACGCATAAAGAATAACGCATAACGCATAACGCATATCGCATAACGCATAACGCATAACGCTTAACGCATAACGCATAATGCATAACGCATAAAGAATAACGCATAACGCATAACGCATAACGCATAACGCATAACGCATAACGAATAACGCATAACGCATAACGCATAACGCATGACGCATATCGCATAACGCATAACGCATAACGCATAACGCATAAGGCATAACGCATAACGCATAACGCATAACGCAAACGTATAACGCCCAACGCATAACGCATAACGCATGACGCATATCGCATAACGCATAACGCATAATGCATAACGCATGAAGCATAACGCATAACGCATAACGCATAACGCATAACGCATTACGCATTACGCATAACGCACAACGCAAACGTATAACGCAGAACGCATAACGCATAACGCATAATGCATGACGCATAACGCATAACGCATAACGCATAACGCATAACGCATAACGCAAACGTATAACGCCGAACGCATAACGCATAACGCATAACGAATAACGCATAACGCATAACGCATAACGCATAACGCATAACGCATAACGCATGACGCATATCGCATAACGCATAACGCATAACGCATAACGCATAAGGCATAACGCATAACGCATAACGCATAACGCAAACGTATAACGCCCAACGCATAACGCATAACTCATAACGAATAACGCATAACGCATAACGCATAACGCATAACGCATGACGCATATCGCATAACGCATAACGCATAATGCATAACGCATAAAGCATAACGCATAACGCATAACGCACAACGCATAACGCACAACGCAAACGTATAACGCAGAACGCATAATGCATAACGCATAACGCATAACGCATAACGCATAATGCATGACGCATAACGCATAACGCTGTCACGCCGTGTCTCGGCGGGGGTTGGAAAACCCCCGAAAAGAACGACTCCGGGCTTTTATGGCTCTGAGACCGGGCCACGTGCAGCCGTATGCACGGGGTCCGCCCGGGACTAAGCAAGGCCGCGAAAAACCTACCGACCACGTAACGAATTTTGTTCGGGCGCCAGGCACCGCGAGGATGCCACGCGAAACGCGATGACTCTCTCGTGCACGGAGAAGCCGTGCACGAGAATCGGATCTTCGAAACGCGACTCGAAAAGCGAACGCAATGGGTCCAGGAGGTTCGAGCACGGAAAGGACTAGGACGGCCCTTACGGCAGGGCGGATCTCACAGGGTTCGAGAAATAGCGACAATTTTGGTCTCGAGTGGAAATTTATTTCCTTGTCAGATGGTACAGAGTACGGTCACGTGACCGCAACCCGAGAGCCCGCGCTCTTTATACACTTTTGCGAGAGTTGGTGGTATCGCAGCGCGTTTGTCGAATTCTCCTATCGCGCGTAAGCGCACGGATGACCGGTACGAAATACAATTTGAATTTCCCGACGAACGGGATCGCGCGAGGCGCAGATGGACGGCGCGGTACAGGACTGTCGCGATAGCTTTCGCACGTTAAACGCTCGCGAGGTGGTTATCTACGCTACCAGATTCAAGAGGACTTCGAAACATCGAAAGACGACTATTCTCGCGACACTCGATTCCTCCGAAGAAGCTTCCGTTAACCCGACGCAATGGAACACTCTCTAGACGCGAAGAAAATGCTCAAAGTGCTCTCGAGAGCACGAGCCGACGGCACGAGACGCAGGACGTCTCGGCACACGCGAAATTTCGAGGACGGAACGGCGACCGTTCGTCCTCGCGCAAAATCTATCGAGCCAAATCGCTACCGACAAATACGAAGAAGATCACTGTGCGACTCACCGTTATTGTTCGTAATCGAGGGGGTTTTCTCTATCGATTCGTCCCTTCCATTAATCGGGCTCCTCAGCCGGACCGGTCGGAGCGAAGTCGCCAACCTCCACTCGCCCGAAAAATACTTGAACGGCCGCGAGACCGAGGTTCTCTCTTACGAGAGGCGCGAAGATGTCGATCGCACAAACAATTCGCGAGGGCCGCTGACGGTTACGCAGGATGTTACTTGCTCTTCGTGAGAGCGCTAACGCGACAGTGATCTTCGCCTATCGACGGCTAGTCTTAGCGATTCTCGTTCCCCCTACCCGAACCTTTGCCGAAATCTTCCGAAGGTATGCGCTGTTCGCGCGCGATGCCCGCGTATCAGTACCGACTCTGCGAGGGTCCTTGGGCCCCAGACCATAACGCGAAAATTACTCGGCTCTCCAGGAGCCGAGGGAGGCCTTTGCCTCAATGGTCATCGTCGGCACCTATCTCGCCGGAACCCTATTTTGGCGGGACGAGGCGGTGTTGGGAACGCGAAAAGGGTGACGTTTTTCGTCGAGGGTTCCTTCCCTTCAGCGCCTCCTGGTTGCATGACCGGGTGCCTTCAATGCCAGAGTTTTGCCCGAGCTCGGGGCTTCGCAACGCAACGTTGGCCATCTGTTACGCTCGACGATTCCTGTAGGCAGTGCATCTTCCTTCTGATTTCGAAGGTCGGGGTTTTGTTTCCGGGTCCTGTGTTCGGCCCTGAAACTTGCCGTTCTCGGCACGTACGCTAGGTGTCAGTACGCTGACTATTGTCTATTATCGGAAGTTCTTCGGGGAACGCTCTTGAATCGGTTAATTCTCGGTCTCGCGGTTCATTGTATCTTGGTCCGGTCCTTCGTTAATCGCAGACGTTACGCGAAATTAACGACAAAAGTGACGTCGCAAAAGTTGCAACGTCACAACTCCCCCCCCCTTAAAGTGGACCGGACCAACACGGTTTCGTCGACACTGTGATCTTTGGCTCGATTAACAAGAGAGCGTTCCCTTCGGAAGTCATCCTTACATCTGAGGAACCTTCACCAGGAGACAGACACACCCACGATTTCAACCAACACCTGTTTCCTGATTTTTGTGCAATAACTCGAAACAACAAAATCAATGTACGGTTTCGGTTTTCGCCCGAAATTCAAAAAAACGCGGATGACGCTTGCAGCTCGGTGTGGTAGGTCGTATTATACTCGAAGCGAATTTGGGAGATGCTCGCATCCCACTCGCGATAGTCTCTATCGAGATACGTTACGATCATGGTTTTTAGCACACGGTGGACTCGTTTCTTTTCCCGCAAACGTTTGGGTCTACAGGACGCAACACCGTTTGCCCCTGTGCCCCGAATGTAATTTCACGTGCGGTCGTGACGCGAAGTACCATATCGCTCGATGGTATTCGATGACGATACCGATTTGTTCTATTGCGCAATTCTCAACAATACTGAATTGACCAAATTATCGAGGACGTACACGAAAACTTCACGCGTTAGATCCTTTATTTTCAGCCGAAACTGAACGTGCTCGACGGCGTGATCAATTGCCCCGGTGGTCAGAAGAAAATATCACGGTTCTGCGGCTTCTGTAACTTCTACCGTACCTGTTACCAATTCGATGGTTTCGCGACTCACGAACGGAAATGCAGAATCCGAATCTGTTAGAGCGTGGACGATTTTATCTCTTATTTTCACGCTCCCGATAAGAAGTGCGTGTTTCGCGACGAGAGCGGATTCAAGATCTTTATTCGCTACGCGAGTCGAAATTAAAGAGTACGAGGTCGTTCCGGCTCCTTTGAGCGGCTTCGTTGCGCATTTCGTTCGTAAAACACAACGGACGAAAATTTTCGCGTCGTTACGCCGGGTTCCCCATAACGATAACGGTGGAGTCGCGGCTCTTTTGGACAGTCTCCCGACCGGTGTCCCTCTTGGCCACGGTTCCAAAACGTGTTGCTCGCCACCGATTGACAGTTCGGCGACGAGACAGCTCGGCTTTCCCCGGTGGCGGTCGGGCGGTCTCGGTTCGTCGCTTCGCGGAAGCGGCTGATCGGCTGCACGACTCTTCGTTCGGTCGTGAGGGGTTCGCGGCCGTCGAAAATCGCGTTTCTGACTCGTACTAGTCGACTTTTCTTTATTCTACTTTTTCGACTTTTTATAAAGGTTCGCGTTGTAAGCGAACTCTTTATTCGCTAAATAGGGCGATTGATATAACTCCACACTTCGCGGTGTCGTATATCTTTCCCCTCCGCGTAGCTGTTCTTCCAGCTCTAAAACCGATGTTACGAGCGCGCGGGATATTACAGCACGCAATTCGTCTCTCGCGCCCCAATAGATTCGATCTATTTTCTTTTGTTCTGACCACGGGGTTTTCGAACGCGCGAGCATCGCTTTCATGTTCGCAAGATAATCTCGCACCGGCTCGTCCGGACCTTGCTTTCGTACGCGTAGATCGTGCTCTAATAATTCCTGGTAATCAGGATCCCGAAAATTTTTCTGCCATTCGCTAACAAACTCGGTCCAGGTCGTCATCGGAGGACAGTTCTCAAACCATTTCGCCGCCAGATCGGTGAAGCAGATCGGCAGACAGCGCACGAGATCAGCGTCTTTCAAATTACAGACGTTACGCATGTTAGATAGTCTGCTAAAGAACGCTTCGGCATCTTCCTCCGGTTTTCCTCCGAAAGTGAGGTGCCATTTTCGCATGACCTCGTACGCTGAGACCGGTGAGCGTCGCTCCGGCGGGGAAACGTTAGCCATTTTCGGAATGGATGTTGTGCGTTTTAAAATAGGGGTTCCCGACCGAGAAGGTACCCGCAACGTTATCTGACTGGGGCCGGGTATGGATTCGTCAGGTTCGGGTTTTAGCCTGGACCGACTATCTTCCTCCCCGTCAGTCTCGTAAGCACTGTAATACGAAACATCTTCCTCGGTTGACCACCTCGACGTGAATTTTTCTTCCTCGTCCGACATTTGACGCCTGTCTCGAAGTCTGTTTACGTTCGCGAGGCTATTCTACCGCATACTTGGCTGAAGGCCGTGCGAGAACGCTGTGTTTATGTAGAGCGTCCGGGCGCAGTGTGTTCCCCACGAATATCTTACTCGTAACGTTACCGAAACGAATCCCGTGGCTGTCAACCGTGACTACCTTTGTTCTCAAATCGACTCATAAGGAGGTCGAATTTATTATATTTTCAAAATCACGATCGGCCTATACGTTATATCCTACCACACGGTGCTGACTTTGCGTCCGAAACAATACGCGAGGCTTGGGAACAATATCGCTCCCGAAACCTTGAGGAAACGACTAAATGAAAACAGTGAGAAAAAAAAATTTCAATCTACGTGACAAACAAGAAGAAATTTGACTTTCGTTCGGGATGTAACCGTAACGATTTCAAATTTCACATCTTAAACCCGACACCTGGAGACGTACTTTTTGCCAATGAATAATAAATTACCATAAAATTTTAACAAAATACAATTTGGACAAGAATCAGATGTAGTTGGCTCTCAAAATTTTTCCTCCTCTCGGATATGCCGCTTGAGGAAAAACGCAAACGTAACGAAACGTAACGAAACGTGGTTTAGCGTGTTTCCCCTGGCGTTGTGCCGCTGAGAATAGTCTCTTGCTCCTCAAACTGCGAATTTCTAAAGTCCTGTATCGCGATTTTTCCCTGTAAGAGTCCTTCGTTCTCTCCGTGCTTCTCCCTGTTCTCGGGGAAAATCCCTTCGAGAGAGAGAAACCTGTTCGGGCGCCAGTTTGTCACGCCGTGTCTCGGCGGGGGTTGGAAAACCCCCGAAAAGAACGACTCCGGGCTTTTATGGCTCTGAGACCGGGCCACGTGCAGCCGTATGCACGGGGTCCGCCCGGGACTAAGCAAGGCCGCGAAAAACCTACCGACCACGTAACGAATTTTGTTCGGGCGCCAGGCACCGCGAGGATGCCACGCGAAACGCGATGACTCTCTCATGCACGGAGAAGCCGTGCACGAGAATCGGATCTTCGAAACGCGACTCGAAAAGCGAACGCAATGGGTCCAGGAGGTTCGAGCACGGAAAGGACTAGGACGGCCCTTACGGCAGGGCGGATCTCACAGGGTTCGAGAAATAGCGACAATTTTGGTCTCGAGTGGAAATTTATTTCCTTGTCAGATGGTACAGAGTACGGTCACGTGACCGCAACCCGAGAGCCCGCGCTCTTTATACACTTTTGCGAGAGTTGGTGGTATCGCAGCGCGTTTGTCGAATTCTCCTATCGCGCGTAAGCGCACGGATGACCGGTACGAAATACAATTTGAATTTCCCGACGAACGGGATCGCGCGAGGCGCAGATGGACGGCGCGGTACAGGACTGTCGCGATAGCTTTCGCACGTTAAACGCTCGCGAGGTGGTTATCTACGCTACCAGATTCAAGAGGACTTCGAAACATCGAAAGACGACTATTCTCGCGACACTCGATTCCTCCGAAGAAGCTTCCGTTAACCCGACGCAATGGAACACTCTCTAGACGCGAAGAAAATGCTCAAAGTGCTCTCGAGAGCACGAGCCGACGGCACGAGACGCAGGACGTCTCGGCACACGCGAAATTTCGAGGACGGAACGGCGACCGTTCGTCCTCGCGCAAAATCTATCGAGCCAAATCGCTACCGACAAATACGAAGAAGATCACTGTGCGACTCACCGTTATTGTTCGTAATCGAGGGGGTTTTCTCTATCGATTCGTCCCTTCCATTAATCGGGCTCCTCAGCCGGACCGGTCGGAGCGAAGTCGCCAACCTCCACTCGCCCGAAAAATACTTGAACGGCCGCGAGACCGAGGTTCTCTCTTACGAGAGGCGCGAAGATGTCGATCGCACAAACAATTCGCGAGGGCCGCTGACGGTTACGCAGGATGTTACTTGCTCTTCGTGAGAGCGCTAACGCGACAGTGATCTTCGCCTATCGACGGCTAGTCTTAGCGATTCTCGTTCCCCCTACCCGAACCTTTGCCGAAATCTTCCGAAGGTATGCGCTGTTCGCGCGCGATGCCCGCGTATCAGTACCGACTCTGCGAGGGTCCTTGGGCCCCAGACCATAACGCGAAAATTACTCGGCTCTCCAGGAGCCGAGGGAGGCCTTTGCCTCAATGGTCATCGTCGGCACCTATCTCGCCGGAACCCTATTTTGGCGGGACGAGGCGGTGTTGGGAACGCGAAAAGGGTGACGTTTTTCGTCGAGGGTTCCTTCCCTTCAGCGCCTCCTGGTTGCATGACCGGGTGCCTTCAATGCCAGAGTTTTGCCCGAGCTCGGGGCTTCGCAACGCAACGTTGGCCATCTGTTACGCTCGACGATTCCTGTAGGCAGTGCATCTTCCTTCTGATTTCGAAGGTCGGGGTTTTGTTTCCGGGTCCTGTGTTCGGCCCTGAAACTTGCCGTTCTCGGCACGTACGCTAGGTGTCAGTACGCTGACTATTGTCTATTATCGGAAGTTCTTCGGGGAACGCTCTTGAATCGGTTAATTCTCGGTCTCGCGGTTCATTGTATCATGGTCCGGTCCTTCGTTAATCGCAGACGTTACGCGAAATTAACGACAAAAGTGACGTCGCAAAAGTTGCAACGTCACAACGCATAACGCATGACGCATATCGCATAACGCATAACGCATAATGCATAACGCATAACGTATAACGCATACCGCATTACGCATAACGCATAACGCATAACGCATAACGCATTGCGCATAACGCAAAATGCATAACGCATAATGCATAACGCATAACGCATAACGCAAAACGCACAACGCATATCGCATAACGTATAAGGCATAACGCATAATACATAACGTATAACGCATTATGCATAACGCATAACGCATATCGCATAACGCATAACGCATAAGGCATAAAGCATAACGCATAACGCATAACGCAAACGTATAACGCCCAACGCATAACGCATAACGCATAACGAATAACGCATAACGCATAACGCATAACGCATGACGCATATCGCATAACGCATAACGCATAATGCATAACGCATAAAGCATAACGCATAACGCATAACGCATAACGCATAACGCATAACGCATAACGCACAACGCAAACGTATAACGCAGAACGCATAATGCATAACGCATAACGCATAACGCATAATGCATGACGCATAACGCATAACGCATAACGCATGACGCATATTGTATAACGCATAACGCATAATGCATAACGCATAAAGCATAACGCATAACGCATAACGCATAACGCATAACGCATAACGCACAACGCAAACGTATAACGCAGAACGCATAATGCATAACGCATAACGCATAACGCATAATGCATGACGCATAACGCATAACGAATACAGCAAAACGCATAACGCTTAACGCATAACGGATCACGCATATCGGATCACGCATAACGGATCACGCATAACGCATAACGCATAACGAATAACGCATAACGCATAACGCATAACGCATAACGCATAACGCATAACTTATAAATCATAACTCATAACGAATATCGCATAACGCATAACGCATAACGCATAACGCATAATGCATAACGCATAAAGCATAACGCATAACGCATAACACAAACGTATAACGCCCAACGCATAACGCATAACGCATAACGAATAACGCATAACGCATAACGTATAACGCATGACGCAAATCGCATAACGCGTAACGCATAATGCATAACGCATAATGCATAACGCATAAAGCGTAACGCATAACGCATAACGCATAACGCATAACGCATAACTCATAACTCATAACGAATATCGCATAACGCATAACGCATAACGCATAACGCATAACGCATAATGCATAACGCATAAAGAATAACGCATAACGCATAACGCATATCGCATAACGCATAACGCATAACGCTTAACGCATAACGCATAATGCATAACGCATAAAGAATAACGCATAACGCATAACGCATAACGCATAACGCATAACGCATAACGAATAACGCATAACGCATAACGCATAACGCATAACGCATAACGCATAACGCATAACTTATAACTCATAACTCATAACGAATATCGCATAACGCATAACGCATAACGCATAACGCATAACGCATAACGCATAACGCATAAAGAATAACGCATAACGCATAACGCATAACGCATAACGCAAACGTATAACGCCCAACGCATAACGCATAACGCATAACGAATAACGCATAACGCATAACGCATAACGCATAACGCATAACGCATAACGCATACCGCATAACGCATAACGCATAACGCATAACGCATAACGCATAATGCATAACGCATAAAGCATAAAGCATAACGCATAACGCATAACGCATAACACAAACGTATAACGCCCAACGCATAACGCATAACGCATAACGAATAACGCATAACGCATAACGTATAACGCATGACGCCTATCGCATAACGCGTAACGCATAATGCATAACGCATAAAGCGTAACGCATAACGCATAACGCATAACGCATAACGCATAACGCATAACGCATAACGCATAACGCATAAAGCATAACGCATAAAGCATAACGCATAACGCATAACGCATAACGCATAACGCATAACGCATAACGCATAACGCATAACGCATAACGCATAACGCATAACGCATAACGCATAACGCATTGCGCATAACGCAAAATGCATAACGCATAATGCATAACGCATAACGCATAACGCAAAACGCACAACGCATATCGCATAACGTATAAGGCATAACGCATAATACATAACGTATAACGCATTATGCATAACGCATAACGCATATCGCATAACGCATAACGCATAAGGCATAAAGCATAACGCATAACGCATAACGCATAACGCATAAAGCACAACGCATAACGCATAACGCATTACGCATAACGCATGGCGCATAACGCAAAATGCATAACGCATAACGCATTACGCATAACGCATAACGCATAACTTACAACGCATAACGCATAACGCCCAACGCATAACGCATAACGCATAACGAATAACGCATAACGCATAACGCATAACGCATGACGCATATCGCATAACGCATAACGCATAATGCATAACGCATAAAGCATAACGCATAACGCATAACGCATAACGCATAACGCATAACGCACAACGCAAACGTATAACACAGAACGCATAACGCATAACGCATAACGCATAACGCATAACGCATAACGCATAACGCATAAAGCATAACGCATAAAGCATAACGCATAACGCATAACGCATAACGCATAACGCATAACGCATAACGCATAACGCATAACGCATAACGCATAACGCATAACGCATAACGTATAACGCATACCGCATTACGCATAACGCATAACGTATAACGCATACCGCATTACGCATAACGCATAACGCATAACGCATAACGCATAACGCATTGCGCATAACGCAAAATGCATAACGCATAATGCATAACGCATAACGCATAACGCAAAACGCACAACGCATATCGCATAACGTATAAGGCATAACGCATAATACATAACGTATAACGCATTATGCATAACGCATAACGCATATCGCATAACGCATAACGCATAAGGCATAAAGCATAACGCATAACGCATAACGCATAACGCATAAAGCACAACGCATAACGCATAACGCATTACGCATAACGCATGGCGCATAACGCAAAATGCATAACGCATAACGCATTACGCATAACGCATAACGCATAACTTACAACGCATAACGCATAACGCCCAACGCATAACGCATAACGCATAACGAATAACGCATAACGCATAACGCATAACGCATGACGCATATCGCATAACGCATAACGCATAATGCATAACGCATAAAGCATAACGCATAACGCATAACGCATAACGCATAACGCATAACGCACAACGCAAACGTATAACACAGAACGCATAATGCATAACGCATAACGCATAACGCATAATGCATGACGCATAACGCATAACGCATAACGCATGACGCATATCGCATAACGCATAACGCATAACGCATAACGCATAACGCACAACGCATAACGAATAACGCATAACGCATAACGCATAACGCATAACGCATAACGCATAACGCATACCGCATAACGCATAACGCATAACGCATAACGCATAACGCATAATGCATAACGCATAAAGCGTAACGCATAACGCATAACGCATAACGCATAACGCATAACGCATAACGCATAACGCATAAAGCATAACGCATAAAGCGTAACGCATAACGCATAACGCATGACGCATATCGCATAACGCATAACGCATAATGCATAACGCATAAAGCATAACGCATAACGCATAACGCACAACGCATAACGCACAACGCAAACGTATAACGCAGAACGCATAATGCATAACGCATAACGCATAACGCATAACGCATAATGCATGACGCATAACGCATAACGCATAACGCATGACGCATATCGCATAACGCATAACGCATAATGCATAACGCATAACGTATAACGCATACCGCATTACGCATAACGCATAACGCATAACGCATAACGCATTGCGCATAACGCAAAATGCATAACGCATAACGCATAACGCATAAAGCATAACGCCTAAAGCGTAACGCATAACGGATAACGCATAACGCATAACGCATAACGCATAACACAAACGTATAACGCCCAACGCATAACGCATAACGCATAACGAATAACGCATAACGCATAACGTATAACGCATGACGCATAACGCATAACGCATAACGCATAACGCATAAAGCATAACGCATAAAGCGTAACGCATAACGCATAACGCATAACGCATAACGCATAACGCATAACGCATAACGCATAACGCATAACGCATAACGCAAAACGCATAAAGCATAACGCATAACGCATAACGCATATCGCATAAAACATAACGCATAACGCATAACGTACAACGTATAACGCATAACGCATAACGCATAACGCAAACCCATAAGGCATAAGGCATAACGCATAACGCATAACGCATAATGCATAACGCATAACGCATAATGCATAACGCATAAAGCATAAAGCATAACGTATAACGCATAACGCATATCGCATAACGCATAACGCATAACGTATAACGTATAACGCATACCGCATAACGCATAACGCATAACGCATAACGCATATCGCATAACGTATAACGCATGACGCATAACGCATAACACATAACGCATAACGCGTAATGCACAACGCATAACGAATACAGCAAAACGCATAACGCTTAACGCATAACGGATCACGCATAACGCATAATGCACAACGCATAACGAATACCGCAAAACGCATAACGCCTAACGCATAACGGATCACGCATAACGCTTAACGCATAACGTATAACTCATAATGCACAACGCATAAAGCATAACGCATAACGCATAACGCATAACGAATAACGCCTAACGCATAACGCATAACGCATAACGCATAACGCATAACGCATAACTTATAACTCATAACTCATAACGAATATCGCATAACGCATAACACATAACGCATAACGAACAACGGATAACGCATAACGCATAACGCATAACGAATTCCGCAAAACGTATATCGCCTAACACATAACGGATCACGCATAACGCATAACGCATAACGTATAACGCATAACGCATAACGCATAACGCATATCGCATAACGCATAACGCATAACGTATAACGCATAACGCATAACGCATAACGCATAACGCATAACGTATCACGCATAACGCATAACGCATAACGTATAACGCATAACGCATAACGAATAACGCATAACGCATAACGCATAACGCATAACGCATAACGCATAACGCATAACGAATACCGCAAAACGTATATCGCCTAACACATAACGGATCACGCATAACGCATAACGCATAACGTATAACGCATAACGCATAACGCATAACGCATAACGCATAACGCATAACGCATAACGCATATCGCATAACGCATAACGCATAACGTATAACTCATAACGCATACCGTATAACGCATAACGCATAACGCATAACGCATAACGCATACCGTATAACGCATAACGCATAACGCATAACGCATAACGCATAACGCATAACGCATAACGCATAACGCATAACGCATAACGCATAACGCATACCGTATAACGCATAACGCATAACGCATAACAAACAACGGATAACGCATAACGCATAACGCATAACGAATACCGCAAAACGTATATCGCCTAACACATAACGGATCACGCATAACGCATAACGCATAACGTATAACGCATAACGCATAACGCATAACGCATAACGCATAACGCATAACGCATATCGCATAACGCATAACGCATAACGTATAACGCATAACGCATACCGTATAACGCATAATGCATAACAAACAACGGATAACGCATAACGCATAACGCATAACGAATACCGCAAAACGTATATCGCCTAACACATAACGGATCACGCATAACGCATAACGCATAACGCATAACGCATAACGCATAACGCATAACGCATAACGCATATCGCATAACGCATAACGCATAACGTATAACGCATAACGCATACCGAATAACGCGTAACGCATAACGCATAACGCATAACGCATACCGTATAACGCATAACGCATAACACATAACGCATAACGCATAACGCATAACGCATAACGCATAACGCATAACGCATAACGCATAACGCATATCGCATAACGCATAACGCATAACGTATAACGCATAACGCATACCGTATAACGCATAACGCATAACGCATAACGCATAACGCATAACGCATAACGCATAACGCATAACGCATAACGCATAACGCATAACGCATATCGCATAACGCATAACGCATAAGGCATAAAGCATAACGCATAACGCATAACGCATAACGCATGACGCATATCGCATAACGCATAACGCATAACGCATAACGCACAACGCAAACGTATAACGCAGAACGCATAATGCATAACGCATAACGCATAACGCATAACGCATAATGCATAACTTATAAATCATAACTCATAACGAATATCGCATAACGCATAACGCATAACGCATAACGCATAATGCATAACGCATAAAGCATAACGCATAACGCATAACACAAACGTATAACGCCCAACGCATAACGCATAACGCATAACGAATAACGCATAACGCATAACGTATAACGCATGACGCATATCGCATAACGCGTAACGCATAATGCATAACGCATAAAGCGTAACGCATAACGCATAACGCATAACGCATAACGCAAACGTATAATGCAGAACGCATAATGCATAACGTATAACGCATAACGCATAATGCATGACGCATAACGCATAATGCATAACGCATAAAGCATAACGCATAACGCATAACGGATCACGCATAACGCTTAATGCATAACGTATAACTCATAATGCATAACGCATAAAGCATAACGCATAACGCATAACGCATAACGAATAACGCATAACGCATAACGCATAACGCATAACGCATAACGCATAACTTATAAATCATAACTCATAACGAATATCGCATAACGCATAACGCATAACGCATAACGCATAATGCATAACGCATAAAGCATAAAGCATAACGCATAACGCATAACGCATAACACAAACGTATAACGCCCAACGCATAACGCATAACGCATAACGAATAACGCATAACGCATAACGTATAACGCATGACGCATATCGCATAACGCGTAACGCATAATGCATAACGCATAAAGCGTAACGCATAACGCATAACGCATAACGCATAACGCATAACGCACAACGCACAACGCATATCGCATAACGTATAAGGCATAACGCATAATACATAACGTATAACGCATTATACATAACGCATAACGCATATCGCATAACGCATAACGCATAAGGCATAAAGCATAACGCATAACGCATAACGCATAAAGCACAACGCATAACGCATAACGCGTTACGCATAACGCATGGCGCATAACGCAAAATGCATAACGCATTACGCATAACGCATAACGCATAACTTACAACGCATAACGCATAACGCCCAACGCATAACGCATAACGCATAACGAATAACGCATAACGCATAACGCATAACGCATGACGCATATCGCATAACGCATAACGCATAATGCATAACGCATAAAGCATAACGCATAACGCATAACGCATAACGCATAACGCAAAACGCATAACGCACAACGCAAACGTATAACGCAGAACGCATAATGCATAACGCATAACGCATAACGCATAATGCATGACGCATAACGCATAACGCATAACGCATAACGCATGACGCATATCGCATAACGCATAACGCATAACGCATGACGCATATCGCATAACGCGTAACGCATAATGCATAACGCATAAAGCGTAACGCATAACGCATAACGCATAACGCATGACGCATAACGCATAACGCATAACGCATGACGCATATCGCATAACGCATAACGCATAACGCATAACGCATAACGCACAACGCATAACGAATAACGCATAACGCATAACGCATAACGCATAACGCATAACGCATAACGCATAACGCATACCGCATAACGCATAACGCATAACGCATAACGCATAACGCATAATGCATAACGCATAAAGCGTAACGCATAACGTATAACGCATACCGCATTACGCATAACGCATAACGCATAACGCATAACGCATAACGCATTGCGCATAACGCAAAATGCATAACGCATAATGCATAACGCATAACGCATAACGCAAAACGCACAACGCATATCGCATAACGTATAAGGCATAACGCATAATACATAACGTATAACGCATTATGCATAACGCATAACGCATATCGCATAACGCATAACGCATAAGGCATAAAGCATAACGCATAACGCATAACGCATAACGCATAAAGCACAACGCATAACGCATAACGCATTACGCATAACGCATGGCGCATAACGCAAAATGCATAACGCATAACGCATTACGCATAACGCATAACGCATAACTTACAACGCATAACGCATAACGCCCAACGCATAACGCATAACGCATAACGAATAACGCATAACGCATAACGCATAACGCATGATGCATAACGCATAACGCATAACGCATAATGCATAACGCATAAAGCATAACGCATAACGCATAACGCATAACGCATAACGCATAACGCACAACGCAAACGTATAACACAGAACGCATAATGCATAACGCATAACGCATAACGCATAATGCATGACGCATAACGCATAACGCATAACGCATGACGCATATCGCATAACGCATAACGCATAACGCATAACGCATAACGCACAACGCATAACGAATAACGCATAACGCATAACGCATAACGCATAACGCATAACGCATAACGCATAACGCATAACGCATAACGCATAACGCATAACGCATAACGCATAACGCATAATGCATAACGCATAAAGCGTAACGCATAACGCATAACGCATAACGCATAACGCATAACGCATAACGCATAACGCATAAAGCATAACGCATAAAGCGTAACGCATAACGCATAACGCATGACGCATATCGCATAACGCATAACGCATAATGCATAACGCATAAAGCATAACGCATAACGCATAACGCACAACGCATAACGCACAACGCAAACGTATAACGCAGAACGCATAATGCATAACGCATAACGCATAACGCATAACGCATAATGCATGACGCATAACGCATAACGCATAACGCATGACGCATATCGCATAACGCATAACGCATAATGCATAACGCATAACGTATAACGCATACCGCATTACGCATAACGCATAACGCATAACGCATAACGCATTGCGCATAACGCAAAATGCATAACGCATAACGCATAACGCATAAAGCATAACGCCTAAAGCGTAACGCATAACGCATAACGCATAACGCATAACGCATAACGCATAACACAAACGTATAACGCCCAACGCATAACGCATAACGCATAACGAATAACGCATAACGCATAACGTATAACGCATGACGCATAACGCATAACGCATAACGCATAACGCATAACGCATAACGCATAAAGCGTAACGCATAACGCATAACGCATAACGCATAACGCATAACGCATAACGCATAACGCATAACGCATAACGCATAACGCATAACGCAAAACGCATAAAGCATAACGCATAACGCATAACGCATATCGCATAAAACATAACGCATAACGCATAACGTACAACGTATAACGCATAACGCATAACGCATAACGCATAACGCATAACGCATAACGCATAACGCATAACGCATAACGCATAACGAATAACGCATAACGCATAACGCATAACGCATAACGCATAACGCATAACGCATGACGCATAACGCATAACGCATAACGCATAACGCATAATGCATAACGCATAAAGCGTAACGCATAACGCAAACCCATAAGGCATAAGGCATAACGCATAACGCATAACGCATAATGCATAACGCATAACGCATAATGCATAACGCATAAAGCATAAAGCATAACGTATAACGCATAACGCATATCGCATAACGCATAACGCATAACGTATAACGTATAACGCATACCGCATAACGCATAACGCATAACGCATAACGCATATCGCATAACGTATAACGCATGACGCATAACGCATAACACATAACGCATAACGCGTAATGCACAACGCATAACGAATACAGCAAAACGCATAACGCTTAACGCATAACGGATCACGCATAACGCATAATGCACAACGCATAACGAATACCGCAAAACGCATAACGCCTAACGCATAACGGATCACGCATAACGCTTAACGCATAACGTATAACTCATAATGCACAACGCATAAAGCATAACGCATAACGCATAACGAATAACGCCTAACGCATAACGCATAACGCATAACGAATAACGCATAACGCATAACGCATAACGCATAACGCATAACGCATAACGCATAACGCATAATGCATAACGCATAAAGCATAACGCATAACGCATAACGCATAACGCATAACGCAAAACGCATAACGCACAACGCAAACGTATAACGCAGAACGCATAATGCATAACGCATAACGCATAACGCATAATGCATGACGCATAACGCATAACGCATAACGCATAACGCATGACGCATATCGCATAACGCATAACGCATAACGCATGACGCATATCGCATAACGCGTAACGCATAATGCATAACGCATAAAGCGTAACGCATAACGCATAACGCATAACGCATGACGCATAACGCATAACGCATAACGCATGACGCATATCGCATAACGCATAACGCATAACGCATAACGCATAACGCACAACGCATAACGAATAACGCATAACGCATAACGCATAACGCATAACGCATAACGCATAACGCATAACGCATACCGCATAACGCATAACGCATAACGCATAACGCATAACGCATAATGCATAACGCATAAAGCGTAACGCATAACGTATAACGCATACCGCATTACGCATAACGCATAACGCATAACGCATAACGCATAACGCATTGCGCATAACGCAAAATGCATAACGCATAATGCATAACGCATAACGCATAACGCAAAACGCACAACGCATATCGCATAACGTATAAGGCATAACGCATAATACATAACGTATAACGCATTATGCATAACGCATAACGCATATCGCATAACGCATAACGCATAAGGCATAAAGCATAACGCATAACGCATAACGCATAACGCATAAAGCACAACGCATAACGCATAACGCATTACGCATAACGCATGGCGCATAACGCAAAATGCATAACGCATAACGCATTACGCATAACGCATAACGCATAACTTACAACGCATAACGCATAACGCCCAACGCATAACGCATAACGCATAACGAATAACGCATAACGCATAACGCATAACGCATAACGCATATCGCATAACGCATAACGCATAACGCATAACGCATAAAGCATAACGCATAACGCATAACGCATAACGCATAACGCATAACGCACAACGCAAACGTATAACACAGAACGCATAATGCATAACGCATAACGCATAACGCATAATGCATGACGCATAACGCATAACGCATAACGCATGACGCATATCGCATAACGCATAACGCATAACGCATAACGCATAACGCACAACGCATAACGAATAACGCATAACGCATAACGCATAACGCATAACGCATAACGCATAACGCATAACGCATACCGCATAACGCATAACGCATAACGCATAACGCATAACGCATAATGCATAACGCATAAAGCGTAACGCATAACGCATAACGCATAACGCATAACGCATAACGCAAAAAGCATAAAGCATAAATCATAACGCATAACGTGTAACTAATAACGCACAACGCATAAAGCATAACGCATGACGCATATCGCATAACGCATAACGCATAATGCATAACGCATAAAGCATAACGCATAACGCATAACGCACAACGCATAACGCACAACGCAAACGTATAACGCAGAACGCATAATGCATAACGCATAACGCATAACGCATAACGCATAATGCATGACGCATAACGCATAACGCATAACGCATGACGCATATCGCATAACGCATAACGCATAATGCATAACGCATAACGCATAACGCATAACGCATAACGCATAACGCATAACGCATAACGCATAACGCATTGCGCATAACGCAAAATGCATAACGCATAACGCATAACGCATAAAGCATAACGCCTAAAGCGTAACGCATAACGCATAACGCATAACGCATAACGCATAACGCATAACACAAACGTATAACGCCCAACGCATAACGCATAACGCATAACGAATAACGCATAACGCATAACGTATAACGCATGACGCATAACGCATAACGCATAACGCATAACGCATAAAGCATAACGCATAAAGCGTAACGCATAACGCATAACGCATAACGCATAACGCATAACGCATAACGCATAACGCATAACGCATAACGCATAACGCATAACGCAAAACGCATAAAGCATAACGCATAACGCATAACGCATATCGCATAAAACATAACGCATAACGCATAACGTACAACGTATAACGCATAACGCATAACGCATAACGCATAACGCATAACGCATAACGCATAACGCATAACGCATAACGCATAACGAATAACGCATAACGCATAACGCATAACGCATAACGCATAACGCATAACGCATGACGCATATCGCATAACGCATAACGCATAACGCATAATGCATAACGCATAAAGCGTAACGCATAACGCAAACCCATAAGGCATAAGGCATAACGCATAACGCATAACGCATAATGCATAACGCATAACGCATAATGCATAACGCATAAAGCATAAAGCATAACGTATAACGCATAACGCATATCGCATAACGCATAACGCATAACGTATAACGTATAACGCATACCGCATAACGCATAACGCATAACGCATAACGCATATCGCATAACGTATAACGCATGACGCATAACGCATAACACATAACGCATAACGCGTAATGCACAACGCATAACGAATACAGCAAAACGCATAACGCTTAACGCATAACGGATCACGCATAACGCATAATGCACAACGCATAACGAATACCGCAAAACGCATAACGCCTAACGCATAACGGATCACGCATAACGCTTAACGCATAACGTATAACTCATAATGCACAACGCATAAAGCATAACGCATAACGCATAACGAATAACGCCTAACGCATAACGCATAACGCATAACGCATAACGCATAACGCATAACTTATAACTCATAACTCATAACGAATATCGCATAACGCATAACACATAACGCATAACGAACAACGGATAACGCATAACGCATAACGCATAACGAATACCGCAAAACGTATATCGCCTAACACATAACGGATCACGCATAACGCATAACGCATAACGTATAACGCATAACGCATAACGCATAACGCATATCGCATAACGCATAACGCATAACGTATAACGCATAACGCATAACGCATAACGCATAACGCATAACGTATCACGCATAACGCATAACGCATAACGTATAACGCATAACGCATAACGAATAACGCATAACGCATAACGCATAACGCATAACGCATAACGCATAACGCATAACGAATACCGCAAAACGTATATCGCCTAACACATAACGGATCACGCATAACGCATAACGCATAACGTATAACGCATAACGCATAACGCATAACGCATAACGCATAACGCATAACGCATAACGCATAACGCATAACGCATAACGCATAACGTATAACTCATAACGCATACCGTATAACGCATAACGCATAACGCATAACGCATACCGTATAACGCATAACGCATAACGCATAACGCATAAGGCATAAAGCATAACGCATAACGCATAACGCATAACGCATAACGCATAACGCATAACGCATAACGCATAACGCATAACGCATACCGCATAACGCATAACGCATAACGCATAACGCATAACGCATAATGCATAACGCATAAAGCGTAACGCATAACGCATAACGCATAACGCATAACGCATAACGCATAACGCATAACGCATAAAGCATAACGCATAAAGCGTAACGCATAACGCATAACGCATGACGCATATCGCATAACGCATAACGCATAATGCATAACGCATAAAGCATAACGCATAACGCATAACGCACAACGCATAACGCACAACGCAAACGTATAACGCAGAACGCATAATGCATAACGCATAACGCATAACGCATAACGCATAATGCATGACGCATAACGCATAACGCATAACGCATGACGCATATCGCATAACGCATAACGCATAATGCATAACGCATAACGTATAACGCATACCGCATTACGCATAACGCATAACGCATAACGCATTGCGCATAACGCAAAATGCATAACGCATAACGCATAACGCATAAAGCATAACGCCTAAAGCGTAACGCATAACGCATAACGCATAACGCATAACGCATAACACAAACGTATAACGCCCAACGCATAACGCATAACGCATAACGAATAACGCATAACGCATAACGTATAACGCATGACGCATAACGCATAACGCATAACGCATAACGCATAAAGCATAACGCATAAAGCGTAACGCATAACGCATAACGCATAACGCATAACGCATAACGCATAACGCATAACGCATAACGCATAACGCAAAACGCATAAAGCATAACGCATAACGCATAACGCATATCGCATAAAACATAACGCATAACGCATAACGTACAACGTATAACGCATAACGCATAACGCATAACGCATAACGCATAACGCATAACGCATAACGCATAACGCATAACGAATAACGCATAACGCATAACGCATAACGCATAACGCATAACGCATAACGCATGACGCATATCGCATAACGCATAACGCATAACGCATAATGCATAACGCATAAAGCGTAACGCATAACGCAAACCCATAAGGCATAAGGCATAACGCATAACGCATAACGCATAATGCATAACGCATAACGCATAATGCATAACGCATAAAGCATAAAGCATAACGTATAACGCATAACGCATATCGCATAACGCATAACGCATAACGTATAACGTATAACGCATACCGCATAACGCATAACGCATAACGCATAACGCATATCGCATAACGTATAACGCATGACGCATAACGCATAACACATAACGCATAACGCGTAATGCACAACGCATAACGAATACAGCAAAACGCATAACGCTTAACGCATAACGGATCACGCATAACGCATAATGCACAACGCATAACGAATACCGCAAAACGCATAACGCCTAACGCATAACGGATCACGCATAACGCTTAACGCATAACGTATAACTCATAATGCACAACGCATAAAGCATAACGCATAACGCATAACGCATAACGAATAACGCATAACGCATAACGCATAACGCATAACGCATAACGCATAACGCATAACTTATAACTCATAACTCATAACGAATATCGCATAACGCATAACACATAACGCATAACGAACAACGGATAACGCATAACGCATAACGCATAACGAATACCGCAAAACGTATATCGCCTAACACATAACGGATCACGCATAACGCATAACGCATAACGTATAACGCATAACGCATAACGCATAACGCATATCGCATAACGCATAACGCATAACGTATAACGCATAACGCATAACGCATAACGCATAACGCATAACGTATCACGCATAACGCATAACGCATAACGTATAACGCATAACGCATAACGAATAACGCATAACGCATAACGCATAACGCATAACGCATAACGCATAACGCATAACGAATACCGCAAAACGTATATCGCCTAACACATAACGGATCACGCATAACGCATAACGCATAACGTATAACGCATAACGCATAACGCATAACGCATAACGCATAACGCATAACGCATAACGCATATCGCATAACGCATAACGCATAACGTATAACTCATAACGCATACCGTATAACGCATAACGCATAACGCATAACGCATACCGTATAACGCATAACGCATAACGCATAACGCATAAGGCATAAAGCATAACGCATAACGCATAACGCATAACGCATAAAGCACAACGCATAACGCATAACGCATTACGCATAACGCATGGCGCATAACGCAAAATGCATAACGCATAACGCATTACGCATAACGCATAACGCATAACTTACAACGCATAACGCATAACGCCCAACGCATAACGCATAACGCATAACGAATAACGCATAACGCATAACGCATAACGCATGACGCATATCGCATAACGCATAACGCATAATGCATAACGCATAAAGCATAACGCATAACGCATAACGCATAACGCATAACGCATAACGCATAACGCATAACGCACAACGCAAACGTATAACACAGAACGCATAATGCATAACGCATAACGCATAACGCATAATGCATGACGCATAACGCATAACGCATAACGCATAACGCATGACGCATATCGCATAACGCATAACGCATAACGCATAACGCATAACGCACAACGCATAACGAATAACGCATAACGCATAACGCATAACGCATAACGCATAACGCATAACGCATAACGCATAACGCATAACGCATAACGCATAACGCATAATGCATAACGCATAAAGCGTAACGCATAACGCATAACGCATAACGCATAACGCATAACGCATAACGCATAAAGCATAACGCATAAAGCGTAACGCATAACGCATAACGCATGACGCATATCGCATAACGCATAACGCATAATGCATAACGCATAAAGCATAACGCATAACGCATAACGCACAACGCATAACGCACAACGCAAACGTATAACGCAGAACGCATAATGCATAACGCATAACGCATAACGCATAACGCATAATGCATGACGCATAACGCATAACGCATAACGCATGACGCATATCGCATAACGCATAACGCATAATGCATAACGCATAACGTATAACGCATACCGCATTACGCATAACGCATAACGCATAACGCATAACGCATTGCGCATAACGCAAAATGCATAACGCATAACGCATAACGCATAAAGCATAACGCATAAAGCGTAACGCATAACGCATAACGCATAACGCATAACGCATAACGCATAACACAAACGTATAACGCCCAACGCATAACGCATAACGCATAACGAATAACGCATAACGCATAACGTATAACGCATGACGCATAACGCATAACGCATAACGCATAACGCATAAAGCATAACGCATAAAGCGTAACGCATAACGCATAACGCATAACGCATAACGCATAACGCATAACGCATAACGCATAACGCATAACGCATAACGCATAACGCAAAACGCATAAAGCATAACGCATAACGCATAACGCATATCGCATAAAACATAACGCATAACGCATAACGTACAACGTATAACGCATAACGCATAACGCATAACGCATAACGCATAACGCATAACGCATAACGCATAACGAATAACGCATAACGCATAACGCATAACGCATAACGCATAACGCATAACGCATGACGCATATCGCATAACGCATAACGCATAACGCATAATGCATAACGCATAAAGCGTAACGCATAACGCAAACCCATAAGGCATAAGGCATAACGCATAACGCATAACGCATAATGCATAACGCATATCGCATAACGCATAACGCATAACGTATAACGTATAACGCATACCGCATAACGCATAACGCATAACGCATAACGCATATCGCATAACGTATAACGCATGACGCATAACGCATAACACATAACGCATAACGCGTAATGCACAACGCATAACGAATACAGCAAAACGCATAACGCTTAACGCATAACGGATCACGCATAACGCATAATGCACAACGCATAACGAATACCGCAAAACGCATAACGCCTAACGCATAACGGATCACGCATAACGCTTAACGCATAACGTATAACTCATAATGCACAACGCATAAAGCATAACGCATAACGCATAACGCATAACGCATAACGCATAACGCATAACGCATAACGCATAACGCATAACGCATAACGCATAACTTATAACTCATAACTCATAACGAATATCGCATAACGCATAACACATAACGCATAACGAACAACGGATAACGCATAACGCATAACGCATAACGAATACCGCAAAACGTATATCGCCTAACACATAACGGATCACGCATAACGCATAACGCATAACGTATAACGCATAACGCATAACGCATAACGCATATCGCATAACGCATAACGCATAACGTATAACGCATAACGCATAACGCATAACGCATAACGCATAACGTATCACGCATAACGCATAACGCATAACGTATAACGCATAACGCATAACGAATAACGCATAACGCATAACGCATAACGCATAACGCATAACGCATAACGCATAACGAATACCGCAAAACGTATATCGCCTAACACATAACGGATCACGCATAACGCATAACGCATAACGTATAACGCATAACGCATAACGCATAACGCATAACGCATAACGCATAACGCATAACGCATATCGCATAACGCATAACGCATAACGTATAACTCATAACGCATACCGTATAACGCATAACGCATAACGCATAACGCATACCGTATAACGCATAACGCATAACGCATAACGCATAACGCATAACGCATAACGCATAACGCAGAACGCATACCGTATAACGCATAACGCATAACGCATCACAAACAACGGATAACGCATAACGCATAACGCATAACGAATACCGCAAAACGTATATCGCCTAACACATAACGGATCACGCATAACGCATAACGCATAACGTATAACGCATAACGCATAACGCATAACGCATAACGCATAACGCATATCGCATAACGCATAACGCATAACGTATAACGCATAACGCAACAACGGATAACGCATAACGCATAACGCATAACGAATACCGCAAAACGTATATCGCCTAACACATAACGGATCACGCATAACGCATAACGCATAACGCATAACGCATAACGCATAACGCATAACGCATATCGCATAACGCATAACGCATAACGTATAACGCATAACGCATACCGTATAACGCATAACGCATAACGCATAACGCATAACGCATACCGTATAACGCATAACGCATAACACATAACGCATAACGCATAACGCATAACGCATAACGCATAACGCATAACGCATAACGCATAACGCATATCGCATAACGCATAACGCATAACGTATAACGCATAACGCATACCGTATAACGCATAACGCATAACGCATAACGCATAACGCATAACGCATAACGCATAACGCATAACGCATAACGCATAACGCATAACGCATATCGCATAACGCATAACGCATAAGGCATAAAGCATAACGCATAACGCATAACGCATGATACACAACGCATAACGCATAACGCATAACGCATAACGCATAACGCATAACGCATAACGCACAACGCAAACGTATAACACAGAACGCATAATGCATAACGCATAACGCATAACGCATAATGCATGACGCATAACGCATAACGCATAACGCATGACGCATATCGCATAACGCATAACGCATAACGCATAACGCACAACGCAAACGTATAACGCAGAACGCATAATGCATAACGCATAACGCATAACGCATAACGCATAATGCATAACTTATAAATCATAACTCATAACGAATATCGCATAACGCATAACGCATAACGCATAACGCATAATGCATAACGCATAAAGCATAACGCATAACGCATAACACAAACGTATAACGCCCAACGCATAACGCATAACGCATAACGAATAACGCATAACGCATAACGTATAACGCATGACGCATATCGCATAACGCGTAACGCATAATGCATAACGCATAAAGCGTAACGCATAACGCATAACGCATAACGCATAACGCAAACGTATAATGCAGAACGCATAATGCATAACGCATAACGTATAACGCATAACGCATAATGCATGACGCATAACGCATAATGCATAACGCATAAAGCATAACGCATAACGCATAACGGATCACGCATAACGCTTAATGCATAACGTATAACTCATAATGCATAACGCATAAAGCATAACGCATAACGCATAACGCATAACGAATAACGCATAACGCATAACGCATAACGCATAACGCATAACGCATAACTTATAAATCATAACTCATAACGAATATCGCATAACGCATAACGCATAACGCATAACGCATAATGCATAACGCATAAAGCATAAAGCATAACGCATAACGCATAACGCATAACACAAACGTATAACGCCCAACGCATAACGCATAACGCATAACGAATAACGCATAACGCATAACGTATAACGCATGACGCATATCGCATAACGCGTAACGCATAATGCATAACGCATAACGCGTAACGCATAACGCATAACGCATAACGCATAACGCATAACGCACAACGCACAACGCATATCGCATAACGTATAAGGCATAACGCATAATACATAACGTATAACGCATTATACATAACGCATAACGCATATCGCATAACGCATAACGCATAAGGCATAAAGCATAACGCATAACGCATAACGCATAAAGCACAACGCATAACGCATAACGCGTTACGCATAACGCATGGCGCATAACGCAAAATGCATAACGCATTACGCATAACGCATAACGCATAACTTACAACGCATAACGCATAACGCCCAACGCATAACGCATAACGCATAACGAATAACGCATAACGCATAACGCATAACGCATGACGCATATCGCATAACGCATAACGCATAATGCATAACGCATAAAGCATAACGCATAACGCATAACGCATAACGCAAAACGCATAACGCACAACGCAAACGTATAACGCAGAACGCATAATGCATAACGCATAACGCATAACGCATAATGCATGACGCATAACGCATAACGCATAACGCATGACGCATATCGCATAACGCATAACGCATAACGCATGACGCATATCGCATAACGCGTAACGCATAATGCATAACGCATAAAGCGTAACGCATAACGCATAACGCATAACGCATAACGCATAACGCATAACGCATAACGCATAACGCATAACGCATAACGCATAAAGCATAACGCATAAAGCGTAACGCATTACGCATAACGCATAACGCATAACGCATAACGCATAACGTATAACGCACAACGCATAATGCATAACGCATAACGCATAACGCATAACGCAGAACGCATAATGTATAACGCATAACGCATAACGCATAATGCATGACGCATAACGCATAACGCATAACGCATAACGAATAACGCATAACGCGTAACGCACAATGCATAACGCATAAAGCGTAACGCATAACGCATAACGCATAACGCATAACGCATAACGCATAACGCATAACGCATAACGCATAACGCATAAAGCATAACGCATAAAGCGTAACGCATTACGCATAACGCATAACGCATAACGCATAACGCATAACGTATAACGCACAACGCATAATGCATAACGCATAACGCATAACGCATAACGCATAACGCATAACGCATATCGCATAACGTATAACGCATGACGCATAACGCATAACACATAACGCATAACGCGTAATGCACAACGCATAACGAATACAGCAAAACGCATAACGCTTAACGCATAACGGATCACGCATAACGCATAATGCACAACGCATAACGAATACCGCAAAACGCATAACGCCTAACGCATAACGGATCACGCATAACGCTTAACGCATAACGTATAACTCATAATGCACAACGCATAAAGCATAACGCATAACTAATAACGCATAACGAATAACGCCTAACGCATAACGCATAACGCATAACGCATAACGCATAACGCATAACTTATAACTCATAACTCATAACGAATATCGCATAACGCATAACACATAACGCATAACGAACAACGGATAACGCATAACGCATAACGCATAACGAATACCGCAAAACGTATATCGCCTAACACATAACGGATCACGCATAACGCATAACGCATAACGTATAACGCATAACGCATAACGCATAACGCATATCGCATAACGCATAACGCATAACGTATAACGCATAACGCATAACGCATAACGCATAACGCATAACGTATCACGCATAACGCATAACGCATAACGTATAACGCATAACGCATAACGAATAACGCATAACGCATAACGCATAACGCATAACGCATAACGCATAACGCATAACGAATACCGCAAAACGTATATCGCCTAACACATAACGGATCACGCATAACGCATAACGCATAACGTATAACGCATAACGCATAACGCATAACGCATAACGCATAACGCATAACGCATAACGCATATCGCATAACGCATAACGCATAACGTATAACTCATAACGCATACCGTATAACGCATAACGCATAACGCATAACGCATACCGTATAACGCATAACGCATAACGCATAACGCATAACGCATAACGCATAACGCATAACGCAGAACGCATACCGTATAACGCATAACGCATAACGCATCACAAACAACGGATAACGCATAACGCATAACGCATAACGAATACCGCAAAACGTATATCGCCTAACACATAACGGATCACGCATAACGCATAACGCATAACGTATAACGCATAACGCATAACGCATAACGCATAACGCATAACGCATATCGCATAACGCATAACGCATAACGTATAACGCATAACGCATACCGTATAACGCATAATGCATAACAAACAACGGATAACGCATAACGCATAACGCATAACGAATACCGCAAAACGTATATCGCCTAACACATAACGGATCACGCATAACGCATAACGCATAACGCATAACGCATAACGCATAACGCATAACGCATATCGCATAACGCATAACGCATAACGTATAACGCATAACGCATACCGTATAACGCGTAACGCATAACGCATAACGCATAACGCATACCGTATAACGCATAACGCATAACACATAACGCATAACGCATAACGCATAACGCATAACGCATAACGCATAACGCATAACGCATATCGCATAACGCATAACGCATAACGTATAACGCATAACGCATACCGTATAACGCATAACGCATAACGCATAACGCATAACGCATAACGCATAACGCATAACGCATAACGCATAACGCATAACGCATATCGCATAACGCATAACGCATAAGGCATAAAGCATAACGCATAACGCATAACGCATGATACACAACGCATAACGCATAACGCATAACGCATAACGCATAACGCATAACGCACAACGCAAACGTATAACACAGAACGCATAATGCATAACGCATAACGCATAACGCATAATGCATGACGCATAACGCATAACGCATAACGCATGACGCATATCGCATAACGCATAACGCATACGCAAACGTATAATGCAGAACGCATAATGCATAACGCATAACGCATAACGCATAACGCATAATGCATAACTTATAAATCATAACTCATAACGAATATCGCATAACGCATAACGCATAACGCATAACGCATAATGCATAACGCATAAAGCATAACGCATAACGCATAACACAAACGTATAACGCCCAACGCATAACGCATAACGCATAACGAATAACGCATAACGCATAACGTATAACGCATGACGCATATCGCATAACGCGTAACGCATAATGCATAACGCATAAAGCGTAACGCATAACGCATAACGCATAACGCATAACGCAAACGTATAATGCAGAACGCATAATGCATAACGCATAACGTATAACGCATAACGCATAATGCATGACGCATAACGCATAATGCATAACGCATAAAGCATAACGCATAACGCATAACGGATCACGCATAACGCTTAATGCATAACGTATAACTCATAATGCATAACGCATAAAGCATAACGCATAACGCATAACGCATAACGAATAACGCATAACGCATAACGCATAACGCATAACGCATAACGCATAACTTATAAATCATAACTCATAACGAATATCGCATAACGCATAACGCATAACGCATAACGCATAATGCATAACGCATAAAGCATAAAGCATAACGCATAACGCATAACGCATAACACAAACGTATAACGCCCAACGCATAACGCATAACGCATAACGAATAACGCATAACGCATAACGTATAACGCATGACGCATATCGCATAACGCGTAACGCATAATGCATAACGCATAAAGCGTAACGCATAACGCATAACGCATAACGCATAACGCATAACGCACAACGCACAACGCATATCGCATAACGTATAAGGCATAACGCATAATACATAACGTATAACGCATTATACATAACGCATAACGCATAACGCCCAACGCATAACGCATAACGCATAAAGCATAACGCATAACGCATAACGCATAAAGCACAACGCATAACGCATAACGCGTTACGCATAACGCATGGCGCATAACGCAAAATGCATAACGCATTACGCATAACGCATAACGCATAACTTACAACGCATAACGCATAACGCCCAACGCATAACGCATAACGCATAACGAATAACGCATAACGCATAACGCATAACGCATAACGCATAACGCATAACGCATAACGCATAATGCATAACGCATAAAGCATAACGCATAACGCATAACGCATAACGCAAAACGCATAACGCACAACGCAAACGTATAACGCAGAACGCATAATGCATAACGCATAACGCATAACGCATAATGCATGACGCATAACGCATAACGCATAACGCATGACGCATATCGCATAACGCATAACGCATAACGCATGACGCATATCGCATAACGCGTAACGCATAATGCATAACGCATAAAGCGTAACGCATAACGCATAACGCATAACGCATAACGCATAACGCATAACGCATAACGCATAACGCATAACGCATAACGCATAAAGCATAACGCATAAAGCGTAACGCATTACGCATAACGCATAACGCATAACGCATAACGCATAACGTATAACGCACAACGCATAATGCATAACGCATAACGCATAACGCATAACGCAGAACGCATAATGTATAACGCATAACGCATAACGCATAATGCATGACGCATAACGCATAACGCATAACGCATAACGAATAACGCATAACGCGTAACGCACAATGCATAACGCATAAAGCGTAACGCATAACGCATAACGCATAACGCATAACGCATAACGCATAACGCATAACGCATAACGCATAACGCATAACGCATAAAGCATAACGCATAAAGCGTAACGCATTACGCATAACGCATAACGCATAACGCATAACGCATAACGTATAACGCACAACGCATAATGCATAACGCATAACGCATAACGCATAACGCATAACGCATGGCGCATAACGCAAAATGCATAACGCATAACGCATAACGCATAACGCATAACGTATAACGCATGACGCATATCGCATAACGCGTAACGCATAATGCATAACGCATAAAGCGTAACGCATAACGCATAACGCATAACGCATAACGCATAACGCATAACGCATAAAGCATAACGCATAAAGCGTAACGCATAACGCATAACGCATAACGCATAACGCATAACGCATAACGCATAACGCATAACGCATAACGCATAACGCATAACGCAAAACGCATAAAGCATAACGCATAACGCATAACGCATATCGCATAAAACATAACGCATAACGCATAACGTACAACGTATAACGCATAACGCATAACGCATAACGCATAACGCATAACGCATAACGCATAACGCATAACGAATAACGCATAACGCATAACGCATAACGCATAACGCATAACGCATAACGCATGACGCATATCGCATAACGCATAACGCATAACGCATAATGCATAACGCATAAAGCGTAACGCATAACGCAAACCCATAAGGCATAAGGCATAACGCATAACGCATAACGCATAATGCATAACGCATAACGCATAATGCATAACGCATAAAGCATAAAGCATAACGTATAACGCATAACGCATATCGCATAACGCATAACGCATAACGTATAACGTATAACGCATACCGCATAACGCATAACGCATAACGCATAACGCATATCGCATAACGTATAACGCATGACGCATAACGCATAACACATAACGCATAACGCGTAATGCACAACGCATAACGAATACAGCAAAACGCATAACGCTTAACGCATAACGGATCACGCATAACGCATAATGCACAACGCATAACGAATACCGCAAAACGCATAACGCCTAACGCATAACGCATGGCGCATAACGCAAAATGCATAACGCATAACGCATAACGCATAACGCATAACGTATAACGCATGACGCATATCGCATAACGCGTAACGCATAATGCATAACGCATAAAGCGTAACGCATAACGCATAACGCATAACGCATAACGCATAACGCATAACGCATAAAGCATAACGCATAAAGCGTAACGCATAACGCATAACGCATAACGCATAACGCATAACGCATAACGCATAACGCATAACGCATAACGCATAACGCATAACGCATAACGCAAAACGCATAAAGCATAACGCATAACGCATAACGCATATCGCATAAAACATAACGCATAACGCATAACGTACAACGTATAACGCATAACGCATAACGCATAACGCATAACGCATAACGCATAACGCATAACGCATAACGCATAACGAATAACGCATAACGCATAACGCATAACGCATAACGCATAACGCATAACGCATGACGCATATCGCATAACGCATAACGCATAACGCATAATGCATAACGCATAAATCGTAACGCATAACGCAAACCCATAAGGCATAAGGCATAACGCATAACGCATAACGCATAATGCATAACGCATAACGCATAATGCATAACGCATAAAGCATAAAGCATAACGTATAACGCATAACGCATATCGCATAACGCATAACGCATAACGTATAACGTATAACGCATACCGCATAACGCATAACGCATAACGCATAACGCATATCGCATAACGTATAACGCATGACGCATAACGCATAACACATAACGCATAACGCGTAATGCACAACGCATAACGAATACAGCAAAACGCATAACGCTTAACGCATAACGGATCACGCATAACGCATAATGCACAACGCATAACGAATACCGCAAAACGCATAACGCCTAACGCATAACGGATCACGCATAACGCTTAACGCATAACGTATAACTCATAATGCACAACGCATAAAGCATAACGCATAACGCATAACGCATAACGAATAACGCCTAACGCATAACGCATAACGCATAACGCATAACGCATAACGCATAACTTATAACTCATAACTCATAACGAATAACGCATAACGCATAACACATAACGCATAACGAACAACGGATAACGCATAACGCATAACGCATAACGAATACCGCAAAACGTATATCGCCTAACACATAACGGATCACGCATAACGCATAACGCATAACGTATAACGCATAACGCATAACGCATAACGCATATCGCATAACGCATAACGCATAACGTATAACGCATAACGCATAACGCATAACGCATAACGCATAACGTATCACGCATAACGCATAACGCATAACGTATAACGCATAACGCATAACGAATAACGCATAACGCATAACGCATAACGCATAACGCATAACGCATAACGCATAACGAATACCGCAAAACGTATATCGCCTAACACATAACGGATCACGCATAACGCATAACGCATAACGTATAACGCATAACGCATAACGCATAACGCATAACGCATAACGCATAACGCATAACGCATATCGCATAACGCATAACGCATAACGTATAACTCATAACGCATACCGTATAACGCATAACGCATAACGCATAACGCATACCGTATAACGCATAACGCATAACGCATAACGCATAACGCATAACGCATAACGCATAACGCATAACGCATAACGCATACCGTATAACGCATAACGCATAACGCATAACAAACAACGGATAACGCATAACGCATAACGCATAACGAATACCGCAAAACGTATATCGCCTAACACATAACGGATCACGCATAACGCATAACGCATAACGTATAACGCATAACGCATAACGCATAACGCATAACGCATAACGCATAACGCATATCGCATAACGCATAACGCATAACGTATAACGCATAACGCATACCGTATAACGCATAATGCATAACAAACAACGGATAACGCATAACGCATAACGCATAACGAATACCGCAAAACGTATATCGCCTAACACATAACGGATTACGCATAACGCATAACGCATAACGCATAACGCATAACGCATAACGCATAACGCATAACGCATATCGCATAACGCATAACGCATAACGTATAACGCATAACGCATACCGTATAACGCGTAACGCATAACGCATAACGCATAACGCATACCGTATAACGCATAACGCATAACACATAACGCATAACGCATAACGCATAACGCATAACGCATAACGCATAACGCATAACGCATATCGCATAACGCATAACGCATAACGTATAACGCATAACGCATACCGTATAACGCGTAACGCATAACGCATAACGCATAACGCATACCGTATAACGCATAACGCATAACACATAACGCATAACGCATAACGCATAACGCATAACGCATAACGCATAACGCATAACGCATATCGCGTAACGCATAACGCATAACGTATAACGCATAACGCATACCGTATAACGCATAACGCATAACGCATAACGCATAACGCATAACGCATAACGCATAACGCATAACGCATAACGCATAACACATAACGCATAACGCATATCGCATAACGCATAACGCATAACGCATAACGCATAACGCACAACGCAAACGTATAACACAGAACGCATAATGCATAACGCATAACGCATAACGCATAATGCATGACGCATAACGCCTAACGCATAACGCATGACGCATATCGCATAACGCATAACGCATAACGCATAACGCATAACGCACAACGCATAACGAATAACGCATAACGCATAACGCATAACGCATAACGCATAACGCATAACGCATAACGCATACCGCATAACGCATAACGCATAACGCATAACGCATAACGCATAATGCATAACGCATAAAGCGTAACGCATAACGCATAACGCATAACGCATAACGCATAACGCATAACGCATAACGCATAAAGCATAACGCATAAAGCGTAACGCATAACGCATAACGCATAACGCATAACGCATAACGCATAACGCATAACGCATAACGCATAACGCATAACGCATAACGCATAACGCATAACGCATAACGCATAACGCATAACGTATAACGCATACCGCATTACGCATAACGCATAACGCATAACGCATAACGCATAACGCATAGCGCATAACGCAAAATGCATAACGCATAATGCATAACGCATAACGCAAAACGCACAACGCATATCGCATAACGTATAAGGCATAACGCATAATACATAACGTATAATGCATTATGCATAAAGCGTAACACATAACGCAAACCCATAAGGCATAAGGCATAATGCATAACGCATAACGCATATCGCATAACGCATAACGCATAAGGCATAAAGCATAACGCATAACGCATAACGCATGATACACAACGCATAACGCATAACGCATAACGCATAACGCATAACGCATAACGCACAACGCAAACGTATAACACAGAACGCATAATGCATAACGCATAACGCATAACGCATAATGCATGACGCATAACGCATAACGCATAACGCATGACGCATATCGCATAACGCATAACGCATAACGCATAACGCACAACGCAAACGTATAACGCAGAACGCATAATGCATAACGCATAACGCATAACGCATAACGCATAATGCATAACTTATAAATCATAACTCATAACGAATATCGCATAACGCATAACGCATAACGCATAACGCATAATGCATAACGCATAAAGCATAACGCATAACGCATAACACAAACGTATAACGCCCAACGCATAACGCATAACGCATAACGAATAACGCATAACGCATAACGTATAACGCATGACGCATATCGCATAACGCGTAACGCATAATGCATAACGCATAAAGCGTAACGCATAACGCATAACGCATAACGCATAACGCAAACGTATAATGCAGAACGCATAATGCATAACGCATAACGTATAACGCATAACGCATAATGCATGACGCATAACGCATAATGCATAACGCATAAAGCATAACGCATAACGCATAACGGATCACGCATAACGCTTAATGCATAACGTATAACTCATAATGCATAACGCATAAAGCATAACGCATAACGCATAACGCATAACGAATAACGCATAACGCATAACGCATAACGCATAACGCATAACGCATAACTTATAAATCATAACTCATAACGAATATCGCATAACGCATAACGCATAACGCATAACGCATAATGCATAACGCATAAAGCATAAAGCATAACGCATAACGCATAACGCATAACACAAACGTATAACGCCCAACGCATAACGCATAACGCATAACGAATAACGCATAACGCATAACGTATAACGCATGACGCATATCGCATAACGCGTAACGCATAATGCATAACGCATAAAGCGTAACGCATAACGCATAACGCATAACGCATAACGCATAACGCATAACGCACAACGCACAACGCATATCGCATAACGTATAAGGCATAACGCATAATACATAACGTATAACGCATTATACATAACGCATAACGCATATCGCATAACGCATAACGCATAAGGCATAAAGCATAACGCATAACGCATAACGCATAAAGCACAACGCATAACGCATAACGCGTTACGCATAACGCATGGCGCATAACGCAAAATGCATAACGCATAACGCATTACGCATAACGCATAACGCATAACTTACAACGCATAACGCATAACGCCCAACGCATAACGCATAACGCATAACGAATAACGCATAACGCATAACGCATAACGCATGACGCATATCGCATAACGCATAACGCATAATGCAAAACGCATAAAGCATAACGCATAACGCATAACGCATAACGCAAAACGCATAACGCACAACGCAAACGTATAACGCAGAACGCATAATGCATAACGCATAACGCATAACGCATAATGCATGACGCATAACGCATAACGCATAACGCATGACGCATAACGCATAACGCATAACGCATAACGCATGACGCATATCGCATAACGCGTAACGCATAATGCATAACGCATAAAGCGTAACGCATAACGCATAACGCATAACGCATAACGCATAACGCATAACGCATAACGCATAACGCATAACGCATAACGCATAACGCATAAAGCATAACGCATAAAGCGTAACGCATTACGCATAACGCATAACGCATAACGCATAACGCATGACGTATAACGCACAACGCATAATGCATAACGCATAACGCATAACGCATAACGCATAACGCAGAACGCATAATGCATAACGCATAACGCATAACGCATAATGCATGACGCATAACGCATAACGCATAACGCATAACGAATAACGCATAACGCATAACGTATAACGCATGACGCATATCGCATAACGCGTAACGCATAATGCATAACGCATAAAGCGTAACGCATAACGCATAACGCATAACGCATAACGCATAACGCATAACGCATAACGCATAACGCATAACGCATAAAGCATAACGCATAAAGCGTAACGCATTACGCATAACGCATAACGCATAACGCATAACGCATAACGCATAACGCATAACGCATAACGCAGAACGCATAATGCATAACGCATAACGCATAACGCATAATGCATGACGCATAACGCATAACGCATAACGCATAACGCATAACGCATAACGCATAACGTATAACGCATGACGCATATCGCATAACGCGTAACGCATAATGCATAACGCATAAAGCGTAACGCATAACGCATAACGCATAACGCATAACGCATAACGCATAACGCATAACGCATAACGCATAACGCATAACGCATAAAGCATAACGCATAAAGCGTAACGCATTACGCATAACGCATAACGCATAACGCATAACGCATAACGCATAACGTATAACGCACAACGCATAATGCATAACGCATAACGCATAACGCATAACGCATAACGCATAACGCATGGCGCATAACGCAAAATGCATAACGCATAACGCATAACGCATAACGCATAACGTATAACGCATGACGCATATCGCATAACGCGTAACGCATAATGCATAACGCATAAAGCGTAACGCATAACGCATAACGCATAACGCATAACGCATAACGCATAACGCATAAAGCATAACGCATAAAGCGTAACGCATAACGCATAACGCATAACGCATAACGCATAACGCATAACGCATAACGCATAACGCATAACGCATAACGCATAACGCATAACGCATAACGCAAAACGCATAAAGCATAACGCATAACGCATAACGCATATCGCATAAAACATAACGCATAACGCATAACGTACAACGTATAACGCATAACGCATAACGCATAACGCATAACGCATAACGCATAACGCATATCGCATGACACATAACGCATAACGCATAATGCATAACGCATAAGGCATAACGCATAACGCATAACGCATGACGCATAACGCATAACGCATGACGCATAACGCATAACGCATAACGCATAACGCATAACGCATACCGCATAACGCCTAAAGCATAACGCATAACGCAAACTTATAACGCACAACGCATAACGCATAACGCATAACGCATAACGCATAACGCATAACGCATAACGCATAACGAATAACGCATAACGCATAACGCATAACGCATATCGCATAACGCATAACGCATAACGTATAACGCATTACGCATAACGCATAACGCATAACGCATAACGCATAACGCATAACGCATAACGCATAACGCATAACGCAGAACGCATAATGCATAACGCATAACGCATAACGCATAATGCATGACGCATAACGCATAACGCATAACGAATAACGCATAACGCATAACGTATAACGCATGACGCATATCGCCTAACGCGTAACGCATAATGCATAACGCATAAAGCGTAACGCATAACGCATAACGCATAACGCATAACGCATAACGCATAACGCATAACGCATAACGCATAACGCATAAAGCATAACGCATAAAGCGTAACGCATTACGCATAACGCATAACGCATAACGCATAACGCATAACGTATAACGCACAACGCATAATGCATAACGCATAACGCATAACGCATAACGCATAACGCATAACGCATGGCGCATAACGCAAAATGCATAACGCATAACGCATAACGCATAACGCATAACGTATAACGCATGACGCATATCGCATAACGCGTAACGCATAATGCATAACGCATAAAGCGTAACGCATAACGCATAACGCATAACGCATAACGCATAACGCATAACGCATAAAGCATAACGCATAAAGCGTAACGCATAACGCATAACGCATAACGCATAACGCATAACGCATAACGCATAACGCATAACGCATAACGCATAACGCATAACGCAAAACGCATAAAGCATAACGCATAACGCATAACGCATATCGCATAAAACATAACGCATAACGCATAACGTACAACGTATAACGCATAACGCATAACGCATAACGCATAACGCATAACGCATAACGCATATCGCATGACACATAACGCATAACGCATAATGCATAACGCATAAGGCATAACGCATAACGCATAACGCATGACGCATAACGCATAACGCATAACGCATAACGCATGACGCATATCGCATAACGCGTAACGCATAATGCATAACGCATAAAGCGTAACGCATAACGCATAACGCATAACGCATAACGCATAACGCATAACGCATAACGCATAACGCATAACGCATAACGCATAAAGCATAACGCATAAAGCGTAACGCATTACGCATAACGCATAACGCATAACGCATAACGCATAACGTATAACGCACAACGCATAATGCATAACGCATAACCCATAACGCATAACGCATAACGCAGAACGCATAATGCATAACGCATAACGCATAACGCATAATGCATGACGCATAACGCATAACGCATAACGCATAACGAATAACGCATAACGCATAACGTATAACGCATGACGCATATCGCATAACGCGTAACGCATAATGCATAACGCATAATGCGTAACGCATAACGCATAACGCATAACGCATAACGCATAACGCATAACGCATAACGCATAACGCATAACGCATAAAGCATAACGCATAAAGCGTAACGCATTACGCATAACGCATAACGCATAACGCATAACGCATAACGCATAACGCATAACGCATAACGCATAACGCAGAACGCATAATGCATAACGCATAACGCATAACGCATAATGCATGACGCATAACGCATAACGCATAACGCATAACGAATAACGCATAACGCATAACGTATAACGCATGACGCATATCGCATAACGCGTAACGCATAATGCATAACGCATAAAGCGTAACGCATAACGCATAACGCATAACGCATAACGCATAACGCATAACGCATAAAGCATAACGCATAAAGCGTAACGCATTACGCATAACGCATAACGCATAACGCATAACGCATAACGTATAACGCACAACGCATAATGCATAACGCATAACGCATAACGCATAACGCATAACGCATAACGCATGGCGCATAACGCAAAATGCATAACGCATAACGCATAACGCATAACGCATAACGTATAACGCATGACGCATATCGCATAACGCGTAACGCATAATGCATAACGCATAAAGCGTAACGCATAACGCATAACGCATAACGCATAACGCATAACGCATAACGCATAACGCATAAAGCATAACGCATAAAGCGTAACGCATAACGCATAACGCATAACGCATAACGCATAACGCATAACGCATAACGCATAACGCATAACGCATAACGCATAACGCATAACGCATAACGCAAAACGCATAAAGCATAACGCATAACGCATAACGCATATCGCATAAAACATAACGCATAACGCATAACGTACAACGTATAACGCATAACGCATAACGCATAACGCATAACGCATAACGCATAACGCATATCGCATGACACATAACGCATAACGCATAATGCATAACGCATAAGGCATAACGCATAACGCATAACGCATGACGCATAACGCATAACGCATGACGCATAACGCATAACGCATAACGCATAACGCATAACGCATAACGCCTAAAGCATAACGCATAACGCATAACGCAAACTTATAACGCACAACGCATAACGCATAACGCATAAGGCATAACGCATAACGCATAACGCATAACGCATAACGAATAACGCATAACGCATAACGCATAACGCATATCGCATAACGCATAACGCATAACGTATAACGCATAACGCATAACGCATAACGCATAACGCATAACGCATAACGCATAACGCATAACGCATAACGCCTAAAGCATAACGAATATCGCATAACGCATAACACATAACGCATAACGAACAACGGATAACGCATAACGCATAACGCATAACGAATACCGCAAAACGTATATCGCCTAACACATAACGGATCACGCATAACGCATAACGCATAACGTATAACGCATAACGCATAACGCATAACGCATATCGCATAACGCATAACGCATAACGTATAACGCATAACGCATAACGCATAACGCATAACGTATAACGCACGACGCATACTGCATAACGCATAACGCATAACGCATAACGCATAACGCAGAACGCATAATGCATAACGCATAACGCATAACGCATAATGCATAACGTATAACGCATAACGCATAACGCATAACGCATATCGCATAACGCATAACGCATAACGCATAACGAATACCGCAAAACGTATATCGCCTAACACATAACGGATCACGCATAACGCATAACGCATAACGTATAACGCATAACGCATAACGCATAACGCATAACGCATAACGCATAACGCATATCGCATAACGCATAACGCATAACGTATAACGCATAACGCATACCGTATAACGCATAACGCGTAACAAACAACGGATAACGCATAACGCATAACGCATAACGAATACCGCAAAACGTATATCGCCTAACACATAACGGATCACGCATTACGCATAACTCATAACGTATAACGCATAACGCATAACGCATAACGCATAACGCATAACGCATAACGCATATCGCATAACGCATAACACATAACGCATAACGCATAACGCATAACGCATAACGCATAACGCATAACGCATAACGCATATCGCATAACGCATAACGCATAACGTATAACGCATAACGCATACCGTATAACGCATAACGCATAACGCATAACGCATAATGCATAACGCATAACGCATAACGCATAACGCATAACGCATAACGCATAACGCATAACGCATATCGCATAAAACATAACGCATAACGCATAACGTACAACGTATAACGCATAACGCATAACGCATAACGCATAACGCATAACGCATAACGCATAACGCATAACGCATAACGCATGACGCATATCGCATAACGCATAACGCATAATGCATAACGCATAAAGCATAACGCATAACGCATAACGCACAACGCATAACGCACAACGCAAACGTATAACGCAGAACGCATAATGCATAACGCATAACGCATAACGCATAACGCATAATGCATGACGCATAACGCATAACGCATAACGCATGACGCATATCGCATAACGCATAACGCATAATGCATAACGCATAACGTATAACGCATACCGCATTACGCATAACGCATAACGCATAACGCATAACGCATTGCGCATAACGCAAAATGCATAACGCATAATGCATAACGCATAACGCATAACGCAAAACGCACAACGCATATCGCATAACGTATAAGGCATAACGCATAATACATAACGTATAACGCATTATGCATAACGCATAACGCATAACGCATAACGCATAACGCATAACGCAAAACGCACAACGCATATCGCATAACGCATAACGCATAACGCATAACGCATAAGGCATAACGCATAACGCATAACGCATAACGCAAACGTATAACGCCCAACGCATAACGCATAACTCATAACGAATAACGCATAACGCATAACGCATAACGCATAACGCATGACGCATATCGCATAACGCATAACGCATAATGCATAACGCATAAAGCATAACGCATAACGCATAACGCACAACGCATAACGCACAACGCAAACGTATAACGCAGAACGCATAATGCATAACGCATAACGCATAACGCATAACGCATAATGCATGACGCATAACGCATAACGCATAACGCATGACGCATATCGCATAACGCATAACGCATAATGCATAACGCATAACGTATAACGCATACCGCATTACGCATAACGCATAACGCATAACGCATAACGCATTGCGCATAACGCAAAATGCATAACGCATAATGCATAACGCATAACGCATAACGCAAAACGCACAACGCATATCGCATAACGTATAAGGCATAACGCATAATACATAACGTATAACGCATTATGCATAACGCATAACGCATATCGCATAACGCATAACGCATAAGGCATAAAGCATAACGCATAACGCATAACGCAAACGTATAACGCCCAACGCATAACGCATAACGCATAACGAATAACGCATAACGCATAACGCATAACGCATGACGCATATCGCATAACGCATAACGCATAATGCATAACGCATAAAGCATAACGCATAACGCATAACGCATAACGCATAACGCATAACGCATAACGCATAACGCACAACGCAAACGTATAACGCAGAACGCATAATGCATAACGCATAACGCATAACGCATAATGCATGACGCATAACGCATAACGCATAACGCATGACGCATATTGTATAACGCATAACGCATAATTCATAACGCATAAAGCATAACGCATAACGCATAACGCATAACGCATAACGCATAACGCACAACGCAAACGTATAACGCAGAACGCATAATGCATAACGCATAACGCATAACGCATAATGCATGACGCATAACGCATAACGAATACAGCAAAACGCATAACGCTTAACGCATAACGGATCACGCATATCGGATCACGCATAACGGATCACGCATAACGCATAACGCATAACGAATAACGCATAACGCATAACGCATAACGCATAACGCATAACGCATAACGCATAACTTATATATCATAACTCATAACGAATATCGCATAACGCATAACGCATAACGCATAACGCATAATGCATAACGCATAAAGCATAACGCATAACGCATAACACAAACGTATAACGCCCAACGCATAACGCATAACGCATAACGAATAACGCATAACGCATAACGTATAACGCATGACGCATATCGCATAACGCGTAACGCATAATGCATAACGCATAATGCATAACGCATAAAGCGTAACGCATAACGCATAACGCATAACGCATAACGCATAACTCATAACTCATAACGAATATCGCATAACGCATAACGCATAACGCATAACGCATAACGCATAATGCATAACGCATAAAGAATAACGCATAACGCATAACGCATATCGCATAACGCATAACGCATAACGCTTAACGCATAACGCATAATGCATAACGCATAACGCATAACGCATAACGCATAATGCATGACGCATAACGCATAACGCATAACGCATGACGCATATCGCATAACGCATAACGCATAACGCATAACGCATAACGCACAACGCATAACGAATAACGTATAAGGCATAACGCATAATACATAACGTATAACGCATTATGCATAACGCATAACGCATATCGCATAACGCATAACGCATAACGCATAACGCATAACGCATAACGCATAACGCATAACGCATAACGCATAACGCATAACGCATAACGCATAAAGCATAACGCATAAAGCATAACGCATAACGCATAACGCATAACGCATAACGCATAACGCATAACGCATAACGCATAACGCATAACGCATAACGCATAACGCATAACGTATAACGCATACCGCATTACGCATAACGCATAACGTATAACGCATACCGCATTACGCATAACGCATAACGCATAACGCATAACGCATAACGCATTGCGCATAACGCAAAATGCATAACGCATAATGCATAACGCATAACGCATAACGCAAAACGCACAACGCATATCGCATAACGTATAAGGCATAACGCATAATACATAACGTATAACGCATTATGCATAACGCATAACGCATATCGCATAACGCATAACGCATAAGGCATAAAGCATAACGCATAACGCATAACGCATAAAGCACAACGCATAACGCATAACGCATTACGCATAACGCATGGCGCATAACGCAAAATGCATAACGCATAACGCATTACGCATAACGCATAACGCATAACTTACAACGCATAACGCATAACGCCCAACGCATAACGCATAACGCATAACGAATAACGCATAACGCATAACGCATAACGCATGACGCACATCGCATAACGCATAACGCATAATGCATAACGCATAAAGCATAACGCATAACGCATAACGCATAACGCATAACGCATAACGCACAACGCAAACGTATAACACAGAACGCATAATGCATAACGCATAACGCATAACGCATAATGCATGACGCATAACGCATAACGCATAACGCATGACGCATATCGCATAACGCATAACGCATAACGCATAACGCATAACGCACAACGCATAACGAATAACGCATAACGCATAACGCATAACGCATAACGCATAACGCATAACGCATAACGCATACCGCATAACGCATAACGCATAACGCATAACGCATAACGCATAACGCATAACGCATACCGCATAACGCATAACGCATAACGCATAACGCATAACGCATAACGCATAACGCATAACGCATAAAGCATAACGCATAAAGCGTAACGCATAACGCATAACGCATGACGCATATCGCATAACGCATAACGCATAATGCATAACGCATAAAGCATAACGCATAACGCATAACGCACAACGCATAACGCACAACGCAAACGTATAACGCAGAACGCATAATGCATAACGCATAACGCATAACGCATAACGCATAATGCATGACGCATAACGCATAACGCATAACGCATGACGCATATCGCATAACGCATAACGCATAATGCATAACGCATAACGTATAACGCATACCGCACTACGCATAACGCATAACGCATAACGCATAACGCATTGCGCATAACGCAAAATGCATAACGCATAACGCATAACGCATAAAGCATAACGCCTAAAGCGTAACGCATAACGCATAACGCATAACGCATAACGCATAACACAAACGTATAACGCCCAACGCATAACGCATAACGCATAACGAATAACGCATAACGCATAACGTATAACGCATGACGCATAACGCATAACGCATAACGCATAACGCATAAAGCATAACGCATAAAGCGTAACGCATAACGCATAACGCATAACGCATAACGCATAACGCATAACGCATAACGCATAACGCATAACGCATAACGCATAACGCATAACGCATAACGCATAAAGCATAACGCATAACGCATAACGCATATCGCATAAAACATAACGCATAACGCATAACGTACAACGTATAACGCATAACGCATAACGCATAACGCATAACGCATAACGCATAACGCATAACGCATAACGAATAACGCATAACGCATAACGCATAACGCATAACGCATAACGCATAACGCATGACGCATATCGCATAACGCATAACGCATAACGCATAATGCATAACGCATAAAGCGTAACGCATAACGCAAACCCATAAGGCATAAGGCAAAACGCATAACGCATAACGCATAATGCATAACGCATAACGCATAATGCATAACGCATAAAGCATAAAGCATAACGTATAACGCATAACGCATATCGCATAACGCATAACGCATAACGTATAACGTATAACGCATACCGCATAACGCATAACGCATAACGCATATCGCATAACGTATAACGCATGACGCATAACGCATAACACATAACGCATAACGCGTAATGTACAACGCATAACGAATACAGCAAAACGCATAACGCTTAACGCATAACGGATCACGCATAACGCATAATGCACAACGCATAACGAATACCGCAAAACGCATAACGCCTAACGCATAACGGATCACGCATAACGCTTAACGCATAACGTATAACTCATAATGCACAACGCATAAAGCATAACGCATAACGCATAACGCATAACGAATAACGCCTAACGCATAACGCATAACGCATAACGCATAACGCATAACGCATAACTTATTACTCATAACTCATAACGAATATCGCATAACGCATAACACATAACGCATAACGAACAACGGATAACGCATAACGCATAACGCATAACGAATACCGCAAAACGTATATCGCCTAACACATAACGGATCACGCATAACGCATAACGCATAACGTATAACGCATAACGCATAACGCATAACGCATATCGCATAACGCATAACGCATAACGTATAACGCATAACGCATAACGAATACCGCAAAACGTATATCGCCTAACACATAACGGATCACGCATAACGCATAACGCATAACGTATAACGCATAACGCATAACGCATAACGCATATCGCATAACGCCTAACGCATAACGCATAACGCATAACGCATAACGCATAACGCATAACTTATTACTCATAACTCATAACGAATATCGCATAACGCATAACACATAACGCATAACGAACAACGGATAACGCATAACGCATAACGCATAACGAATACCGCAAAACGTATATCGCCTAACACATAACGGATCACGCATAACGCATAACGCATAACGTATAACGCATAACGCATAACGCATAACGCATATCGCATAACGCATAACGCATAACGTATAACGCATAACGCATAACGCATAACGCATAACGCATAACGTATCACGCATAACGCATAACGCATAACGTATAACGCATAACGCATAACGAATAACGCATAACGCATAACGCATAACGCATAACGCATAACGCATAACGCATAACGAATACCGCAAAACGTATATCGCCTAACACATAACGGATCACGCATAACGCATAACGCATAACGTATAACGCATAACGCATAACGCATAACGCATAACGCATAACGCATAACGCATAACGCATAACGCATATCGCATAACGCATAACGCATAACGTATAACTCATAACGCATACCGTATAACGCATAACGCATAACGCATAACGCATACCGTATAACGCATAACGCATAACGCATAACGCATAACGCATAACGCATAACGCATAACGCATAACGCATAACGCATACCATATAACGCATAACGAATAACGCATAACAAACAACGGATAACGCATAACGCATAACGCATAACGAATACCGCAAAACGTATATCGCCTAACACATAACGGATCACGCATAACGCATAACGCATAACGTATAACGCATAACGCATAACGCATAACGCATAACGCATAACGCATAACGCATATCGCATAACGCATAACGCATAACGTATAACGCATAACGCATACCGTACAACGCATAATGCATAACAAACAACGGATAACGCATAACGCATAACGCATAACGAATACCGCAAAACGTATATCGCCTAACACATAACGGATCACGCATAACGCATAACGCATAACGCATAACGCATAACGCATAACGCATAACGCATAACGCATATCGCATAACGCATAACGCATAACGTATAACGCATAACGCATACCGTATAACGCGTAACGCATAACGCATAACGCATAACGCATACCGTATAACGCATAACGCATAACACATAACGCATAACGCATAACGCATAACGCATAACGCATAACGCATAACGCATAACGCATAACGCATAACGCATATCGCATAACGCATAACGCATAACGTATAACGCATAACGCATACCGTATAACGCATAACGCATAACGCATAACGCATAACGCATAACGCATAACGCATAACGCATAACGCATAACGCATAACGCATATCGCATAACGCATAACGCATAAGGCATAAAGCATAACGCATAACGCATAACGCATGATACACAACGCATAACGCATAACGCATAACGCATAACGCATAACGCATAACGCACAACGCAAACGTATAACACAGAACGCATAATGCATAACGCATAACGCATAACGCATAATGCATGACGCATAACGCATAACGCATAACGCATGACGCATATCGCATAACGCATAACGCATAACGCATAACGCACAACGCAAACGTATAACGCAGAACGCATAATGCATAACGCATAACGCATAACGCATAACGCATAATGCATAACTTATAAATCATAACTCATAACGAATATCGCATAACGCATAACGCATAACGCATAACGCATAATGCATAACGCATAAAGCATAACGCATAACGCATAACACAAACGTATAACGCCCAACGCATAACGCATAACGCATAACGAATAACGCATAACGCATAACGTATAACGCATGACGCATATCGCATAACGCGTAACGCATAATGCATAACGCATAAAGCGTAACGCATAACGCATAACGCATAACGCATAACGCAAACGTATAATGCAGAACGCATAATGCATAACGCATAACGTATATCGCATAACGCATAATGCATGACGCATAACGCATAATGCATAACGCATAAAGCATAACGCATAACGCATAACGGATCACGCATAACGCTTAATGCATAACGTATAACTCATAATGCATAACGCATAAAGCATAACGCATAACGCATAACGCATAACGAATAACGCATAACGCATAACGCATAACGCATAACGCATAACGCATAACTTATAAATCATAACTCATAACGAATATCGCATAACGCATAACGCATAACGCATAACGCATAATGCATAACGCATAAAGCATAAAGCATAACGCATAACGCATAACGCATAACACAAACGTATAACGCCCAACGCATAACGCATAACGCATAACGAATAACGCATAACGCATAACGTATAACGCATGACGCATATCGCATAACGCGTAACGCATAATGCATAACGCATAAAGCGTAACGCATAACGCATAACGCATAACGCATAACGCATAACGCATAACGCACAACGCACAACGCATATCGCATAACGTATAAGGCATAACGCATAATACATAACGTATAACGCATTATACATAACGCATAACGCATATCGCATAACGCATAACGCATAAGGCATAAAGCATAACGCATAACGCATAACGCATAAAGCACAACGCATAACGCATAACGCGTTACGCATAACGCATGGCGCATAACGCAAAATGCATAACGCATAACGCATTACGCATAACGCATAACGCATAACTTACAACGCATAACGCATAACGCCCAACGCATAACGCATAACGCATAACGAATAACGCATAACGCATAACGCATAACGCATGACGCATATCGCATAACGCATAACGCATAATGCATAACGCATAAAGCATAACGCATAACGCATAACGCATAACGCAAAACGCATAACGCACAACGCAAACGTATAACGCAGAACGCATAATGCATAACGCATAACGCATAACGCATAATGCATGACGCATAACGCATAACGCATAACGCATGACGCATATCGCATAACGCATAACGCATAACGCATGACGCATATCGCATAACGCGTAACGCATAATGCATAACGCATAAAGCGTAACGCATAACGCATAACGCATAACGCATAACGCATAACGCATAACGCATAACGCATAACGCATAACGCATAACGCATAACGCATAAAGCATAACGCATAAAGCGTAACGCATTACGCATAACGCATAACGCATAACGCATAACGCATAACGTATAACGCACAACGCATAATGCATAACGCATAACGCATAACGCATAACGCATAACGCAGAACGCATAATGCATAACGCATAACGCATAACGCATAATGCATGACGCATAACGCATAACGCATAACGCATAACGAATAACGCATAACGCGTAACGCACAATGCATAACGCATAAAGCGTAACGCATAACGCATAACGCATAACGCATAACGCATAACGCATAACGCATAACGCATAACGCATAACGCATAACGCATAAAGCATAACGCATAAAGCGTAACGCATTACGCATAACGCATAACGCATAACGCATAACGCATAACGTATAACGCACAACGCATAATGCATAACGCATAACGCATAACGCATAACGCATAACGCATGGCGCATAACGCAAAATGCATAACGCATAACGCATAACGCATAACGCATAACGTATAACGCATGACGCATATCGCATAACGCGTAACGCATAATGCATAACGCATAAAGCGTAACGCATAACGCATAACGCATAACGCATAACGCATAACGCATAACGCATAAAGAATAACGCATAAAGCGTAACGCATAACGCATAACGCATAACGCATAACGCATAACGCATAACGCATAACGCATAACGCATAACGCATAACGCATAACGCAAAACGCATAAAGCATAACGCATAACGCATAACGCATATCGCATAAAACATAACGCATAACGCATAACGTACAACGTATAACGCATAACGCATAACGCATAACGCATAACGCATAACGCATAACGCATAACGCATAACGCATAACGAATAACGCATAACGCATAACGCATAACGCATAACGCATAACGCATAACGCATGACGCATATCGCATAACGCATAACGCATAACGCATAATGCATAACGCATAAAGCGTAACGCATAACGCAAACCCATAAGGCATAAGGCATAACGCATAACGCATAACGCATAATGCATAACGCATAACGCATAATGCATAACGCATAAAGCATAAAGCATAACGTATAACGCATAACGCATATCGCATAACGCATAACGCATAACGTATAACGTATAACGCATACCGCATAACGCATAACGCATAACGCATAACGCTTATCGCATAACGTATAACGCATGACGCATAACGCATAACACATAACGCATAACGCGTAATGCACAACGCATAACGAATACAGCAAAACGCATAACGCTTAACGCATAACGGATCACGCATAACGCATAATGCACAACGCATAACGAATACCGCAAAACGCATAACGCCTAACGCATAACGCATGGCGCATAACGCAAAATGCATAACGCATAACGCATAACGCATAACGCATAACGCATAACGCATAACGCATAACGCAAAACGCATAAAGCATAACGCATAACGCATAACGCATATCGCATAAAACATAACGCATAACGCATAACGTACAACGTATAACGCATAACGCATAACGCATAAAGCATAACGCATAACGCATAACGCATAACGCAAAACGCATAAAGCATAACGCATAACGCATAACGCATATCGCATAAAACATAACGCATAACGCATAACGTACAACGTATAACGCATAACGCATAACGCATAACGCATAACGCATAACGCATAACGCATAACGCATAACGCATAACGAATAACGCATAACGCATAACGCATAACGCATAACGCATAACGCATAACGCATGACGCATATCGCATAACGCATAACGCATAACGCATAATGCATAACGCATAAAGCGTAACGCATAACGCAAACCCATAAGGCATAAGGCATAACGCATAACGCATAACGCATAATGCATAACGCATAACGCATAATGCATAACGCATAAAGCATAAAGCATAACGTATAACGCATAACGCATATCGCATAACGCATAACGCATAACGTATAACGTATAACGCATACCGCATAACGCATAACGCATAACGCATAACGCATATCGCATAACGTATAACGCATGACGCATAACGCATAACACATAACGCATAACGCGTAATGCACAACGCATAACGAATACAGCAAAACGCATAACGCTTAACGCATAACGGATCACGCATAACGCATAATGCACAACGCATAACGAATACCGCAAAACGCATAACGCCTAACGCATAACGCATGGCGCATAACGCAAAATGCATAACGCATAACGCATAACGCATAACGCATAACGTATAACGCATGACGCATATCGCATAACGCGTAACGCATAATGCATAACGCATAAAGCGTAACGCATAACGCATAACGCATAACGCATAACGCATAACGCATAACGCATAAAGCATAACGCATAAAGCGTAACGCATAACGCATAACGCATAACGCATAACGCATAACGCATAACGCATAACGCATAACGCATAACGCATAACGCATAACGCAAAACGCATAAAGCATAACGCATAACGCATAACGCATATCGCATAAAACATAACGCATAACGCATAACGTACAACGTATAACGCATAACGCATAACGCATAACGCATAACGCATAACGCATAACGCATAACGCATAACGAATAACGCATAACGCATAACGCATAACGCATAACGCATAACGCATAACGCATGACGCATATCGCATAACGCATAACGCATAACGCATAATGCATAACGCATAAAGCGTAACGCATAACGCAAACCCATAAGGCATAAGGCATAACGCATAACGCATAACGCATAATGCATAACGCATAACGCATAATGCATAACGCATAAAGCATAAAGCATAACGTATAACGCATAACGCATATCGCATAACGCATAACGCATAACGTATAACGTATAACGCATACCGCATAACGCATAACGCATAACGCATAACGCATATCGCATAACGTATAACGCATGACGCATAACGCATAACACATAACGCATAACGCGTAATGCACAACGCATAACGAATACAGCAAAACGCATAACGCTTAACGCATAACGGATCACGCATAACGCATAATGCACAACGCATAACGAATACCGCAAAACGCATAACGCCTAACGCATAACGGATCACGCATAACGCTTAACGCATAACGTATAACGCATGACGCATAACGCATAACACATAACGCATAACGCGTAATGCACAACGCATAACGAATACAGCAAAACGCATAACGCTTAACGCATAACGGATCACGCATAACGCATAATGCACAACGCATAACGAATACCGCAAAACGCATAACGCCTAACGCATAACGCATGGCGCATAACGCAAAATGCATAACGCATAACGCATAACGCATAACGCATAACGTATAACGCATGACGCATATCGCATAACGCGTAACGCATAATGCATAACGCATAAAGCGTAACGCATAACGCATAACGCATAACGCATAACGCATAACGCATAACGCATAAAGCATAACGCATAAAGCGTAACGCATAACGCATAACGCATAACGCATAACGCATAACGCATAACGCATAACGCATAACGCATAACGCATAACGCATAACGCAAAACGCATAAAGCATAACGCATAACGCATAACGCATATCGCATAAAACATAACGCATAACGCATAACGTACAACGTATAACGCATAACGCATAACGCATAACGCATAACGCATAACGCATAACGCATAACGCATAACGCATAACGAATAACGCATAACGCATAACGCATAACGCATAACGCATAACGCATAACGCATGACGCATATCGCATAACGCATAACGCATAACGCATAATGCATAACGCATAAAGCGTAACGCATAACGCAAACCCATAAGGCATAAGGCATAACGCATAACGCATAACGCATAACGCATAATGCATAACGCATAACGCATAATGCATAACGCATAAAGCATAAAGCATAACGTATAACGCATAACGCATATCGCATAACGCATAACGCATAACGTATAACGTATAACGCATACCGCATAACGCATAACGCATAACGCATAACGCATATCGCATAACGTATAACGCATGACGCATAACGCATAACACATAACGCATAACGCGTAATGCACAACGCATAACGAATACAGCAAAACGCATAACGCTTAACGCATAACGGATCACGCATAACGCATAATGCACAACGCATAACGAATACCGCAAAACGCATAACGCCTAACGCATAACGGATCACGCATAACGCTTAACGCATAACGTATAACTCATAATGCACAACGCATAAAGCATAACGCATAACGCATAACGCATAACGAATAACGCCTAACGCATAACGCATAACGCATAACGCATAACGCATAACGCATAACTTATAACTCATAACTCATAACGAATATCGCATAACGCATAACACATAACGCATAACGAACAACGGATAACGCATAACGCATAACGCATAACGAATACCGCAAAACGTATATCGCCTAACACATAACGGATCACGCATAACGCATAACGCATAACGTATAACGCATAACGCATAACGCATAACGCATAACGCATATCGCATAACGCATAACGCATAACGTATAACGCATAACGCATAACGCATAACGCATAACGCATAACGTATCACGCATAACGCATAACGCATAACGTATAACGCATAACGCATAACGAATAACGCATAACGCATAACGCATAACGCATAACGCATAACGCATAACGAATACCGCAAAACGTATATCGCCTAACACATAACGGATCACGCATAACGCATAACGCATAACGTATAACGCATAACGCATAACGCATAACGCATAACGCATAACGCATAACGCATAACGCATATCGCATAACGCATAACGCATAACGTATAACTCATAACGCATACCGTATAACGCATAACGCATAACGCATAACGCATACCGTATAACGCATAACGCATAACGCATAACGCATAACGCATAACGCATAACGCATAACGCATAACGCATAACGCATACCGTATAACGCATAACGCATAACGCATAACAAACAACGGATAACGCATAACGCATAACGCATAACGAATACCGCAAAACGTATATCGCCTAACACATAACGGATCACGCATAACGCATAACGCATAACGTATAACGCATAACGCATAACGCATAACGCATAACGCATAACGCATAACGTATAACTCATAACGCATACCGTATAACGCATAACGCATAACGCATAACGCATACCGTATAACGCATAACGCATAACGCATAACGCATAACGCATAACGCATAACGCATAACGCATAACGCATAACGCATAACGCATACCGTATAACGCATAACGCATAACGCATAACAAACAACGGATAACGCATAACGCATAACGCATAACGAATACCGCAAAACGTATATCGCCTAACACATAACGGATCACGCATAACGCATAACGCATAACGTATAACGCATAACGCATAACGCATAACGCATAACGCATAACGCATAACGCATATCGCATAACGCATAACGCATAACGTATAACGCATAACGCATACCGTATAACGCATAATGCATAACAAACAACGGATAACGCATAACGCATAACGCATAACGAATACCGCAAAACGTATATCGCCTAACACATAACGGATCACGCATAACGCATAACGCATAACGCATAACGCATAACGCATAACGCATAACGCATAACGCATATCGCATAACGCATAACGCATAACGTATAACGCATAACGCATACCGTATAACGCATAACGCATAACACATAACGCATAACGCATAACGCATAACGCATAACGCATAACGCATAACGCATAACGCATAACGCATAACGCATAACGCATAACGCATAACGCATATCGCATAACGCATAACGCATAACGCATAACGCATAACGCACAACGCAAACGTATAACACAGAACGCATAATGCATAACGCATAACGCATAACGCATAATGCATGACGCATAACGCCTAACGCATAACGCATGACGCATATCGCATAACGCATAACGCATAACGCATAACGCATAACGCACAACGCATAACGAATAACGCATAACGCATAACGCATAACGCATAACGCATAACGCATAACGCATAACGCATACCGCATAACGCATAACGCATAACGCATAACGCATAACGCATAATGCATAACGCATAAAGCGTAACGCATAACGCATAACGCATAACGCATAACGCATAACGCATAACGCATAACGCATAAAGCATAACGCATAAAGCGTAACGCATAACGCATAACGCATAACGCATAACGCATAACGCATAACGCATAACGCATAACGCATAACGCATAACGCATAACGCATAACGTATAACGCATACCGCATTACGCATAACGCATAACGCATAACGCATAACGCATAACGCATTGCGCATAACGCAAAATGCATAACGCATAATGCATAACGCATAACGCATAACGCAAAACGCACAACGCATATCGCATAACGTATAAGGCATAACGCATAATACATAACGTATAATGCATTATGCATAAAGCGTAACACATAACGCAAACCCATAAGGCATAAGGCATAACGCATAACGCATAACGCATATCGCATAACGCATAACGCATAAGGCATAAAGCATAACGCATAACGCATAACGCATGATACACAACGCATAACGCATAACGCATAACGCACAACGCAAACGTATAACACAGAACGCATAATGCATAACGCATAACGCATACGCATAATGCATGACGCATAACGCATAACGCATAACGCATGACGCATATCGCATAACGCATAACGCATAACGCATAACGCACAACGCAAACGTATAACGCAGAACGCATAATGCATAACGCATAACGCATAACGCATAACGCATAATGCATAACTTATAAATCATAACTCATAACGAATATCGCATAACGCATAACGCATAACGCATAACGCATAATGCATAACGCATAAAGCATAACGCATAACGCATAACACAAACGTATAACGCCCAACGCATAACGCATAACGCATAACGAATAACGCATAACGCATAACGTATAACGCATGACGCATATCGCATAACGCGTAACGCATAATGCATAACGCATAAAGCGTAACGCATAACGCATAACGCATAACGCATAACGCAAACGTATAATGCAGAACGCATAATGCATAACGCATAACGTATAACGCATAACGCATAATGCATGACGCATAACGCATAATGCATAACGCATAAAGCATAACGCATAACGCATAACGGATCACGCATAACGCTTAATGCATAACGTATAACTCATAATGCATAACGCATAAAGCATAACGCATAACGCATAACGCATACGCATAACGCATAACGCATAACGCATAACGCATAACGCATAACGCATAACTTATAAATCATAACTCATAACGAATATCGCATAACGCATAACGCATAACGCATAACGCATAATGCATAACGCATAAAGCATAAAGCATAACGCATAACGCATAACGCATAACACAAACGTATAACGCCCAACGCATAACGCATAACGCATAACGAATAACGCATAACGCATAACGTATAACGCATGACGCATATCGCATAACGCGTAACGCATAATGCATAACGCATAAAGCGTAACGCATAACGCATAACGCATAACGCATAACGCATAACGCACAACGCACAACGCAAATCGCATAACGTATAAGGCATAACGCATAATACATAACGTATAACGCATTATACATAACGCATAACGCATATCGCATAACGCATAACGCATAAGGCATAAAGCATAACGCATAACGCATAACGCATAAAGCACAACGCATAACGCATAACGCGTTACGCATAACGCATGGCGCATAACGCAAAATGCATAACGCATAACGCATTACGCATAACGCATAACGCATAACTTACAACGCATAACGCATAACGCCCAACGCATAACGCATAACGCATAACGAATAACGCATAACGCATAACGCATAACGCATGACGCATATCGCATAACGCATAACGCATAATGCATAACGCATAAAGCATAACGCATAACGCATAACGCATAACGCAAAACGCATAACGCACAACGCAAACGTATAACGCAGAACGCATAATGCATAACGCATAACGCATAACGCATAATGCATGACGCATAACGCATAACGCATAACGCATGACGCATATCGCATAACGCATAACGCATAACGCATGACGCATATCGCATAACGCGTAACGCATAATGCATAACGCATAAAGCGTAACGCATAACGCATAACGCATAACGCATAACGCATAACGCATAACGCATAACGCATAACGCATAACGCATAACGCATAAAGCATAACGCATAAAGCGTAACGCATTACGCATAACGCATAACGCATAACGCATAACGCATAACGTATAACGCACAACGCATAATGCATAACGCATAACGCATAACGCATAACGCATAACGCAGAACGCATAATGCATAACGCATAACGCATAACGCATAATGCATGACGCATAACGCATAACGCATAACGCATAACGAATAACGCATAACGCATAACGTATAACGCATGACGCATATCGCATAACGCGTAACGCATAATGCATAACGCATAAAGCGTAACGCATAACGCATAACGCATAACGCATAACGCATAACGCATAACGCATAACGCATAACGCATAACGCATAAAGCATAACGCATAAAGCGTAACGCATTACGCATAACGCATAACGCATAACGCATAACGCATAACGCATAACGCATAACGCATAACGCATAACGCAGAACGCATAATGCATAACGCATAACGCATAACGCATAATGCATGACGCATAACGCATAACGCATAACGCATAACGAATAACGCATAACGCATAACGTATAACGCATGACGCATATCGCATAACGCGTAACGCATAATGCATAACGCATAAAGCGTAACGCATAACGCATAACGCATAACGCATAACGCATAACGCATAACGCATAACGCATAACGCATAAAGCATAACGCATAAAGCGTAACGCATTACGCATAACCCATAACGCATAACGCATAACGCATAACGTATAACGCACAACGCATAATGCATAACGCATAACGCATAACGCATAACGCATAACGCATAACGCATGGCGCATAACGCAAAATGCATAACGCATAACGCATAACGCATAACGCATAACGTATAACGCATGACGCATATCGCATAACGCGTAACGCATAATGCATAACGCATAAAGCGTAACGCATAACGCATAACGCATAACGCATAACGCATAACGCATAACGCATAAAGCATAACGCATAAAGCGTAACGCATAACGCATAACGCATAACGCATAACGCATAACGCATAACGCATAACGCATAACGCATAACGCATAACGCATAACGCATAACGCATAACGCATAATGCAAAACGCATAAAGCATAACGCATAACGCATAACGCATATCGCATAAAACATAACGCATAACGCATAACGTACAACGTATAACGCATAACGCATAACGCATAACGCATAACGCATAACGCATAACGCATAACGCATATCGCATGACACATAACGCATAACGCATAATGCATAACGCATAAGGCATAACGCATAACGCATAACGCATGACGCATAACGCATAACGCATGACGCATAACGCATAACGCATAACGCATAACGCATAACGCATAACGCATAACGCCTAAAGCATAACGCATAACGCATAACGCAAACTTATAACGCACAACGCATAACGCATAACGCATAACGCATAACGCATAACGCATAACGCATAACGCATAACGCATAACGAATAACGCATAACGCATAACGCATATCGCATAACGCATAACGCATAACGTATAACGCATAACGCATAACGCATAACGCATAACGCATAACGCATAACGCATAACGCATAACGCATAACGCCTAAAGCATAACGAATATCGCATAACGCATAACACATAACGCATAACGAACAACGGATAACGCATAACGCATAACGCATAACGAATACCGCAAAACGTATATCGCCTAACACATAACGGATCACGCATAACGCATAACGCATAACGTATAACGCATAACGCATAACGCATAACGCATATCGCATAACGCATAACGCATAACGTATAACGCATAACGCATAACGCATAACGCATAACGTATAACGCACAACGCATAATGCATAACGCATAACGCATAACGCATAACGCATAACGCAGAACGCATAATGCATAACGCATAACGCATAACGCATAATGCATAACGTATAACGCATAACGCATAACGCATAACGCATATCGCATAACGCATAACGCATAACGCATAACGAATACCGCAAAACGTATATCGCCTAACACATAACGGATCACGCATAACGCATAACGCATAACGTATAACGCATAACGCATAACGCATAACGCATAACGCATAACGCATATCGCATAACGCATAACGCATAACGTATAACGCATAACGCATACCGTATAACGCATAACGCGTAACAAACAACGGATAACGCATAACGCATAACGCATATAGAATACCGCAAAACGTATATCGCCTAACACATAACGGATCACGCATTACGCATAACTCATAACGTATAACGCATAACGCATAACGCATAACGCATAACGCATAACGCATAACGCATATCGCATAACGCATAACGCATAACGTATAACGCATAACGCATACCGTATAACGCGTAACGCATAACGCATAACGCATAACGCATACCGTATAACGCATAACGCATAACACATAACGCATAACGCATAACGCATAACGCATAACGCATAACGCATAACGCATAACGCATAACGCATATCGCATAACGCATAACGCATAACGTATAACGCATAACGCATACCGTATAACGCATAACGCATAACGCATAACGCATAACGCATAACGCATAACGCATAACGCATAACGCATAACGCATAACGCATAACGCATAACGCATAACGCATAACGCATAACGCATATCGCATAACGCATAACGCATAACGTATAACGCATAACGCATACCGTATAACGCATAACGCATAACGCATAACGCATAATGCATAACGCATAACGCATAACGCATAACGCATAACGCATAACGCATAACGCATAACGCATAACGCATAACGCGTAACGCATAACGCATAACTCATAACTCATAACGAATATCGCATAACGCATAACGCATAACGCATAACGCATAACGCATAACGCATAACGCATAACGCATAACGCATAACGCATAACGCATAACGCATAACGCATAACGCATAACGCATAACGCATAACGCATAACGCATGACGCATAACGCATAACGCATAACGCATAACGCATAACGCATAACGCATAACGCATAACGCATAACGCATGACGCATAACGCATAACGCATAACGCATAACGCATAACGCATACCGTATAACGCATAACACATAATGCATAACGCAAACGTATAACGCACAACGCATAACGCATAACAAACAACGGATAACGCATAACGCATAACGAATACCGCAAAACGTATATCGCCTAACACATAACGGATCACGCATAACGCATAACGCATAACGTATAACGCATAACGCATAACGCATAACGCATAACGCATAACGCATATCGCATAACGCATAACGCATAACGTATAACGTATATCGCCTAACACATAACGGATCACGCATAACGCATAACGCATAACGTATAACGCATAACGCATAACGCATAACGCATAACGGATCACGCATAACGCATAACGCATAACGTATAACGCATAACGCATAACGCATAACGCATAACGCATAACGCATAACGCATAACGCATAACGCATAACGCATAACGAATACCGCATAACGCATAACGCATAACGCATAACGAATACCGCAAAACGTATACCGCCTAACACATAACGGATCACGCATAACGCATAACGCATAACGTATAACTCATAACGCATACCGTATAACGCATAACGCATAACGCATAACGCATAACGCAAAACGCATAAAGCATAACGCATAACGCATAACGCATATCGCATAAAACATAACGCATAACGCATAACGTACAACGTATAACGCATAACGCATAACGCATAACGCATAACGCATAACGCATATCGCATGACACATAACGCATAACGCATAATGCATAACGCATAAGGCATAACGCATAACGCATAACGCATGACGCATAACGCATAATGCATGACGCATAACGCATAACGCATAACGCATAACGCATAACGCATAACGCATAACGCATAACGAATACCGCAAAACGTATATCGCCTAACACATAACGGATCACGCATAACGCATAACGCATAACGTATAACTCATAACGCATACCGTATAACGCATAACGCATAACGCATAACGCATAACGCATAACGCATAACAAACAACGGATAACGCATAACGCATAACGCATAACGAATACCGCAAAACGTATATCGCCTAACACATAACGCATAACGCATATCGCATAACGCATAACGCATAACGTATAACGCATAACGCATACCGTATAACGCATAACGCATAACGCATAACGCATAACGCATAACGCATATCGCATAAAACATAACGCATTACGCATAACGTACAACGTATAACGCATAACGCATAACGCATAACGCATAACGCATAACGCATAACGCATAACGCATAACGCAAAACGCATAAAGCATAACGCATAACGCATAACGCATATCGCATAAAACATAACGCATAACGCATAACGTACAACGTATAACGCATAACGCATAACGCATAACGCATAACGCATATCGCATGACACATAACGCATAACGCATAATGCATAACGCATAAGGCATAACGCATAACGCATAACGCATAACGCATAACGCATAACGCATAACGCATAACGCATAACGCATAACGCATAACGCATAACAAACAACGGATAACGCATAACGCATAACGCATAACGAATACCGCAAAACGTATATCGCCTAACACATAACGTATAACGTATATCGCCTAACACATAACGGATCACGCATAACGCATAACGCATAACGTATAACGCATAACGCATAACGCATAACGCATAACGGATCACGCATAACGCATAACGCATAACGTATAACGCATAACGCATAACGCATAACGCATAACGCATAACGCATAACGCATAACGCATAACGCATAACGCATAACGAATACCGCATAACGCATAACGCATAACGCATAACGAATACCGCAAAACGTATACCGCCTAACACATAACGGATCACGCATAACGCATAACGCATAACGTATAACTCATAACGCATACCGTATAACGCATAACGCATAACGCATAACGCATAACGCAAAACGCATAAAGCATAACGCATAACGCATAACGCATATCGCATAAAACATAACGCATAACGCATAACGTACAACGTATAACGCATAACGCATAACGCATAACGCATAACGCATAACGCATATCGCATGACACATAACGCATAACGCATAATGCATAACGCATAAGGCATAACGCATAACGCATAACGCATGACGCATAACGCATAATGCATGACGCATAACGCATAACGCATAACGCATAACGCATAACGCATAACGCATAACGCATAACGAATACCGCAAAACGTATATCGCCTAACACATAACGGATCACGCATAACGCATAACGCATAACGTATAACTCATAACGCATACCGTATAACGCATAACGCATAACGCATAACGCATAACGCATAACGCATAACAAACAACGGATAACGCATAACGCATAACGCATAACGAATACCGCAAAACGTATATTGCCTAACACATAACGCATAACGCATATCGCATAACGCATAACGCATAACGTATAACGCATAACGCATACCGTATAACGCATAACGCATAACGCATAACGCATAACGCATAACGCATATCGCATAAAACATAACGCATTACGCATAACGTACAACGTATAACGCATAACGCATAACGCATAACGCATAACGCATAACGCATAACGCATAACGCATAACGCATAACGCAAAACGCATAAAGCATAACGCATAACGCATAACGCATATCGCATAAAACATAACGCATAACGCATAACGTACAACGTATAACGCATAACGCATAACGCATAACGCATAACGCATATCGCATGACACATAACGCATAACGCATAATGCATAACGCATAAGGCATAACGCATAACGCATAACGCATGACGCATAACGCATAATGCATGACGCATAACGCATAACGCATAACGCATAACGCATAACGCATAACGCATAACGCATAACGCATAACGCATAAAGCATCACGCATAACGCATAACGCTTAACGCATAACGCATAACGCATAACGCATAACGCATAACGCATAACGCATAACGCATAACGCATAACGCATCACGCATGGCGCATAACGCAAAATGCATAACGCATAACGCATAACGCATAACGCACAACGCATATCGCATAACGAATACAGCAAAACGCATAACGCTTAACGCATAACGGATCACGCATAACGGATCATGCATAACGCTTAACGCATAACGTATAACTCATAATGCATAACGCATAAAGCATAACGCATAACGCATAACGCATAACGCATAACGAATAACGCATAACGCATAACGCATAACGCATAACGCATAACGCATAACGCATTACGCGTAACGCATAACGCATAACTCATAACTCATAACGAATATCGCATAACGCATAACGCATAACGCATAACGCATAACGCATAATGCATAACGCATAAAGCATAACGCATAACGCATAACGCATAACGTCCAACGCATAACGCATAACGCATAACGAATAACGCATAACGCATAACGCATAAAGCATAACACATAACGCATAATGCATAATGCACAACGCATAACGAATACAGCAAAACGCATAACGCTTAACGCATAACGGATCACGCCTAACGGATCACGCATAACGCTTAACGCATAACGTATAACGCTTAATACATAACGTATAACGCATTATGCATAACGCATAACCCATATCGCATAACGTATAACGCATAACGCATAACGCATAACGCATAACGCATAACGCATAACGCATAACGCATAATTCATAACGCATAACGCATAACGCATAACTTATAAAGCATAACTCATAACGAATATCGCATAACGCATAACGCATAACGCATAACGCATAATGCATAACGCATAAAGCATAACGCATAACGCATAACACAAACGTATAACGCCCAACGCATAATGCATAACGCATAACGCATAACGCATAACGCATAACGCATGGCGCATAACGCAAAATGCATAACGCAAAATGCATAACGCATAACGCATAACGCATAACGCATAACGCATAACGCACAACGCATATCGCATAACGCAATACGCATAACGCATAACGCATAACGCATAACGCATTACGCATAACGCATAACGAATAACGCATAACGTATAACGCATAACGCATCACGCATAACACATAACGCATAACGCATGACGCATAACGCATAATGCATGACGCATAACGCATAACGCATAACGCATAACGCATAACGCATAACGCATAACGCATAACGCATAACGCATAACGCATAACGCATAAAGCATCACGCATAACGCATAACGCATAACGCATAACGCATAACGCATAACGCATCACGCATGGCGCATAACGCAAAATGCATAACGCATAACGCATAACGCATAACGCACAACGCATATCGCATAACGAATACAGCAAAACGCATAACGCTTAACGCATAACGGATCACGCATAACGGATCATGCATAACGCTTAACGCATAACGTATAACTCATAATGCATAACGCATAAAGCATAACGCATAACGCATAACGCATAACGCATAACGAATAACGCATAACGCATAACGCATAACGCATAACGCATAACGCATAACGCATAACGCATAACGCGTAACGCATAACGCATAACTCATAACTCATAACGAATATCGCATAACGCATAACGCATAACGCATAACGCATAACGCATAACGCATAATGCATAACGCATAAAGCATAACGCATAACGCATAACGCATAACGTCCAACGCATAACGCATAACGCATAACGAATAACGCATAACGCATAACGCATAAAGCATAACACATAACGCATAATGCATAATGCACAACGCATAACGAATACAGCAAAACGCATAACGCTTAACGCATAACGGATCACGCCTAACGGATCACGCATAACGCTTAACGCATAACGTATAACGCTTAATACATAACGTATAACGCATAACCCATATCGCATAACGTATAACGCATAACGCATAACGCATAACGCATAACGCATAACGCATAACGCATAACGCACAACGCAAACGTATAACGCACAACGTATAACGTATAACGCATACCGCATAACGCATAACGCATAACGCATAACGCATAACGCATAACGCATAACGCATAACGTATAACGTATAACGCATACCGCATAACGCATAACGCATAACGCATGTCGCGTAACGTATAACGCATAACGCATAACGCATAATGCACAACGCATAACGAATACAGCAAAACGCATAACGCTTAACGCATAACGGATCACGCATAACGGATCACGCATAACGCTTAATGCATAACGTATAACTCATAATGCATAACGCATAAAGCATAACGCATAACGCATAACGCATAACGAATAACGCATAACGCATAACGCATAACGCATAACTTATAAATCATAACTCATAACGAATATCGCATAAAGCATAACGCATAACGCATAACGCATAATGCATAACGCATAAAGCATAACGCATAACGAATACCGCAAAACGTATATCGCCTAACACATAACGCATAACGCATATCGCATAACGCATAACGCATAACGTATAACGCATAACGCATACCGTATAACGCATAACGCATAACGCATAACGCATAACGCATACCGTATAACGCATAACGCATAATGCATAACGCATAACGCATAACGCATAACGCATAACGCATAACGCATAACGCATAACGCATAACGCATATCGCATAACGCATAACGCATAACGTATAACGCATAACGCATACCGTATAAAGCATAACGCATAACGCATAACGCATAACGCATAACGCATAACGCATAATGCATATCGCATAACTCATAACGCATAACGTATAACGCATAACGCATACCGTATAACGCATAACGCATAACGCATAACGCATAATGTATAACGCATAACGCATAACGCATAACGCATAACGCATAACGCATAACGCATATCGCATAAAACATAACGCATTACGCATAACGTACAACGTATAACGCATAACGCATAACGCATAACGCATAACGCATAACGCATAACGCATAACGCATAACGCAAAACGCATAAAGCATAACGCATAACGCATAACGCATATCGCATAAAACATAACGCATAACGCATAACGTACAACGTATAACGCATAACGCATAACGCATAACGCATAACGCATATCGCATGACACATAACGCATAACGCATAATGCATAACGCATAAGGCATAACGCATAACGCATAACGCATGACGCATAACGCATAATGCATGACGCATAACGCATAACGCATAACGCATAACGCATAACGCATAACGCATAACGCATAACGCATAAAGCATCACGCATAACGCATAACGCTTAACGCATAACGCATAACGCATAACGCATAACGCATAACGCATAACGCATAACGCATAACGCATAACGCATCACGCATGGCGCATAACGCAAAATGCATAACGCATAACGCATAACGCATAACGCACAACGCATATCGCATAACGAATACAGCAAAACGCATAACGCTTAACGCATAACGGATCACGCATAACGGATCATGCATAACGCTTAACGCATAACGTATAACTCATAATGCATAACGCATAAAGCATAACGCATAACGCATAACGCATAACGCATAACGAATAACGCATAACGCATAACGCATAACGCATAACGCATAACGCATAACGCATAACGCGTAACGCATAACGCATAACTCATAACTCATAACGAATATCGCATAACGCATAACGCATAACGCATAACGCATAACGCATAATGCATAACGCATAAAGCATAACGCATAACGCATAACGCATAACGTCCAACGCATAACGCATAACGCATAACGAATAACGCATAACGCATAACGCATAAAGCATAACACATAACGCATAATGCATAATGCACAACGCATAACGAATACAGCAAAACGCATAACGCTTAACGCATAACGGATCACGCCTAACGGATCACGCATAACGCTTAACGCATAACGTATAACGCTTAATACATAACGTATAACGCATTATGCATAACGCATAACCCATATCGCATAACGTATAACGCATAACGCATAACGCATAACGCATAACGCATAACGCATAACGCATAACGCATAATTCATAACGCATAACGCATAACGCATAACTTATAAAGCATAACTCATAACGAATATCGCATAACGCATAACGCATAACGCATAATGCATAACGCATAAAGCATAACGCATAACGCATAACACAAACGTATAACGCCCAACGCATAATGCATAACGCATAACGCATAACGCATAACGCATAACGCATGGCGCATAACGCAAAATGCATAACGCAAAATGCATAACGCATAACGCATAACGCATAACGCATAACGCATAACGCACAACGCATATCGCATAACGCAATACGCATAACGCATAACGCATAACGCATAACGCATTACGCATAACGCATAACGAATAACGCATAACGTATAACGCATAACGCATAACGCATCACGCATAACACATAACGCATAACGCATGACGCATAACGCATAATGCATGACGCATAACGCATAACGCATAACGCATAACGCATAACGCATAACGCATAACGCATAACGCATAACGCATAACGCATAACGCATAAAGCATCACGCATAACGCATAACGCATAACGCATAACGCATAACGCATAACGCATCACGCATGGCGCATAACGCAAAATGCATAACGCATAACGCATAACGCATAACGCACAACGCATATCGCATAACGAATACAGCAAAACGCATAACGCTTAACGCATAACGGATCACGCATAACGGATCATGCATAACGCTTAACGCATAACGTATAACTCATAATGCATAACGCATAAAGCATAACGCATAACGCATAACGCATAACGCATAACGAATAACGCATAACGCATAACGCATAACGCATAACGCATAACGCATAACGCATAACGCATAACGCGTAACGCATAACGCATAACTCATAACTCATAACGAATATCGCATAACGCATAACGCATAACGCATAACGCATAACGCATAACGCATAATGCATAACGCATAAAGCATAACGCATAACGCATAACGCATAACGTCCAACGCATAACGCATAACGCATAACGTCCAACGCATAACGCATAACGCATAACGAATAACGCATAACGCATAACGCATAAAGCATAACACATAACGCATAATGCATAATGCACAACGCATAACGAATACAGCAAAACGCATAACGCTTAACGCATAACGGATCACGCCTAACGGATCACGCATAACGCTTAACGCATAACGTATAACGCTTAATACATAACGTATAACGCATAACCCATATCGCATAACGTATAACGCATAACGCATAACGCATAACGCATAACGCATAACGCATAACGCATAACGCACAACGCAAACGTATAACGCACAACGTATAACGTATAACGCATACCGCATAACGCATAACGCATAACGCATAACGCATAACGCATAACGCATAACGCATAACGTATAACGTATAACGCATACCGCATAACGTATAACGCATAACCCATATCGCATAACGTATAACGCATAACGCATAACGCATAACGAATAACGCATAACGCATAACGTATAACGCATGACGCATATCGCATAACGCGTAACGCATAATGCATAACGCATAAAGCGTAACGCATAACGCATAACGCATAACGCATAACGCATAACGCATAACGCATAACGCATAAAGCATAACGCATAAAGCGTAACGCATAACGCATAACGCATAACGCATAACGCATAACGCATAACGCATAACGTATAACGCAAAACACATAACGCATAACGTTACCGCATAAGGCTTGATGCATGATGCATATCGCATAACGCATAACGCATAACTCATAACGTATAACGCATAACGCATAACGCATAACGCATAACGCACAACGCAAACGTATAACGCACAACGCATAATGCATAACGCATAACGCATAACGCATAACGCATAACGCATGGCGCATAACGCAAAATGCATAACGCATAACGCATAACGCATAACGTATAACGCATAACGCATAACGCATAACGCATAACGCATAACGTATAACGCATACCGCATTACGCATAACGCATAACGCATAACGCATAACGCATGGCGCATAACGCAAAATGCATAACGCATAATGCATAACGCATAACGCATAACGCATAACGCACAACGCATATCGCATAACGTATAAGGCATAACGCATAATGCATAACGTATAACGCATTATGCATAACGCATAACGCATATCGCATATCGTATAACGCATAACGCATAACGCATAACGCATAACACATAACGCATAACGCATAATGCACAACGCATAACGAATAACGCATAAAGCATAACGCATAACGCATAACGCAAACTTATAACGCACAACGCATAACGCATAACGCAAAACGCATAATGCATAACGCATAACGCATAATGCATAACGCATAAAGCATAAAGCATAACGTATAACGCATAACGCATATCGCATAACGCATAACGCATAACGTATAACGTATAACGCATACCGCATAACGCATAACGCATAACGCATAACGCATATCGCATAACGTATAACGCATGACGCATAACGCAGAACACATAACGCATAACGCATAATGCACAACGCATAACGAATACAGCAAAACGCATAACGCTTAACGCATAACGGATCACGCATAACGCATAATGCACAACGCATAACGAATACCGCAAAACGCATAACGCCTAACGCATAACGGATCACGCATAACGCTTAACGCATAACGTATAACTCATAATGCACAACGCATAAAGCATAACGCATAACGCATAATGCATAACGAATAACGCCTAACGCATAACGCATAACGCATAACGCATAACGCATAACTTATAACTCATAACTCATAACGAATATCGCATAACGCATAACACATAACGCATAACGAACAACGGATGACGCATATCGCATAACGCATAACGAATACCGCAAAACGTATATCGCCTAACACATAACGGATCACGCATAACGCATAACGCATAACGTATAACGCATAACGCATAACGCATAACGCATAACGGATCACGCATAACGCATAACGCATAACGTATAACGCATAACGCATAACGCATAACGCATAACGCATAACGCATAACGCATAACGCATAACGCGTAACGCATAACGAATACCGCAAAACGTATATCGCCTAACACATAACGGATCACGCATAACGCATAACGCATAACGTATAACTCATAACGCATACCGTATAACGCATAACGCATAACGCATAACGCATAACGCATACCGTATAACGCATAACGCATAACGCATAACGCATAACGCATAACGCATAACGCATACCGTATAACGCATAACGCATAACGCATAACAAACAACGGATAACGCATAACGCATAACGCATAACGAATACCGCAAAACGTATATCGCCTAACACATAACGGATCACGCATAACGCATAACGCATAACGTATAACGCATAACGCATAACGCATTACGCATAACGCATAACGCATAACGCATATCGCATAACGCATAACGCATAACGTATAACGCATAACGCATACCGTATAACGCATAACGCATAACAAACAACGGATAACGCATAACGCATAACGCATAACGAATACCGCAAAACGTATATCGCCTAACACATAACGCATAACGCATATCGCATAACGCATAACGCATAACGTATAACGCATAACGCATACCGTATAACGCATAACGCATAACGCATAACGCATAACGCATACCGTATAACGCATAACGCATAATGCATAACGCATAACGCATAACGCATAACGCATAACGCATAACGCATAACGCATAACGCATAACGCATATCGCATAACGCATAACGCATAACGTAAAACGCATAACGCATACCGTATAAAGCATAACGCATAACGCATAACGCATAACGCATAACGCATAACGCATAACGCATAACGCATATCGCATAAAACATAACGCATTACGCATAACGTACAACGTATAACGCATAACGCATAACGCATAACGCATAACGCATAACGCATAACGCATAACGCAAAACGCATAAAGCATAACGCATAACGCATAACGCATATCGCATAAAACATAACGCATAACGCATAACGTACAACGCATAACGCATATCGCATGACACATAACGCATAACGCATAATGCATAACGCATAAGGCATAACGCATAACGCATAACGCATGACGCATAACGCATAATGCATGACGCATAACGCATAACGCATAACGCATAACGCATAACGCATAACGCATAACGCATAACGCATAACGCATAAAGCATCACGCATAACGCATAACGCATAACGCATAACGCATAACGCATAACGCATAACGCATAACGCATAACGCATAACGCATAACGCATAACGCATCACGCATGGCGCATAACGCAAAATGCATAACGCATAACGCATAACGCATAACGCACAACGCATATCGCATAACGAATACAGCAAAACGCATAACGCTTAACGCATAACGGATCACGCATAACGGATCATGCATAACGCTTAACGCATAACGTATAACTCATAATGCATAACGCATAAAGCATAACGCATAACGCATAACGCATAACGCATAACGAATAACGCATAACGCATAACGCATAACGCATAACGCATAACGCATAACGCATAACGCGTAACGCATAACGCATAACTCATAACTCATAACGAATATCGCATAACGCATAACGCATAACGCATAACGCATAACGCATAACGCATAATGCATAACGCATAAAGCATAACGCATAACGCATAACGCATAACGTCCAACGCATAACGCATAACGCATAACGCATAACGCATAACGCATAACGCATAACGCATAACGCATAACGCATAACGCATAACGCATAACGAATACCGCAAAACGTATATCGCCTAACACATAACGGATCACGCATAACGCATAACGCATAACGTATAACTCATAACGCATACCGTATAACGCATAACGCATAACGCATAACGCATAACGCATACCGTATAACGCATAACGCATAACGCATAACGCATAACGCATAACGCATAACGCATACCGTATAACGCATAACGCATAACGCATAACAAACAACGGATAACGCATAACGCATAACGCATAACGAATACCGCAAAACGTATATCGCCTAACACATAACGGATCACGCATAACGCATAACGCATAACGTATAACGCATAACGCATAACGCATTACGCATAACGCATAACGCATAACGCATATCGCATAACGCATAACGCATAACGTATAACGCATAACGCATACCGTATAACGCATAACGCATAACAAACAACGGATAACGCATAACGCATAACGCATAACGAATACCGCAAAACGTATATCGCCTAACACATAACGCATAACGCATATCGCATAACGCATAACGCATAACGTATAACGCATAACGCATACCGTATAACGCATAACGCATAACGCATAACGCATAACGCATACCGTATAACGCATAACGCATAATGCATAACGCATAACGCATAACGCATAACGCATAACGCATAACGCATAACGCATAACGCATAACGCATATCGCATAACGCATAACGCATAACGTAAAACGCATAACGCATACCGTATAAAGCATAACGCATAACGCATAACGCATAACGCATAACGCATAACGCATAACGCATATCGCATAAAACATAACGCATTACGCATAACGTACAACGTATAACGCATAACGCATAACGCATAACGCATAACGCATAACGCATAACGCATAACGCAAAACGCATAAAGCATAACGCATAACGCATAACGCATATCGCATAAAACATAACGCATAACGCATAACGTACAACGTATAACGCATAACGCATAACGCATAACGCATAACGCATAACGCATATCGCATGACACATAACGCATAACGCATAATGCATAACGCATAAGGCATAACGCATAACGCATAACGCATGACGCATAACGCATAATGCATGACCCATAACGCATAACGCATAACGCATAACGCATAACGCATAACGCATAACGCATAACGCATAACGCATAAAGCATCACGCATAACGCATAACGCATAACGCATAACGCATAACGCATAACGCATAACGCATAACGCATAACGCATAACGCATCACGCATGGCGCATAACGCAAAATGCATAACGCATAACGCATAACGCATAACGCACAACGCATATCGCATAACGAATACAGCAAAACGCATAACGCTTAACGCATAACGGATCACGCATAACGGATCATGCATAACGCTTAACGCATAACGTATAACTCATAATGCATAACGCATAAAGCATAACGCATAACGCATAACGCATAACGCATAACGAATAACGCATAACGCATAACGCATAACGCATAACGCATAACGCATAACGCATAACGCGTAACGCATAACGCATAACTCATAACTCATAACGAATATCGCATAACGCATAACGCATAACGCATAACGCATAACGCATAACGCATAATGCATAACGCATAAAGCATAACGCATAACGCATAACGCATAACGTCCAACGCATAACGCATAACGCATAACGAATAACGCATAACGCATAACGCATAAAGCATAACACATAACGCATAATGCATAATGCACAACGCATAACGAATACAGCAAAACGCATAACGCTTAACGCATAACGGATCACGCCTAACGGATCACGCATAACGCTTAACGCATAACGTATAACGCTTAATACATAACGTATAACGCATTATGCATAACGCATAACCCATATCGCATAACGTATAACGCATAACGCATAACGCATAACGCATAACGCATAACGCATAACGCATAACGCATAATGCATAACGCATAAAGCATAACGCATAACGCATAACACAAACGTATAACGCCCAACGCATAATGCATAACGCATAACGCATAACGCATAACGCATAACGCATGGCGCATAACGCAAAATGCATAACGCAAAATGCATAACGCATAACGCATAACGCATAACGCATAACGCATAACGCACAACGCATATCGCATAACGCAATACGCATAACGCATAACGCATAACGCATAACGCATTACGCATAACGCATAACGAATAACGCATAACGTATAACGCATAACGCATAACGCATCACGCATAACACATAACGCATAACGCATGACGCATAACGCATAATGCATGACGCATAACGCATAACGCATAACGCATAACGCATAACGCATAACGCATAACGCATAACGCATAACGCATAACGCATAAAGCATCACGCATAACGCATAACGCATAACGCATAACGCATAACGCATAACGCATCACGCATGGCGCATAACGCAAAATGCATAACGCATAACGCATAACGCATAACGCACAACGCATATCGCATAACGAATACAGCAAAACGCATAACGCTTAACGCATAACGGATCACGCATAACGGATCATGCATAACGCTTAACGCATAACGTATAACTCATAATGCATAACGCATAAAGCATAACGCATAACGCATAACGCATAACGCATAACGAATAACGCATAACGCATAACGCATAACGCATAACGCATAACGCATAACGCATAACGCATAACGCGTAACGCATAACGCATAACTCATAACTCATAACGAATATCGCATAACGCATAACGCATAACGCATAACGCATAACGCATAATGCATAACGCATAAAGCATAACGCATAACGCATAACGCATAACGTCCAACGCATAACGCATAACGCATAACGAATAACGCATAACGCATAACGCATAAAGCATAACACATAACGCATAATGCATAATGCACAACGCATAACGAATACAGCAAAACGCATAACGCTTAACGCATAACGGATCACGCCTAACGGATCACGCATAACGCTTAACGCATAACGTATAACGCTTAATACATAACGTATAACGCATAACCCATATCGCATAACGTATAACGCATAACGCATAACGCATAACGCATAACGCATAACGCATAACGCATAACGCATAACGCATAACGCATAATGCATAACGCATAACGCATAACGCATAACTTATAAAGCATAACTCATAACGAATATCGCATAACGCATAACGCATAACGCATAATGCATAACGCATAAAGCATAACGCATAACGCATAACACAAACGTATAACGCCCAACGCATAATGCATAACGCATAACGCATAACGCATAACGCATAACGCATGGCGCATAACGCAAAATGCATAACGCAAAATGCATAACGCATAACGCATAACGCATAACGCATAACGCATAACGCACAACGCATCACGCATAACACATAACGCATAACGCATAATGCACAACGCATAACGAATACAGCAAAACGCATAATGCTTAACGCATAACGGATCACGCATAACGCTTAATGCACAACGCATAACGAATACCGCAAAACGCATAACGCCTAACGCATAACGGATCACGCATAACGCTTAACGCATAACGAATAACTCATAATGCATAACGCATAAAGCATAACGCATAACGCATAACGCATAACGCATAATGTATAACGCATAACGCATAACGCATAACGCATAACTCATAACGTATAACGTATAACGTATAACGCATAACGCATAACGCATAACGCATAAAGCATCTCGCATAATGCATAACGCATAAAGCATAACGCATAACGCATAACGCATAACGCAAACGTATAACGCCCAACGCATAACGCATAACGCATAACGAATAACGCATGACGCATAACGCATAACGCATGACGCATATCGCATAACGCATAACGCATAACGCATTACGCATAACGCATAACGAATAACGCATAACGTATAACGTATAACGCATACCGCATAACGCATAACGCATAAAGCATAACGCATAACGCATAACGCATAGTGCATAACGCATAAAGCATAACGCATAACGCATAACGCATAACGCATTACGCATTACGCATAACGCATAACGCATAACGTATAACGCATACCGCATAACGCATAACGCATAAAGCATAACCCATAAAGCATAACGCATAACGCATAACGCATAACGCATAAAGCATAACGCATAACGCATAACGCATAACGCATAACGCATAACGCATAACGCATTACGCATAACGAATAACGCATAACACATAACGCATAACGCATAAAGCATAACGCATAACGCATAACGCATAACGCATAACGCATAACGCATGACGCATATCGCATAACTCATAACGCATAATGCATAACGCATAAAGCGTAACGCATAACGCATAACGCATAAAGCAAACCCATAAGGCATAAGGCATAACGCATAACGCATAACGCATAACGCATGTCGGATCACTCATAACGCATAATGCATAACGCATAAAGCATAAAGCATAACGTATAACGCATAACGCATATCGCATAACGCATAACGCATAACGTATAACGTATAACGCATACCGCATAACGCATAACGCATAACGTATAACTCATAATGCACAACGCATAAAGCATAACGCATAACGCATAACGCATAACGCATAACGAATAACGCCTAACGCATAACGCATAACGCATAACGCATAACGCATAACGCATAACTTATAACTCATAACTCATAACGAATATCGCATAACGCATAACGCATAACGCATAACGCATAATGCATAACGCATAAAGCATAACGCATAACGCATAACGCATAACGCATGACTCATATCGCATAACGCATAACGCATAACGCATAACGCATAACGCACAACGCATATCGCATAACGCAATACGCATAACGCATAACGCATAACGCATAACGCATTACGCATAACGCATAACGAATAACGCATAACGTATAACGCAATACGCATAACGCATAACGCATAACGCATAACGCATTACGCATAACGCATAACGAATAACGCATAACGTATAACGCATAACGCATAACGCATCACGCATAACACATAACGCATAACGCATAATGCACAACGCATAACGAATACAGCAAAACGCATAATGCTTAACGCATAACGGATCACGCATAACGCTTAATGCACAACGCATAACGAATACCGCAAAACGCATAACGCCTAACGCATAACGGATCACGCATAACGCTTAACGCATAACGAATAACTCATAATGCATAACGCATAAAGCATAACGCATAACGCATAACGCATAACGCATAATGTATAACGCATAACGCATAACGCATAACGCATAACTCATAACGTATAACGTATAACGTATAACGCATAACGCATAACGCATAACGCATAAAGCATCTCGCATAATGCATAACGCATAAAGCATAACGCATAACGCATAACGCATAACGCAAACGTATAACGCCCAACGCATAACGCATAACGCATAACGAATAACGCATGACGCATAACGCATAACGCATGACGCATATCGCATAACGCATAACGCATAACGCATTACGCATAACGCATAACGAATAACGCATAACGTATAACGTATAACGCATACCGCATAACGCATAACGCATAAAGCATAACGCATAACGCATAACGCATAACGCATAAAGCATAACGCATAACGCATAACGCATAACGCATTACGCATTACGCATAACGCATAACGCATAACGTATAACGCATACCGCATAACGCATAACGCATAAAGCATAACGCATAAAGCATAACGCATAACGCATAACGCATAACGCATAAAGCATAACGCATAACGCATAACGCATAACGCATAACGCATTACGCATAACGAATAACGCATAACACATAACGCATAACGCATAAAGCATAACGCATACCGCATAACGCATAACGCATAACGCATAACGCATAACGCATAACGCATATCGCATAACGTATAACGCATGACGCATAACGCATAACACATAACGCATAACGCATAATGCACAACGCATAACGAATACAGCAAAACGCATAACGCTTAACGCATAACGGATCACGCATAACGCATACTGCACAACGCATAACGAATACCGCAAAACGCATAACGCCTAACGCATAACGGATCACGCATAACGCTTAACGCATAACGTATAACTCATAATGCACAACGCATAAAGCATAACGCATAACGCATAACGCATAACGCATAACGAATAACGCCTAACGCATAACGCATAACGCATAACGCATAACGCATAACTTATAACTCATAACTCATAACGAATATCGCATAACGCATAACGCATAACGCATAACGCATAATGCATAACGCATAAAGCATAACGCATAACGCATAACGCATAACGCATGACTCATATCGCATAACGCATAACGCATAACGCATAACGCATAACGCACAACGCATATTGCATAACGCAATACGCATAACGCATAACGCATAACGCATAACGCATTACGCATAACGCATAACGAATAACGCATAACGTATAACGCATAACGCATAACGCATAACGCATAACACATAACGCATAACGCATAATGCACAACGCATAACGAATACAGCAAAACGCATAACGCTTAACGCATAACGGATCACGCATAACGCTTAATGCACAACGCATAACGAATACCGCAAAACGCATAACGCCTAACGCATAACGGATCACGCATAACGCTTAACGCATAACGTATAACTCATAATGCATAACGCATAAAGCATAACGCATAACGCATAAAGCATAACGCATAATGTATAACGCATAACGCATAACGCATAACGCATAAAGCTTCTCGCATAATGCATAACGCATAACTCATGACTCACAACGAATATCGCATAACGCATAACGCATAACGCATAACGCATAATGCATAACGCATAATGCATAACGCATAACGCATAACCATAACGCATAATGCATAACGCATAAAGCATAACGCATAACTTATAACTCATAACTCATAACGAATATCGCATAACGCATAACGCATAACGCATAACGCATAAAGCATAACGCATAACGCATAAAGCATAACGCATAATGTATAACGCATAACGCATAACGCATAACGCATAAAGCTTCTCGCATAATGCATAACGCATAACTCATGACTCACAACGAATATCGCATAACGCATAACGCATAACGCATAACGCATAATGCATAACGCATAACGCATAACGCATAACGCATAATGCATAACGCATAAAGCATAACGCATAACTTATAACTCATAACTCATAACGAATATCGCATAACGCATAACGCATAACGCATAACGCATAATGCATAACGCATAAAGCATAACGCATAACGCATAACGCATAACGCATGACTCATATCGCATAACGCATAACGCATAACGCATAACGCATAACGCACAACGCATATCGCATAACGCAATACGCATAACGCATAACGCATAACGCATAACGCATAACGCATTACGCATAACGCATAACGAATAACGCATAACGTATAACGTATAACGCATACCGCATAACGCATAACGCATAAAGCATAACGCATAACGCATAACGCATAACGCATAAAGCATAACGCATAACGCATAACGCATAACGCATTACGCATTACGCATAACGCATAACGCATAACGCATAACGTATAACGCATACCGCATAACGCATAACGCATAAAGCATAACGCATAACGCATAACGCATAACGCATAAAGCATAACGCATAACGCATAACGCATAACGCATAACGCATAACGCATAACGAATAACGCATAACACATAACGCATAACGCATAACGCATAACGCATAACTCATGACTCACAACGAATATCGCATAACGCATAACGCATAACGCATAACGCATAATGCATAACGCATAAAGCATAACGCATAACGCATAACCATAACGAATGACGCATAAAGCATAACGCATAACGCATAACGCATAACGCATAACGCATGACGCATATCGCATAACTCATAACGCATAATGCATAACGCATAAAGCGTAATGCATAACGCATAACGCAAACCCATAAGGCATAAGGCATAACGCATAACGCATAACGCATAACGCATGTCGGATCACTCATAACGCATAATGCATAACGCATAAAGCATAAAGCATAACGTATAACGCATAACGCATATCGCATAACGCATAACGCATAACGTATAACGTATAACGCATACCGCATAACGCATAACGCATAACGCATAACGCATATCGCATAACGTATAACGCATGACGCATAACGCATAACACATAACGCATAACGCATAATGCACAACGCATAACGAATACAGCAAAACGCATAACGCTTAACGCATAACGGATCACGCATAACGCATAATGCACAACGCATAACGAATACCGCAAAACGCATAACGCCTAACGCATAACGGATCACGCATAACGCTTAACGCATAACGTATAACGCATTACGCATAACGCACAACGCATATCGCATAACGCATACCGCAAAACGCATGGCGCATACCTCAAAATGCATAACGCATAACGCATAACGCACAACGCATTACGCATAACACATAACGCATAACGCATAACGCATAACGCACAACGCATATCGCATAACGCATAACGCATACCGCAAAACGCATGGCGCATACCTCAAAATGCATAACGCATAACGCATAACGCATAACGCATAACGCATAACGCATAACGCATAACGCATAACGCATAACGCATAACGCATAACGCATAACGCATAACGCACAACGCATATCGCATAACGCATACCGCAAAACGCATGGCGCATACCTCAAAATGCATAACGCATAACGCATAACGCATAACGCATAACGCATAACACATAACGCATAAAGTATAAAGCATAACGTATAACGCATAACGCATATCGCATAACGCATAACGCATAACCCATAACGCTTAACGCATAACGGATCACGCATAACGCATAACGCACAACGCATATCGCATAACGCATAACGCATAACGCACAACGCATATCGCATAACGCATAACGCATGGCGCATAACTCAAAATGCATAACGCATAACGCATAACGCATAACGCATAACGCAAACGTATAACGCACAACGCATAACGAATACAGCAAAACGCATAATGCTTAACGCATAACGGATCACGCATAACGCATAACGCATAACGCATAACGCATAACGCATATCGCATAACGCATAACGCATAACGCATAACGCATGGCGCATAACTCAAAATGCATAACGCATAACGTATAACGCAATACGCATAACGCATAACGCATAACGCATAACGCATAACGCATAACGCATAACGCATAACGCATAACGCATAACGCACAACGCATATCGCATAACGCATAACGCATAACGCATAACGCATAACGCATAACGCACAACGCATATCGCATAACGCATAACGCATAACGCATAACGCATAACGCATAACGCATAACGCATAACGCATAACGCATAACGTATGACGCATAACGCATAACGCACAACGCATATCGCATAACGCATAACGCATAATGCATAACGCATGGCGCATAACTCAAAATGCATAACGCATAACGCATAACGCATAACGCAAACGTATAACGCACAACGCATAACGAATACAGCAAAACGCATAATGCTTAACGCATAACGGATCACGCATAACGCATAAGGCATAACGCATAACGCATAACGCATATCGAATAACGCATAACGTGTAACTCATAACGCATAACGCATAAAGCATAATGCTTAACGTATAACGCATAACGCTTATCGCATAACGCATAACGCATAACGTATAACGCATAACGCATACCGTATAACGCATAACGCATAATGCATAACGCAAACGTATAACGCACAACGCATAACGCATAACGCATAACGCATAACGCATAACGCATAACGCATAACGCATAACGCATGACGCATAACGCATAACGCATATCGCATAACACATAACGCATAACCCATAACGCATAACGCATAACGCATAACGCATAACGCATAACGCATAACGCATAACGCATAACGCATAACGCATAACGCATAACGCACATCGCATATCGCATAACGCATAACGCATAACGCATAACGCATAACGCATAACGCATAACGCACAACGCATATCGCATAACGCATAACGCATAACGCATAACGCATAACGCATAACGCATAACGCACAACGCATATCGCATAACGCATAACGCATAACGCATAACGCATAACGCATAACGCTATCGAATAACGCATAACGTGTGACCCATAACGCATAACGCATAAAGCATAATGCATAACGCATAACGCATAACGCATAACGCATAACGCATAACGCATAACGCATAACGCACAACGCATATCGCATAACGCATAACGCATAACGCATAACGCATGGCGCATAACTCAAAATGCATAAGGCATAACGCATAACGCATAACGCATAACGCATAACGCATAACGCATAACGCATAACGCATAACGCATAACGCATAACGCATAACGCATAACGCACAACGCATATCGCATAACGCATAACGCATAACGCACAACGCATATCGCATAACGCATAACGCATAACGCATAACGCATGGCGCATAACTCAAAATGCATAACGCATAACGCATAACGCATAACGCATAACGCATAACGCATAACGCATAACGCATAACGCATAACGCACAACGCAAATCGCATAACGCATAACGCGTAACGAATGGCGCATAACTGAAAATGCATAACGCATAACGCATAACGCATAACGCAAACGTATAACGCACAACGCATAACGCATAACGCATAACGCATAACGCATAACGCACAACGCATATCGCATAACGCATAACGCATAACGCAAAACGCATGGCGCATAACTCAAAATGCATAACGCATAACGCATAACGCATAACGCATAACGCATAACGCATAACGCATAATGCACAACGCATATCGCATAACGCATAACGCACAACGCATATCGCATAACGCATAACGCATAACGCATAACGCATGGCGCATACCTCAAAATGCATAACGCATAACGCATAACGCATAACGCATAACACATAACGCATAACGCATAACGCATAACGCACAACGCATATCGCATAACGCATAACGCATAACGCATAACGCATGGCGCATAACTCAAAATGCAAAACGCATGACGCATAACGCATAACGCAAACGTATAACGCACAACGCATAACGAATACAGCAAAACGCATAATGCTTAACGCATAACGGATCACGCATAACGCATAACGCATAACGCATAACGCATAACGCATAACGCATATCGCATAACGCATAACGCATAACGCATAACGCATGGCGCATAACTCAAAATGCATAACGCATAACGCATAACGCATAACGCATAACGCATAACGCATAACGCATAACGCATAACGCATAACGCATAACGCATAACGCATAACGCATAACGCATAACGCACAACGCATATCGCATAACGCATAACGCACAACGCATATCGCATAACGCATAACGCATGGCGCATAACTCAAAATGCATAACGCATAACGCATAACGCATAACGCATAACGCATAACGCATAACGCATAACGCATAACGCATAACGCATAACGCATAACGCATAACGCATAACGCATAACGCATAACGCATAACGCATAACGCACAACGCATATCGCATAACGCATAACGCATAATCCATAACGCATGGCGCATAACTCAAAATGCATAACGCATAACGCATAACGCATAACGCAAACGTATAACGCACAACGCATAACGAATACAGCAAAACGCATAATGCTTAACGCATAACGGATCACGCATAACGCATAAGGCATAACGCATAACGCATAACGCATATCGAATAACGCATAACGTGTAACTCATAACGCATAACGCATAAAGCATAATGCTTAACGCATAACGCATAACGCTTATCGCATAACGCATAACGCATAACGTATAAAGCATAACGCATACCGTATAACGCATAACGCATAATGCATAACGCAAACGTATAACGCAGAACGCATAACGCATAACGCATAACGCATAACGCATAACGCATAACGCATAACGCATAACGCATAACGCATAACGCATAACGCATAACGCATAACGCATGACGCATAACGCATAACGCATATCGCATAACACATAACGCATAACCCATAACGCATAACGCATAACGCATAACGCATAACGCATAACGCACAACGCATAACGCATAACGCATAACGCATAACGCATAACGCATAACGCATAACGCATAACGCATAACGCATAACGCATAACGCACAACGCATATCGCATAACGCATAACGCATAACGCATAACGCATAACGCATAACGCATAACGCATAACGCACAACGCATATCGCATAACGCATAACGCATAACGCATAACGCATAACGCATAACGCATAACGCACAACGCATATCGCATAACGCATAACGCATAACGCATAACGCATAACGCATAACGCATATCGAATAACGCATAACGTGTGACTCATAACGCATAACGCATAAAGCATAATGCATAACGCATAACGCATAACGCATAACGCATAACGCATAACGCATAACGCATAACGCATAACGCATAACGCACAACGCATATCGCATAACGCATAACGCATAACGCATAACGCATGGCGCATAACTCAAAATGCATAACGCATAACGCATAACGCATAACGCATAACGCATAACGCATAACGCATAACGCATAACGCATAACGCATAACGCATAACGCATAACGCATAACGCATAACGCACAACGCATATCGCATAACGCATAACGCATAACGCACAACGCATATCGCATAACGCATAACGCATAACGCATAACGCATGGCGCATAACTCAAAATGCATAACGCATAACGCATAACGCATAACGCATAACGCATAACGCATAACGCATAACGCACAACGCAAATCGCATAACGCATAACGCGTAACGAATGGCGCATAACTGAAAATGCATAACGCATAACGCATAACGCATAACGCAAACGTATAACGCACAACGCATAACGAATACAGCAAAACGCATAATGCTTAACGCATAACGGATCACGCATGACGCATAACGCACAACGCATATCGCATAACGCATAACGCATAACGCATAACGCATGGCGCATAACTCAAAATGCATAACGCATAACGCACAACGCATATCGCATAACGTACAACGTATAACGCATAACGCATAACGCATAACGCATAACGCATAACGCATAACGCATAACGCATAACGCATAACGCATAACGCATAACGCATAACGCATAACGCATATCGCATAATGCATAACGCATAAAACATAACGCATAACGTATAACGCAAAACGCATAACGCATAACGTTACCGCATAAGGCTTTATGCATGATGCATATCGCATAACGCATAACGCATAACGCATAACTCATAACGTATAACGCATAACGCATAATGCATAACGCATAACGCATAACGCATAACGCACAACGCAAACGTATAACGCACAACGCATAATGCATAACGCATAACGCATAACGCATAACGCATAACGCATGGCCCATAACGCAAAATGCATAACGCATAACGCATAACGCATAACGCATACGGCATAACGCATAACGCATAACGCATAACGCACAACGCATATCGCATAACGCATAACGCATAACGCATAACGCATGGCGCATAACTCAAAATGCATAACGCATAACGCATAACGCATAACGCATAACGCATAACGCATAACGCATAACGCATAACGCATAACGCCTAACGCATAACGCATAACGCATAACGCATAACGCATAACGCACAACGCATATCGCATAACGTATAACGCAAAACGCATAACGCATAACGCATAACCCATAACGCATAACGCATGTTGGATCACTCATAACGCATAACGCATAACGCATAAAGCATAAAGCATAACGTATAACGCATAACGCATAACGCATATCGCATAACGCATAACGCATAACCCATAACGCATAACGCATAACGCATAACGCATAACGCATAACGCATAACGTATAACGCATAACGCATAACGCATAACGCATAACGCATAACGCATAACGCATAACGCATAACGCATAACGCATAACGCATAACGCATAACGCATAACGCATAACGCACAACGCATATCGCATAACGCATAACGCATAACGCAAAACGCATGGCGCATAACTCAAAATGCATAACGCATAACGCATAACGCATAACGCATAACGCATAACGCATAACGCATAACGCATAACGCATAACGCATAACGCATAACGCATAATGCACAACGCATATCGCATAACGCATAACGCACAACGCATATCGCATAACGCATAACGCATAACGCATAACGCATGGCGCATACCTCAAAATGCATAACGCATAACGCATAACGCATAACGCATAACACATAACGCATAACGCATAACGCATAACGCACAACGCATATCGCATAACGCATAACGCATAACGCATAACGCATGGCGCATAACTCAAAATGCAAAACGCATGACGCATAACGCATAACGCAAACGTATAACGCACAACGCATAACGAATACAGCAAAACGCATAATGCTTAACGCATAACGGATCACGCATAACGCATAACGCATAACGCATAACGCATAACGCATATCGCATAACGCATAACGCATAACGCATAACGCATGGCGCATAACTCAAAATGCATAACGCATAACGCATAACGCATAACGCATAACGCATAACGCATAACGCATAACGCATAACGCATAACGCATAACGCATAACGCATAACGCATAACGCATAACGCATAACGCACAACGCATATCGCATATCGCATAACGCATAACGCACAACGCATATCGCATAACGCATAACGCATAACGCATAACGCATGGCGCATAACTCAAAATGCATAACGCATAACGCAAACGCATAACGCATAACGCATAACGCATAACGCATAACGCTTAACGCATAACGCAAAACGCATAACGCATAACGCATAACGCATAACGCATAACGCACAACGCATAACGCATAACGCATAACGCAAACGTATAACGCACAACGCATAACGAATACAGCAAAACGCATAATGCTTAACGCATAACGGATCACGCATAACGCATAACGCACAACGCATATCGCATAACGCATAACGCATAACGCAAAACGCATGGCGCATAACTCAAAATGCATAACGCATAACGCATAACGCATAACGCATAACGCATAACGCATAACGCATAACGCATAACGCATAACGCATAATGCACAACGCATTTCGCATAACGCATAACGCACAACGCAAACGTATAACGCACAACGCATAACGAATACAGCAAAACGCATAATGCTTAACGCATAACGGATCACGCATAACGCATAACGCACAACGCATATCGCATAACGCATAACGCATAACGCAAAACGCATGGCGCATAACTCAAAATGCATAACGCATAACGCATAACGCATAACGCATAACGCATAACGCATAACGCATAACGCATAACGCAAAACGCATGGCGCATAACTCAAAATGCATAACGCATAACGCATAACGCATAACGCATAACGCATAACGCATAACGCATAACGCATAACGCATAATGCACAACGCATTTCGCATAACGCATAACGCACAACGCATATCGCATAACGCATAACGCATAACGCATAACGCATGGCGCATACCTCAAAATGCAGAACGCATAACGCATAACGCATAACGCATAACACATAACGCATAACGCATAACGCATAACGCACAACGCATATCGCATAACGCATAACGCATAACGCGTAACGCATGGCGCATAACTCAAAATGCAAAACGCATAACGCATAACGCATAACGCATAACGCAAACGTATAACGCACAACGCATATCGCATAACGCATAACGCATAACGCATAACGCATAACGCATAACGCATAACGCATAACGTATAACGCATAACGCATAACGCACAACGCATATCGCATAAAGCATAACGCATAATGCATAACGCATGGCGCATAACTCAAAATGCATAACGCATAACGCATAACGCATAACGCAAACGTATAACGCACAACGCATAACGAATACAGCAAAACGCATAATGCTTAACGCATAACGGATCACGCATAACGCATAAGGCATAACGCATAACGCATAAAGCATATCGAATAACGCATAACGTGTAACTCATAACGCATAACGCATAAAGCATAATGCTTAACGCATAACGCATAACGCATAACGCATAACGCATAACGCATAACGCATAACGCATAACGCATAACGCATAACGCATAACGCATAACGCATAACGCATAACGCACAACGCATATCGCATAACGCATAACGCATAACGCATGGCGCATAACTCAAAATGCATAACGCATAACGCATAACGCATAACGCATAACGCATAACGCATAACGCATAACGCATAACGCATAACGCACAACGCAAATCGCATAACGCATAACGCATAACGCATAACGAATGGCGCATAACTGAAAATGCATAACGCATAACGCATAACGCATAACGCAAACGTATAACGCACAACGCATAACGAATACAGCAAAACGCATAATGCTTAACGCATAACGGATCACGCATAACGCATAACGCACAACGCATATCGCATAACGCATAACGCATAACGCATAACGCATGGCGCATAACTCAAAATGCATAACGCATAACGCACAACGCATATCGCATAACGTACAACGTATAACACATAACGCATAACGCATAACGCATAACGCATAACGCATAACGCATAACGCATAACGCATAACGCATAACGCATATCGCATAATGCATAACGCATAACGCATAACGCATAACGTATAACGCAAAACGCATAACGCATAACGTTACCGCATAAGGCTTTATGCATGATGCATATCGCATAACGCATAACGCATAACGCATAACGCATAACTCATAACGTATAACGCATAACGCATAATGCATAACGCATAACGCATAACGCATAACGCACAACGCAAACGTATAACGCACAACGCATAATGCATAACGCATAACGCATAACGCATAACGCATAACGCATGGCCCATAACGCAAAATGCATAACGCATAACGCATAACGCATAACGCATACGGCATAACGCATAACGCATAACGCATAACGCACAACGCATATCGCATAACGCATAACGCATAACGCATAACGCATGGCGCATAACTCAAAATGCATAACGCATAGCGCATAACGCATAACGCATAACGCATAATGCATAACGCATAACGCATAACGCATAACGCATAACGCATAACGCATAACGCCTAACGCATAACGCATAACGCATAACGCATAACGCATAACGCACAACGCATATCGCATAACGTATAACGCAAAACGCATAACGCATAACGCATAACCCATAACGCATAACGCATGTTGGATCACTCATAACGCATAACGCATAACGCATAAAGCATAAAGCATAACGTATAACGCATAACGCATATCGCATAACGCATAACGCATAACCCATAACGCATAACGCATAACGCATAACGCATAACGCATAACGCATAACGTATAACGCATAACGCATAACGCATAACGCATAACGCATAACGCATAACGCATAACGCATAACGCATAACGCATAACGCATAACGCATAACGCATAACGCATAACGCACAACGCATATCGCATAACGCATAACGCATAACGCAAAACGCATGGCGCATAACTCAAAATGCATAACGCATAACGCATAACGCATAACGCATAACGCATAACGCATAACGCATAACGCATAACGCATAACGCATAATGCACAACGCATATCGCATAACGCATAACGCACAACGCATATCGCATAACGCATAACGCATAACGCATAACGCATGGCGCATACCTCAAAATGCATAACGCATAACGCATAACGCATAACGCATAACGCATAACGCATAACGCATAACGCATAACGCACAACGCATATCGCATAACGCATAACGCATAACGCATAACGCATGGCGCATAACTCAAAATGCAAAACGCATGACGCATAACGCATAACGCAAACGTATAACGCACAACGCATAACGAATACAGCAAAACGCATAATGCTTAACGCATAACGGATCACGCATAACGCATAACGCATAACGCATAACGCATAACGCATATCGCATTACGCATAACGCATAACGCATAACGCATGGCGCATAACTCAAAATGCATAACGCATAACGCATAACGCATAACGCATAACGCATAACGCATAACGCATAACGCATAACGCATAACGCATAACGCATAACGCATAACGCATAACGCATAACGCATAACGCACAACGCATATCGCATAACGCATAACGCACAACGCATATCGCATAACGCATAACGCATAACGCATAACGCATGGCGCATAACTCAAAATGCATAACGCATAACGCATAACGCATAACGCATAACGCATAACGCATAACGCTTAACGCATAACGCAAAACGCATAACGCATAACGCATAACGCATAACGCATAACGCACAACGCATAACGCATAACGCATAACGCAAACGTATAACGCACAACGCATAACGAATACAGCAAAACGCATAATGCTTAACGCATAACGGATCACGCATAACGCATAACGCACAACGCATATCGCATAACGCATAACGCATAACGCAAAACGCATGGCGCATAACTCAAAATGCATAACGCATAACGCATAACGCATAACGCATAACGCATAACGCATAACGCATAACGCATAACGCATAACGCATAACGCATAATGCACAACGCATTTCGCATAACGCATAACGCACAACGCATATCGCATAACGCATAACGCATAACGCATAACGCATGGCGCATACCTCAAAATGCATAACGCATAACGCATAACGCATAACGCATAACACATAACGCATAACGCATAACGCATAACGCACAACGCATATCGCATAACGCATAACGCATAACGCGTAACGCATGGCGCATAACTCAAAATGCAAAACGCATAACGCATAACGCATAACGCAAACGTATAACGCACAACGCATATCGCATAACGCATAACGCATAACGCATAACGCATAACGCATAACGCATAACGCATAACGTATAACGCATAACGCATAACGCACAACGCATATCGCATAAAGCATAACGCATAATGCATAACGCATGGCGCATAACTCAAAATGCATAACGCATAACGCATAACGCATAACGCAAACGTATAACGCACAACGCATAACGAATACAGCAAAACGCATAATGCTTAACGCATAACGGATCACGCATAACGCATAAGGCATAACGCATAACGCATAAAGCATATCGAATAACGCATAACGTGTAACTCATAACGCATAACGCATAAAGCATAATGCTTAACGCATAACGCATAACGCATAACGCATAACGCATAACGCATAACGCATAACGCATAACGCATAACGCATAACGCATAACGCATAACGCATAACGCATAACGCATAACGCATAACGCATAACGCACAACGCATATCGCATAACGCATAACGCATAACGCATGGCGCATAACTCAAAATGCATAACGCATAACGCATAACGCATAACGCATAACGCATAACGCATAACGCATAACGCATAACGCACAACGCAAATCGCATAACGCATAACGCATAACGCATAACGAATGGCGCATAACTGAAAATGCATAACGCATAACGCATAACGCATAACGCATAACGCAAACGTATAACGCACAACGCATAACGAATACAGCAAAACGCATAATGCTTAACGCATAACGGATCACGCATAACGCATAACGCACAACGCATATCGCATAACGCATAACGCATAACGCATAACGCATGGCGCATAACTCAAAATGCATAACGCATAACGCACAACGCATATCGCATAACGTACAACGTATAACGCATAACGCATAACGCATAACGCATAACGCATAACGCATAACGCATAACGCATAACGCATAACGCATAACGCATAACGCATATCGCATAATGCATAACGCATAACGCATAACGCATAACGTATAACGCAAAACGCATAACGCATAACGTTACCGCATAAGGCTTTATGCATGATGCATATCGCATAACGCATAACGCATAACGCATAACTCATAACGTATAACGCATAACGCATAATGCATAACGCATAACGCATAACGCATAACGCACAACGCAAACGTATAACGCACAACGCATAATGCATAACGCATAACGCATAACGCATAACGCATGGCGCATAACGCAAAATGCATAACGCATAACGCATAACGCATAACGCATACGGCATAACGCATAACGCATAACGCATAACGCACAACGCATATCGCATAACGCATAACGCATAACGCATAACGCATGGCGCATAACTCAAAATGCATAACGCATAACGCATAACGCATAACGCATAACGCATAACGCATAACGCATAACGCATAACGCATAACGCATAACGCATAACGCATAACGCATAACGCACAACGCATATCGCATAACGTATAACGCGAAACGCATAACGCATAACGCATAACCCATAACGCATAACGCATGTCGGATCACTCATAACGCATAACGCATAACGCATAAAGCATAAAGCATAACGTATAACGCATAACGCATATCGCATAACGCATAACGCATAACCCATAACGCATAACGCATAACGCATAACGCATAACGCATAACGCATAACGCACAACGCATAACGCATAACGCATAACGCATAACGCATAACGCATAACGCATAACGCATAACGCATAACGCATAACGCATAACGCATAACGCATAACGCATAACGCATAACGCATAACGCATAACGCATAACGCATAACGCATAACGCATAACGCATAACGCATAACGCATAACGCATAACGCATAACGCATAACGCATAACGCATAACGCATAGTGCATAACGCATAACGCATAACGCAAAACGCATAACGCATAACGCATAACGCCTAACGGATCAGGCATAACGCATAACGCCTAACGGATCAGGCATAACGCATAACGCATAATGCATAACACATAACGCATAACGCATAACGCATAACGCATAACGCATAACGCATAACGCATAACGCATAACGCCTTACGGATCAGGCATAACGCATAACGCATAATGCATAACACATAACGCATACCGCATAACGCATAACGCATAACGCATAACGCATAACGCATAACGCATAACGCATAACGCATAACGCATAACGCATAACGCATAACGCATAACGCATAGCGCAAACGTATAACGCACAACGCATAACGAATACAGCAAAACGCATAATGCTTAACGCATAACGGATCACGCATAACGCATAACGCACAACGCATATCGCATAACGCATAACGCATAACGCATAACGCATGGCGCATAACTCAAAATGCATAAGAAAACAACGCATAACGCATAACGCATAGCGCATAACGCATAACGCATAACGCAAAACGCATAACGTACAACGTATAACGCATAACGCATAACGCATAACGCATAACGCATAACGCATAACGCATAACGCATAACGCATAACGCATAACGCATAACGCATAACGCATAACGCATAACGCATATCGCATAATGCATAACGCATAACGCATAACGCATAACGCAAACGTATAACGCACAACGCATAACGAATACAGCAAAACGCATAATGCTTAACGCATAACGGATCACGCATAACGCATAACGCACAACGCATATCGCATAACGCATAATGCATAACGCATAACGCATGGCGCATAACTCAAAATGCATAACGCATAACGCACAACGCATATCGCATAACGTACAACGTATAACGCATAATGCATAACACATAACGCATAACGCATAACGCATAACGCATAACGCATAACGCATAACGCATAACGCATAACGCCTTACGGATCAGGCATAACGCATAACGCATAATGCATAACACATAACGCAAACCGCATAACGCATAACGCATAACGCATAACGCATAACGCATAACGCATAACGCATAACGCATAACGCATAACGCATAACGCATAACGCATAACGCATAACGCATAACGCATAGCGCAAACGTATAACGCACAACGCATAACGAATACAGCAAAACGCATAATGCTTAACGCATAACGGATCACGCATAACGCATAACGCACAACGCATATCGCATAACGCATAACGCATAACGCATAACGCATGGCGCATAACTCAAAATGCATAACGCACAACGCATATCGCATAACGTACAACGTATAACGCATAACGCATAACGCATAACGCATAACGCATAACGCATAACGCATAACGCATAACGCATAACGCATAACGCATAACGCATAACGCATAACGCATATCGCATAATGCATAACGCATAACGCATAACGCATAACGCAAACGTATAACGCACAACGCATAACGAATACAGCAAAACGCATAATGCTTAACGCATAACGGATCACGCATAACGCATAACGCACAACGCATATCGCATAACGCATAACGCATAACGCATAACGCATGGCGCATAACTCAAAATGCATAACGCATAACGCACAACGCATATCGCATAACGTACAACGTATAACGCATAACGCATAACGCATAACGCATAACGCATAACGCATAACGCATAACGCATAACGGATAACGCATAACGTATAACGCAAAACGCATAGCGCATAACGTTACCGCATAAGGCTTTATGCATGATGCATATCGCATAACGCATAACGCATAACGCATAACTCATAACGTATAACGCATAACGCATAATGCATAACGCATAACGCATAACGCACAACGCAAACGTATAACGCACAACGCATAATGCATAGCGCATAACGCATAAGGCATAACGCATGGCGCATAACGCAAAATGCATAACGCATAACGCATATCGCATAATGCAAAACGCATAACGGATCACGCATAACGCATAACGCATAACGCATAACGCATAACGCATAACGCATAACGCATAACGCATAACGCATAACGCTTAACGCATAACGCATAACGCATAACGCATAACGCATAACGCATAACGCATAACGCATAACGCATAACGCATAACGCATAACGCATAACGCATAACGCATAACGCATAACGCATAACGCATAACGCATAACGCAAACGTATAACGCACAACGCATAACGAATACAGCAAAACGCATAATGCTTAACGCATAACGGATCACGCATAACGCATAAGGCATAACGCATAACGCATAAAGCATATCGAATAACGCATAACGTGTAACTCATAACGCATAACGCATAAAGCATAATGCTTAACGCATAACGCATAACGCTTATCGCATAACGCATAACGCATAACGTATAACGCATAACGCATACCGTATAACGCATAACGCATAACGCATAACGCATAACGCATAACGCATAACGCATATCGCATAATGCATAACGCATAACGCATAACGCATAACGTATAACGCAAAACGCATAACGCATAACGTTACCGCATAAGGCTTTATGCATGATGCATATCGCATAACGCATAACGCATAACGCATAACGCATAACTCATAACGTATAACGCATAACGCATAATGCATGACGCATAACGCATAACGCATAACGCACAACGCAAACGTATAACGCACAACGCATAATGCATAACGCATAACGCATAACGCATAACGCATAACGCATGGCGCATAACGCAAAATGCATAATGCATAACGCATAACGCATAACGCATACGGCATAACGCATAACGCATAACGCACAACGCATATCGCATAACGCATAACGCATAACGCATAACGCATGGCGCATAACTCAAAATGCATAACGCATAACGCATAACGCATAACGCATAACGCATAACGCATAACGCATAACGCATAACGCATAACGCATAACGCATAACGCATAACGCATAACGCATAACGCATAACGCATAACGCATAACGCATAACGCATAACGCATAACGCATAACGCACAACGCATATCGCATAACGTATAACGCAAAACGCATAACGCATAACGCATAACCCATAACGCATAACGCATGTCGGATCACTCATAACGCATAACGCATAACGCATAAAGCATAAAGCATAACGTATAACGCATAACGCATATCGCATAACGCATAACGCATAACCCATAACGCATAACGCATAACGCATAACGCATAACGCATAACGCATAACGCATAACGCATAACGCATATCGCATAATGCATAACGCATAACGCATAACGCAAACGTATAACGCACAACGCATAACGAATACAGCAAAACGCATAATGCTTAACGCATAACGGATCACGCATAACGCATAACGCATAACGCATAACGCATAACGCATAACGCATAACGCATAACGCATAACGCATAACGCATAACGCATAACGCATAACGCATAACGCATAACGCATAACGCATAACGCATAACGCATAACGCATAACGCATAACGCATAACGCATAACGCATAACGCATAGCGCATAACGCATAACGCATAACGCATAACGCATAACGCATAACGCATAACGCCTAACGGATCAGGCATAACGCATAACGCATAATGCATAACACATAACGCATAACGCATAACGCATAACGCATAACGCATAACGCATAACGCATAACGCATAACGCATAACGCATAACGCATAACGCATAACGCATAACGCATAACGCATAACGCATAACGCATAACGCATAACGCATAACGCATAACGCATAACGCATAACGCATAACGCATAACGCATAACGCATAACGCATAACGCATAACGCTTAACGCATAACGCATAACGCATAACGCATAACGCATGACGCATAACGCATAACGCATAACGCATAACGCATAACGCATATCGCATAACGCATAGCGCATAACGCATAACGCATAACGCATAACGCATAACGCATAACGCCTAACGGATCAGGCATAACGCATAACGCATAATGCTTAACGCATAACGGATCACGCATAACGCATAACGCACAACGCATATCGCATAACGCATAACGCATAACGCACAACGCATATCGCATAACGCATATCGCATAACGCATAACGCATAACCCATAACGCATAACGCATAACGCATAACGCATAACGCATAACGCATAACGCATATCGCATAATGCATAACGCATAACGCATAACGCAAACGTATAACGCACAACGCATAACGAATACAGCAAAACGCATAATGCTTAACGCATAACGGATCACGCATAACGCATAACGCATAACGCATAACGCATAACGCATAACGCATAACGCATAACGCATAACGCATAACGCATAACGCATAACGCATAACGCATAACGCATAACGCATAACGCATAACGCATAACGCATAACGCATAACGCATAACGCATAACGCATAACGCATAGCGCATAACGCATAACGCATAACGCATAACGCATAACGCATAACGCATAACGCATAACGCCTAACGGATCAGGCATAACGCATAACGCATAATGCATAACACATAACGCATAACGCATAACGCATAACGCATAACGCATAACGCATAACGCATAACGCATAACGCATAACGCATAACGCATAACGCATAACGCATAACGCATAACGCATAACGCATAACGCATAACGCATAACGCATAACGCATAACGCATAACGCATAACGCATAACGCATAACGCATAACGCATAACGCATAACGCATAACGCATAACGCATAACGCTTAACGCATAACGCATAACGCATAACGCATAACGCATAACGCATAACGCATAACGCATAACGCATAACGCATAACGCATATCGCATAACGCATAGCGCATAACGCATAACGCATAACGCATAACGCATAACGCATAACGCCTAACGGATCAGGCATAACGCATAACGCATAATGCTTAACGCATAACGGATCACGCATAACGCATAACGCACAACGCATATCGCATAACGCATAACGCATAACGCACAACGCATATCGCATAACGCATAACGCATGGCGCATAACTCAAAATGCATAACGCATAACGCATAACGCATAACGCATAACGCAAACGTATAACGCACAACGCATAACGAATACAGCAAAACGCATAATGCTTAACGCATAACGGATCACGCATAACGCATAACGCATAACGCATAACGCATAACGCATATCGCATAACGCATAACGCATAACGCATAACGCCTAACGGATCAGGCATAACGCATAACGCATAATGCTTAACGCATAACGGATCACGCATAACGCATAACGCACAACGCATATCGCATAACGCATAACGCATAACGCACAACGCATATCGCATAACGCATAACGCATGGCGCATAACTCAAAATGCATAACGCATAACGCATAACGCATAACGCATAACGCAAACGTATAACGCACAACGCATAACGAATACAGCAAAACGCATAATGCTTAACGCATAACGGATCACGCATAACGCATAACGCATAACGCATAACGCATAACGCATATCGCATAACGCATAACGCATAACGCATAACGCATGGCGCATAACTCAAAATGCATAACGCATAACGCATAACGCATAACGCATAACGCATAACGCATAACGAATAACGCATAACGCATAACGCATAACGCATAACGCATAACGCATAACGCATAACGCATAACGCATAACGCACAACGCATATCGCATAACGCATAACGCATAACGCATAACGCATGGCGCATAACTCAAAATGCATAACGCATAACGCATAACGCATAACGCATAACGCATAACGCATAACGCATAACGCATAACGCACAACGCAAATCGCATAACGCATAACGCATAACGCATAACGAATGGCGCATAACTGAAAATGCATAACGCATAACGCATAACGCATAACGCATAACGCATAACGCATAACGCATAACGCATAACGCATAGCGCATAACGCATAACGCATAACGCATAACGCATAACGCATAACGCATAACGCCTAACGGATCAGGCATAACGCATAACGCATAATGCATAACACATAACGCATAACGCATAACGCATAACGCATAACGCATAACGCATAACGCATAACGCATAACGCATAACGCATAACGCATAACGCATAACGCATAACGCATAACGCATAACGCATAACGCATAACGCATAACGCATAACGCATAACGCATAACGCATAACGCATAACGCATAACGCATAACGCATAACGCATAACGCATAACGCATAACGCTTAACGCATAACGCATAACGCATAACGCATAACGCATGACGCATAACGCATAACGCATAACGCATAACGCATAACGCATATCGCATAACGCATAGCGCATAACGCATAACGCATAACGCATAACGCATAACGCATAACGCCTAACGGATCAGGCATAACGCATAACGCATAATGCTTAACGCATAACGGATCACGCATAACGCATAACGCACAACGCATATCGCATAACGCATAACGCATAACGCACAACGCATATCGCATAACGCATATCGCATAACGCATAACGCATAACCCATAACGCATAACGCATAACGCATAACGCATAACGCATAACGCATAACGCATATCGCATAATGCATAACGCATAACGCATAACGCAAACGTATAACGCACAACGCATAACGAATACAGCAAAACGCATAATGCTTAACGCATAACGGATCACGCATAACGCATAACGCATAACGCATAACGCATAACGCATAACGCATAACGCATAACGCATAACGCATAACGCATAACGCATAACGCATAACGCATAACGCATAACGCATAACGCATAACGCATAACGCATAACGCATAACGCATAACGCATAACGCATAACGCATAGCGCATAACGCATAACGCATAACGCATAACGCATAACGCATAACGCATAACGCATAACGCCTAACGGATCAGGCATAACGCATAACGCATAATGCATAACACATAACGCATAACGCATAACGCATAACGCATAACGCATAACGCATAACGCATAACGCATAACGCATAACGCATAACGCATAACGCATAACGCATAACGCATAACGCATAACGCATAACGCATAACGCATAACGCATAACGCATAACGCATAACGCATAACGCATAACGCATAACGCATAACGCATAACGCATAACGCATAACGCATAACGCTTAACGCATAACGCATAACGCATAACGCATAACGCATAACGCATAACGCATAACGCATAACGCATAACGCATAACGCATATCGCATAACGCATAGCGCATAACGCATAACGCATAACGCATAACGCATAACGCATAACGCCTAACGGATCAGGCATAACGCATAACGCATAATGCTTAACGCATAACGGATCACGCATAACGCATAACGCACAACGCATATCGCATAACGCATAACGCATAACGCACAACGCATATCGCATAACGCATAACGCATGGCGCATAACTCAAAATGCATAACGCATAACGCATAACGCATAACGCATAACGCAAACGTATAACGCACAACGCATAACGAATACAGCAAAACGCATAATGCTTAACGCATAACGGATCACGCATAACGCATAACGCATAACGCATAACGCATAACGCATATCGCATAACGCATAACGCATAACGCATAACGCCTAACGGATCAGGCATAACGCATAACGCATAATGCTTAACGCATAACGGATCACGCATAACGCATAACGCACAACGCATATCGCATAACGCATAACGCATAACGCACAACGCATATCGCATAACGCATAACGCATGGCGCATAACTCAAAATGCATAACGCATAACGCATAACGCATAACGCATAACGCAAACGTATAACGCACAACGCATAACGAATACAGCAAAACGCATAATGCTTAACGCATAACGGATCACGCATAACGCATAACGCATAACGCATAACGCATAACGCATATCGCATAACGCATAACGCATAACGCATAACGCATGGCGCATAACTCAAAATGCATAACGCATAACGCATAACGCATAACGCATAACGCATAACGCATAACGAATAACGCATAACGCATAACGCATAACGCATAACGCATAACGCATAACGCATAACGCATAACGCATAACGCACAACGCATATCGCATAACGCATAACGCATAACGCATAACGCATGGCGCATAACTCAAAATGCATAACGCATAACGCATAACGCATAACGCATAACGCATAACGCATAACGCATAACGCATAACGCACAACGCAAATCGCATAACGCATAACGCATAACGCATAACGAATGGCGCATAACTGAAAATGCATAACGCATAACGCATAACGCATAACGCAAACGTATAACGCACAACGCATAACGAATACAGCAAAACGCATAATGCTTAACGCATAACGGATCACGCATAACGCATAACGCACAACGCATATCGCATAACGCATAACGCATAACGCATAACGCATGGCGCATAACTCAAAATGCATAACGCATAACGCACAACGCATATCGCATAACGTACAACGTATAACGCATAACGCATAACGCATAACACATAACGCATAACGCATAACGCATAACGCATAACGCATAACGCATAACGCATAACGCATAACGCATAACGCATAACGCATAACGCATAACGCATATCGCATAATGCATAACGTATAACGCACAACGCATAATGCATAACGCATAACGCATAACGCATAACGCATAACGCATGGCGCATAACGCAAAATGCATAACGCATAACGCATAACGCATAACGCATAACGCATAACGCACAACGCATATCGCATAACGCATAACGCATAACGCATAACGCATGGCGCATAACTCAAAATCCATAACGCATAACGCATAACGCATAACGCAAACGTATAACGCACAACGAATAACGAATACAGCAAAACGCATAATGCTTAACGCATAACGGATCACGCATAACGCATAAAGCACAACGCATATCGCATAACGCATAACGCATAACGCATAACGCATGGCGCATAACTCAAAATGCATAACGCATAACGCATAACGGATCACGCATAACGCATAACGCATAACGCATAACGCATATCGAATAACGCATAACGTGTAACTCATAACGCATAACGCATAAAGCATAATGCTTAACGCATAACGCATAACGCTTATCGCATAACGCATAACGCATAACGTATAACGCATAACGCATACCGTATAACGCATAACGCATAATGCATAACGCAAACGTATAACGCACAACGCATAACGAACAACGCATAACGCATAACGCATATCGCATAACACATAACGCATAACCCATAACGCATAACGCATAACGCATAACGCATAACGCATAACGCATAACGCATAACGCATAACGCATAACGCATAACGCATAACGCATAACGCATAACGCATAACGCATAACGCATAACGCATAACGCATAACGCATAACGCACAACGCATATCGCATAACGCATAACGCATAACGCATAACGCATAACGCATAACGCATAACGCACAACGCATATCGCATAACGCGTAACGCATAACGCATAACGCATAACGCATAACGCATAACGCATATCGAATAACGCATAACGTGTGACTCATAACGCATAACGCATAAAGCATAATGCATAACGCATAACGCATAACGCATAACGCATAACGCATAACGCACAACGCATAACGCATAACGCATAACGCATGGCGCATAACTCAAAATGCATAACGCATAACGCATAACGCATAACGCATAACGCATAACGCATAACGCATAACGCATAACGCATAACGCATAACGCATAACGCATAACGCATAACGCATAACGCACAACGCATATCGCATAACGCATAACGCACAACGCATATCGCATAACGCATAACACATAACGTATAACGCATGGCGCATAACTCAAAATGCATAACGCATAACGCATAACGCATAACGCATAACGCATAACGCACAACGCAAATCGCATAACGCATAACGCATAACGCATAACGAATGGCGCATAACTGAAAATGCATAACGCATAACGCATAACGCATAACGCAAACGTATAACGCACAACGCATAACGAATACAGCAAAACGCATAATGCTTAACGCATAACGGATCACGCATAACGCATAACGCATAACGCATAACGCATAACGCATAACGCATAACGCATAACGCATAACGCATAACGCATAACGCATAACGCATAACGCATAACGCATAACGCATAACGCATTACGCATAACGCATAACGCACAACGCATATCGCATAACGCATAACCCATAACGCACAACGCATATCGCATAACGCATAACGCATAACGCATAACGCATGGCGCATAACTCAAAATGCATAACGCATAACGCATAACGCATAACGCATAACGCATAACGCATAACGCATAACGCATAACGCACAACGCAAATCGCATAACGCATAACGCATAACGCATAACGAATGGCGCATAACTGAAAATGCATAACGCATAACGCATAACGCATAACGCAAACGTATAACGCACAACGCATAACGAATACAGCAAAACGCATAATGCTTAACGCATAACGGATCACGCATAACGCATAACGCACAACGCATATCGCATAACGCATAACGCATAACGCATAACGCATGGCGCATAACTCAAAATGCATAACGCATAACGCACAACGCATATCGCATAACGTACAACGTATAACGCATAACGCATAACGCATAACACATAACGCATAACGCATAACGCATAACGCATAACGCATAACGCATAACGCATAACGCATAACGCATAACGCATAACGCATAACGCATAACGCATAACGCATATCGCATAATGCATAACGTATAACGCACAACGCATAATGCATAACGCATAACGCATAACGCATAACGCATAACGCATGGCGCATAACGCAAAATGCATAACGCATAACGCATAACGCATACGGCATAACGCATAACGCATAACGCACAACGCATATCGCATAACGCATAACGCATAACGCATGGCGCATAACTCAAAATGCATAACGCATAACGCATAACGCATAACGCATAACGCATAACGCATAACGCATAACGCATAACGCATAACGCATAACGCATAACGCATAACGCATAACGCATAACGCATAACGCATAACGCATAACGCATAACGCATAACGCATAACGCATAACGCATAACGCATAACGCATAACGCATAACGCACAACGCATATCGCATAACGTATAACGCAAAACGCATAACGCATAACGCATAACCCATAACGCATAACGCATGTCGGATCACTCATAACGCATAACGCATAACGCATAAAGCATAAAGCATAACGTATAACGCATAACGCATATCGCATAACGCATAACGCATAACCCATAACGCATAACGCATAACGCATAACGCATAACGCATAACGCATAACGCATAACGCATAACGCATAACGCATAACGCATAACGCATAACGCATAACGCATAACGCATAACGCATAACGCATAACGCATAACGCATAACGCATAACGCATAACGCATAACGCATAACGCATAACGCATAACGCATAACGCATAACGCACAACGCATATCGCATAACGTATAACGCAAAACGCATAACGCATAACGCGTAACCCATAACGCATAACGCATGTCGGATCACTCATAACGCATATCGCATAACGCATAAAGCATAAAGCATAACGTATAACGCATATCGCATAACGCATAACGCATAACCCATAACGCATAACGCATAACGCATAACGCATAACCCATAACGCATAACGCATAACGCACAACGCATATCGCATAACGTATAACGCAAAACGCATAACGCATAACGCATAACCCATAACGCATAACGCATGTCGGATCACTCATAACGCATAACGCATAACGCATAAAGCATAAAGCATAACGTATAACGCATAACGCATATCGCATAACGCATAACGCATAACCCATAACGCATAACGCATAACGCATAACGCATAACGCATAACGCATAACGCATAACGCATAACGCATAACGCATAACGCATAACGCATAACGCATAACGCATAACGCATAACGCATAACGCATAACGCATAACGCATAGCGCATAACGCATAACGCATAACGCAAAACGCATAACGCATAACGCATAACGCATAACGCCTAACGGATCAGGCATAACGCATAACGCATAATGCATAACACATAACGCATAACGCATAACGCATAACGCATAACGCATAACGCATAACGCATAACGCATAACGCATAACGCATAACGCATAACGCATAACGCATAACGCATAACGCATAACGCATAACGCATAACGCATAACGCATAACGCATAACGCATAACGCATAACGCATAACGCATAACGCATAGCGCAAACGTATAACGCACAACGCATAACGAATACAGCAAAACGCATAATGCTTAACGCATAACGGATCACGCATAACGCATAACGCACAACGCATATCGCATAACGCATAACGCATAACGCATAACGCATGGCGCATAACTCAAAATGCATAACGCACAACGCATATCGCATAACGTACAACGTATAACGCATAACGCATAACGCATAACGCATAACGCATAACGCATAACGCATAACGCATAACGCATAACGCATAACGCATAACGCATAACGCATGACGCATAACGCATAACGCATATCGCATAATGCATAACGCATAACGCATAACGCATAACGCAAACGTATAACGCACAACGCATAACGAATACAGCAAAACGCATAATGCTTAACGCATAACGGATCACGCATAACGCATAACGCACAACGCATATCGCATAACGCATAACGCATAACGCATAACGCATGGCGCATAACTCAAAATGCATAACGCATAACGCACAACGCATATCGCATAACGCACAACTCAAACGTATAACGCACAACGCATAATGCATAACGCATAACGCATAACGCAGAACGCATAACGCATAACGCATGGCGCATAACGCAAAATGCATAACGCATAACGCATATCGCATATTGCATAACGCATAACGCATAACGCAAACGTATAACGCACAACGCATAACGAATACAGCAAAACGCATAATGCTTAACGCATAACGGATCACGCATAACGCATAACGCATAACGCATAACGCATAACGCATAACGCATAACGCATAACGCATAACGCATAACGCATAACGCATAACGCATAACGCATAACGCATAACGCATAACGCATAACGCACAACGCATAACGAATACAGCAAAACGCATAATGCTTAACGCATAACGAATACAGCAAAACGCATAATGCTTAACGCATAACGGATCACGCATAACGCATAACGCATAACGCATAACGCATAACGCATAACGCATATCGAATAACGCATAACGTGTAACTCATAACGCATAACGCATAAAGCATAATGCTTAACGCATAACGCATAACGCTTATCGCATAACGCATAACGCATAACGTATAACGCATAACGCATACCGCATAACGCATAACGCATAATGCATAACGCAAACGTATAACGCACAACGCATAACGCATAACGAACAACGGATAACGCATAACGCATAACGCATAACGAATACCGCAAAACGTATATCGCCTAACACATAACGGATCACGCATAACGCATAACGCATAACGTATAGAGCATAACGCATAACGCATAACGCATAACGCATACCGTATAACGCATAACGCATAACGCATAACGCATAACGCATAACGCATAACGCATAACGCATAACGCATAACGCATAACGCATGACGCATAACGCATAACGCATAACGCATAACGCATAACGCATAACGCATAACGCATAACGCATAACGCATAACGCACAACGCATATCGCATAACGCATAACGCATAACGCATAACGCATGGCGCATAACTCAAAATCCATAACGCATAACGCATAACGCATAACGCAAACGTATAACGCACAACGAATAACGAATACAGCAAAACGCATAATGCTTAACGCATAACGGATCACGCATAACGCATAACGCACAACGCATATCGCATAACGCATAACGCATGGCGCATAACTCAAAATGCATAACGCATAACGCATAACGGATCACGCATAACGCATAACGCATAACGCATAACGCATATCGAATAACGCATAACGTGTAACTCATAACGCATAACGCATAAAGCATAATGCTTAACGCATAACGCATAACGCTTATCGCATAACGCATAACGCATAACGTATAACGCATAACGCATACCGTATAACGCATAACGCATAATGCATAACGCAAACGTATAACGCACAACGCATAACGAACAACGCATAACGCATAACGCATATCGCATAACACATAACGCATAACCCATAACGCATAACGCATAACGCATAACGCATAACGCATAACGCATAACGCATAACGCATAACGCATAACGCATAACGCATAACGCATAACGCATAACGCATAACGCATAACGCATAACGCATAACGCATAACGCATAACGCATAACGCATAACGCATAACGCATAACGCATAACGCATAACGCACAACGCATATCGCATAACGCATAACGCATAACGCATAACGCATAACGCATAACGCATAACGCACAACGCATATCGCATAACGCGTAACGCATAACGCATAACGCATAACGCATAACGCATAACGCATATCGAATAACGCATAACGTGTGACTCATAACGCATAACGCATAAAGCATAATGCATAACGCATAACGCATAACGCATAACGCATAACGCATAACGCATAACGCACAACGCATAACGCATAACGCATAACGCATGGCGCATAACTCAAAATGCATAACGCATAACGCATAACGCATAACGCATAACGCATAACGCATAACGCATAACGCATAACGCATAACGCATAACGCATAACGCATAACGCATAACGCATAACGCATAACGCATAACGCATAACGCATAACGCACAACGCATATCGCATAACGCATAACGCATAACGCATAACGCACAACGCAAATCGCATAACGCATAACGCATAACGCATAACGAATGGCGCATAACTGAAAATGCATAACGCATAACGCATAACGCATAACGCAAACGTATAACGCACAACGCATAACGAATACAGCAAAACGCATAATGCTTAACGCATAACGGATCACGCATAACGCATAACGCATAACGCATAACGCATAACGCATAACGCATAACGCATAACGCATAACGCATAACGCATAACGCATAACGCATAACGCATAACGCATAACGCATAACGCATAACGCATTACGCATAACGCATAACGCACAACGCATATCGCATAACGCATAACCCATAACGCACAACGCATATCGCATAACGCATAACGCATAACGCATAACGCATGGCGCATAACTCAAAATGCATAACGCATAACGCATAACGCATAACGCATAACGCATAACGCATAACGCATAACGCATAACGCATAACGCATAACGCATAACGCATAACGCATAACGCATAACGCATAACGCATAACGCATAACGCATATCGCATAATGCATAACGCATAACGCATAACGCATAACGTATAACGCAAAACGCATAACGCATAACGTTACCGCATAAGGCTTTATGCATGATGCATATCGCATAACGCATAACGCATAACGCATAACTCATAACGTATAACGCATAACGCATAATGCATAACGCATAACGCATAACGCATAACGCACAACGCAAACGTATAACGCACAACGCATAATGCATAACGCATAACGCATAACGCATAACGCATAACGCATGTCGCATAACGCAAAATGCATAACGCATAACGCATAACGCATACGGCATAACGCATAACGCATAACGCACAACGCATATCGCATAACGCATAACGCATAACGCATAACGCATGGCGCATAACTCAAAATGCATAACGCATAACGCATAACGCATAACGCATAACGCATAACGCATAACGCATAACGCATAACGCATAACGCATAACGCATAACGCATAACGCATAACGCATAACGCATAACGCATAACGCATAACGCATAACGCATAACGCATAACGCATAACGCATAACGCATAACGCATAACGCATAACGCACAACGCATATCGCATAACGTATAACGCAAAACGCATAACGCATAACGCATAACCCATAACGCATAACGCATGTCGGATCACTCATAACGCATAACGCATAACGCATAAAGCATAAAGCATAACGTATAACGCATAACGCATAACGCATAACGCATTACGCATAACGCATAACGCACAACGCATATCGCATAACGCATAACCCATAACGCACAACGCATATCGCATAACGCATAACGCATAACGCATAACGCATGGCGCATAACTCAAAATGCATAACGCATAACGCATAACGCATAACGCATAACGCATAACGCATAACGCATAACGCATAACGCATAACGCATAACGCATAACGCATAACGCATAACGCATAACGCATAACGCATAACGCATAACGCATATCGCATAATGCATAACGCATAACGCATAACGCATAACGTATAACGCAAAACGCATAACGCATAACGTTACCGCATAAGGCTTTATGCATGATGCATATCGCATAACGCATAACGCATAACGCATAACTCATAACGTATAACGCATAACGCATAATGCATAACGCATAACGCATAACGCATAACGCACAACGCAAACGTATAACGCACAACGCATAATGCATAACGCATAACGCATAACGCATAACGCATAACGCATGGCGCATAACGCAAAATGCATAACGCATAACGCATAACGCATACGGCATAACGCATAACGCATAACGCACAACGCATATCGCATAACGCATAACGCATAACGCATAACGCATGGCGCATAACTCAAAATGCATAACGCATAACGCATAACGCATAACGCATAACGCATAACGCATAACGCATAACGCATAACGCATAACGCATAACGCATAACGCATAACGCATAACGCATAATGCATAACGCATAACGCATAACGCATAACGCATAACGCATAACGCATAACGCATAACGCATAACGCATAACGCATAACGCACAACGCATATCGCATAACGTATAACGCAAAACGCATAACGCATAACGCATAACCCATAACGCATAACGCATGTCGGATCACTCATAACGCATAACGCATAACGCATAAAGCATAAAGCATAACGTATAACGCATAACGCATATCGCATAACGCATAACGCATAACCCATAACGCATAACGCATAACGCATAACGCATAACGCATAACGCATAACGCATAACGCATAACGCATAACGCATAACGCATAACGCATAACGCATAACGCATAACGCATAACGCATAACGCATAACGCATAACGCATAACCCATAACGCATAACGCATAACGCATAACGCATAGCGCATAACGCATAACGCATAACGCAAAACGCATAACGCATAACGCATAACGCATAACGCCTAACGGATCAGGCATAACGCATAACGCATAATGCATAACACATAACGCATAACGCATAACGCATAACGCATAACGCATAACGCATAACGCATAACGCATAACGCATAACGCATAACGCATAACGCATAACGCATAACGCATAACGCCTTACGGATCAGGCATAACGCATAACGCATAATGCATAACACATAACGCATACCGCATAACGCATAACGCATAACGCATAACGCATAACACATAACGCATAACGCATGACGCATAACGCATAACGCATAACGCATAGCGCAAACGTATAACGCACAACGCATAACGAATACAGCAAAACGCATAATGCTTAACGCATAACGGATCACGCATAACGCATAACGCACAACGCATATCGCATAACGCATAACGCATAACGCATAACGCATGGCGCATAACTCAAAATGCATAACGCACAACGCATATCGCATAACGTACAACGTATAACGCATAACGCATAACGCATAACGCATAACGCATAACGCATAACGCATAACGCATAACGCATAACGCATAACGCATAACGCATAACGCATAACGCATAACGCATAACGCATAACGCATAACGCATAACGCATAACGCATAACGCATAACGCATAACGCATAACGCATAACGCATAACGCATAACGCATAACGCATAACGCATAACGCATATCGCATAATGCATAACGCATAACGCATAACGCATAACGCTTATCGCATAACGCATAACGCATAACGTATAACGCATAACGCATACCGCATAACGCATAACGCATAATGCATAACGCAAACGTACAACGCACAACGCATAACGCATAACGAACAATGGATAACGCATAACGCATAACGCATAACGAATACCGCAAAACGTATATCGCCTAACACATAACGGATCACGCATAACGCATAACGCATAACGTATAGAGCATAACGCATAACGCATAACGCATAACGCATACCGTATAACGCATAACGCATAACGCATAACGCATAACGCATAACGCATAACGCATAACGCATAACGCATAACGCATAACGCATGACGCATAACGCATAACGCATAACGCATAACGCATAACGCATAACGCATAACGCATAACGCATAACGCATAACGCACAACGCATAACGCATAACGCATAACGCATGGCGCATAACTCAAAATCCATAACGCATAACGCATAACGCATAACGCAAACGTATAACGCACAACGAATAACGAATACAGCAAAACGCATAATGCTTAACGCATAACGGATCACGCATAACGCATAACGCACAACGCATATCGCATAACGCATAACGCATAACGCATAACGCATGGCGCATAACTCAAAATGCATAACGCATAACGCATAACGCATAACGCATAACGCATAACGCATAACGCATAATGCATAACGCAAACGTATAACGCACAACGCATAACGAACAACGCATAACGCATAACGCATAACGCATATCGCATAACACATAACGCATAACCCATAACGCATAACGCATAACGCATAACGCATAACGCATAACGCATAACGCATAACGCATAACGCATAACGCATAACGCATAACGCATAACGCATAACGCATAACGCATAACGCATAACGCATAACGCATAACGCATAACGCATAACGCATAACGCATAACGCATAACGCATAACGCACAACGCATATCGCATAACGCATAACGCATAACGCATAACGCATAACGCATAACGCATAACGCACAACGCATATCGCATAACGCGTAACGCATAACGCATAACGCATAACGCATAACGCATAACGCATATCGAATAACGCATAACGTGTGACTCATAACGCATAACGCATAAAGCATAATGCATAACGCATAACGCATAACGCATAACGCATAACGCATAACGCACAACGCATAACGCATAACGCATAACGCATGGCGCATAACTCAAAATGCATAACGCATAACGCATAACGCATAACGCATAACGCATAACGCATAACGCATAACGCATAACGCATAACGCATAACGCATAACGCATAACGCATAACGCATAACGCATAACGCATAACGCATAACGCATAACGCATAACGCATAACGCATAACGCACAACGCATATCGCATAACGCATAACGCACAACGCATATCGCATAACGCATAACACATAACGTATAACGCATGGCGCATAACTCAAAATGCATAACGCATAACGCATAACGCATAACGCATAACGCATAACGCACAACGCAAATCGCATAACGCATAACGCATAACGCATAACGAATGGCGCATAACTGAAAATGCATAACGCATAACGCATAACGCATAACGCAAACGTATAACGCACAACGCATAACGAATACAGCAAAACGCATAATGCTTAACGCATAACGGATCACGCATAACGCATAACGCATAACGCATAACGCATAACGCATAACGCATAACGCATAACGCATAACGCATAACGCATAACGCATAACGCATAACGCATAACGCATAACGCATAACGCATAACGCATTACGCATAACGCATAACGCACAACGCATATCGCATAACGCATAACCCATAACGCACAACGCATATCGCATAACGCATAACGCATAACGCATAACGCATGGCGCATAACTCAAAATGCATAACGCATAACGCATAACGCATAACGCATAACGCATAACGCATAACGCATAACGCATAACGCACAACGCAAATCGCATAACGCATAACGCATAACGCATAACGAATGGCGCATAACTGAAAATGCATAACGCATAACGCATAACGCATAACGCAAACGTATAACGCACAACGCATAACGAATACAGCAAAACGCATAATGCTTAACGCATAACGGATCACGCATAACGCATAACGCACAACGCATATCGCATAACGCATAACGCATAACGCATAACGCATGGCGCATAACTCAAAATGCATAACGCATAACGCACAACGCATATCGCATAACGTACAACGTATAACGCATAACGCATAACGCATAACACAGAACGCATAACGCATAACGCATAACGCATAACGCATAACGCATAACGCATAACGCATAACGCATAACGCATAACGCATATCGCATAATGCATAACGCATAACGCATAACGCATAACGTATAACGCAAAACGCATAACGCATAACGTTACCGCATAAGGCTTTATGCATGATGCATATCGCATAACGCATAACGCATAACGCATAACGCACAACGCATAACGCATAACGCATAACGCATGGCGCATAACTCAAAATCCATAACGCATAACGCATAACGCATAACGCAAACGTATAACGCACAACGAATAACGAATACAGCAAAACGCATAATGCTTAACGCATAACGGATCACGCATAACGCATAACGCACAACGCATAACGCATAACGCATAACGCATAACGCATAACGCATAACGCATAACGCATAACGCATAACGCATAACGCATAACGCATAACGCATAACGCATAACGCATTACGCATAACGCATAACGCACAACGCATATCGCATAACGCATAACCCATAACGCACAACGCATATCGCATAACGCATAACGCATAACGCATAACGCATGGCGCATAACTCAAAATGCATAACGCATAACGCATAACGCATAACGCATAACGCATAACGCATAACGCATAACGCATAACGCACAACGCAAATCGCATAACGCATAACGCATAACGCATAACGAATGGCGCATAACTGAAAATGCATAACGCATAACGCATAACGCATAACGCAAACGTATAACGCACAACGCATAACGAATACAGCAAAACGCATAATGCTTAACGCATAACGGATCACGCATAACGCATAACGCACAACGCATATCGCATAACGCATAACGCATAACGCATAACGCATGGCGCATAACTCAAAATGCATAACGCATAACGCACAACGCATATCGCATAACGTACAACGTATAACGCATAACGCATAACGCATAACACAGAACGCATAACGCATAACGCATAACGCATAACGCATAACGCATAACGCATAACGCATAACGCATAACGCATAACGCATAACGCATAACGCATAACGCATATCGCATAATGCATAACGCATAACGCATAACGCATAACGTATAACGCAAAACGCATAACGCATAACGTTACCGCATAAGGCTTTATGCATGATGCATATCGCATAACGCATAACGCATAACGCATAACTCATAACGTATAACGCATAACGCATAATGCATAACGCATAACGCATAACGCATAACGCACAACGCAAACGTATAACGCACAACGCATAATGCATAACGCATAACGCATAACGCATAACGCATAACGCATGGCGCATAACGCAAAATGCATAACGCATAACGCATAACGCATACGGCATAACGCATAACGCATAACGCACAACGCATATCGCATAACGCATAACGCATAACGCATAACGCATAACGCATGGCGCATAACTCAAAATGCATAACGCATAACGCATAACGCATAACGCATAACGCATAACGCATAACGCATAACGCATAACGCATAACGCATAACGCATAACGCATAACGCATAACGCATAACGCATAACGCATAACGCATAACGCATAACGCATAACGCATAACGCATAACGCATAACGCATAACGCATAACGCATAACGCATAACGCACAACGCATATCGCATAACGTATAACGCAAAACGCATAACGCATAACGCATAACCCATAACGCATAACGCATGTCGGATCACTCATAACGCATAACGCATAACGCATAAAGCATAAAGCATAACGTATAACGCATAACGCATATCGCATAACGCATAACGCATAACCCATAACGCATAACGCATAACGCATAACGCATAACGCATAACGCATAACGCATAACGCATAACGCATAACGCATAACGCATAACGCATAACGCATAACGCATAACGCATAACGCATAACGCATAACGCATAACGCATAACGCATAACGCATAACGCATAACGCATAACGCATAACGCATAACGCATAACGCATAGCGCATAACGCATAACGCATAACGCAAAACGCATAACGCATAACGCATAACGCATAACGCCTAACGGATCAGGCATAACGCATAACGCATAATGCATAACACATAACGCATAACGCATAACGCATAACGCATAACGCATAACGCATAACGCATAACGCATAACGCATAACGCATAACGCATAACGCATAACGCATAACGCATAACGCATAACGCATAACGCCTTACGGATCAGGCATAACGCATAACGCATAATGCATAACACATAACGCATACCGCATAACGCATAACGCATAACGCATAACGCATAACGCATAACGCATAACGCATAACGCATAACGCATAACGCATAACGCATAACGCATAACGCATAACGCATAACGCATATCGCATAATGCATAACGCATAACGCATAACGCATAACGCTTATCGCATAACGCATAACGCATAACGTATAACGCATAACGCATACCGCATAACGCATAACGCATAATGCATAACGCAAACGTACAACGCACAACGCATAACGCATAACGAACAATGGATAACGCATAACGCATAACGCATAACGAATACCGCAAAACGTATATCGCCTAACACATAACGGATCACGCATAACGCATAACGCATAACGTATAGAGCATAACGCATAACGCATAACGCATAACGCATAACGCATACCGTATAACGCATAACGCATAACGCATAACGCATAACGCATAACGCATAACGCATAACGCATAACGCATAACGCATGACGCATAACGCATAACGCATAACGCATAACGCATAACGCATAACGCATAACGCATAACGCATAACGCATAACGCACAACGCATATCGCATAACGCATAACGCATAACGCATAACGCATGGCGCATAACTCAAAATCCATAACGCATAACGCATAACGCAAACGTATAACGCACAACGAATAACGAATACAGCAAAACGCATAATGCTTAACGCATAACGGATCACGCATAACGCATAACGCACAACGCATATCGCATAACGCATAACGCATAACGCATAACGCATAACGCATAACGCACAACGCATATCGCATAACGCATAACGCATGGCGCATAACTCAAAATGCATAACGCATAACGCATAACGGATCACGCATAACGCATAACGCATAACGCATAACGCATAACGCATATCGAATAACGCATAACGTGTAACTCATAACGCATAACGCATAAAGCATAATGCTTAACGCATAACGCATAACGCTTATCGCATAACGCATAACGCATAACGTATAACGCATAACGCATACCGTATAACGCATAACGCATAATGCATAACGCAAACGTATAACGCACAACGCATAACGAACAACGCATAACGCATAACGCATATCGCATAACACATAACGCATAACCCATAACGCATAACGCATAACGCATAACGCATAACGCATAACGCATATCGAATAACGCATAACGTGTAACTCATAACGCATAACGCATAAAGCATAATGCTTAACGCATAACGCATAACGCTTATCGCATAACGCATAACGCATAACGTATAACGCATAACGCATACCGCATAACGCATAACGCATAATGCATAACGCAAACGTATAACGCACAACGCATAACCCATAACGAACAACGGATAACGCATAACGCATAACGCATAACGAATACCGCAAAACGTATATCGCCTAACACATAACGGATCACGCATAACGCATAACGCATAACGTATAGAGCATAACGCATAACGCATAACGCATAACGCATACCGTATCACGCATAACGCATAACGCATAACGCATAACGCATAACGCATAACGCATAACGCATAACGCATAACACATAACGCATGACGCATAACGCATAACGCATAACGCATAACGCATAACGCATAACGCATAACGCATAACGCATAACGCATAACGCATAACGCATAACGCATAACGCATAACGCATAACGCACAACGCATATCGCATAACGCATAACGCATAACGCATGGCGCATAACTCAAAATGCATAACGCATAACGCATAACGCATAACGCATAACGCTTAACGCATAACGCATAACGCATAACGCATAACGCATAACGCATAACGCATAAAGCACAACGCATATCGCATAACGCATAACGCACAACGCATATCGCATAACGCATAACGCATAACGCATAACGCATGGCGCATACCTCAAAATGCATAACGCATAACGCATAACGCATAACGCATAACGCATAACGCATAACGCATAACGCATAACGCACAACGCATATCGCATAACGCATAACGCATAACGCATAACGCATGGCGCATAACTCAAAATGCATAACGCATAACGCATAACGCAAACGTATAACGCACAACGCATAACGAATACAGCAAAACGCATAATGCTTAACGCATAACGGATCACGCATAACGCATAACGCACAACGCATATCGCATAACGCATAACGCATAACGCATAACGCATAACGCATGGCGCATAACTCAAAATGCATAACGCATAACGCATAACGCATAACGCATAACGCATAACGCATAACGCACAACGCATATCGCATAACGCATAACGCATGGCGCATAACTCAAAATGCATAACGCATAACGCATAACGCATAACGCATAACGCAAACGTATAACGCACAACGCATAACGAATACAGCAAAACGCATAACGGATCACGCATAACGCATAACGCATAACGCATAACGCATAACGCATAACGCACAACGCATATCGCATAACGCATAACGCATAACGCATGGCGCATAACTCAAAATGCATAACGCATAACGCATAACGCATAACGCATAACGCATAACGCATAACGCATAACGCATAACGCATAACGCATAACGCATAACGCATAACGCATAACGCATAACGCATAACGCATAACGCATAACGCATAACGCATAACGCATAACGCACAACGCATATCGCATAACGCATAACGCATGGCGCACAACTCAAAATGCATAACGCATAACGCATAACGCATAACGCAAACGTATAACGCACAACGCATAACGAATACAGCAAAACGCATAATGCTTAACGCATAACGGATCACGCATAACGCATAACGCACAACGCATATCGCATAACGCATAACGCATAACGCATAACGCGTGGCGCATAACTCAAAATGCATAACGCATAACGCATAACGCATAACGCATAACGCATAACGCATAACGCACAACGCATATCGCATAACGCATAACGCATGGCGCATAACTCAAAATGCATAACGCATAACGCATAACGGATCACGCATAACGCATAACGCATAACGCATAACGCATAACGCATAACGCATATCGAATAACGCATAACGTGTAACTCATAACGCATAACGCATAAAGCATAATGCTTAACGCATAACGCATAACGCTTATCGCATAACGCATAACGCATAACGTATAACGCATAACGCATACCGTATAACGCATAACGCATAATGCATAACGCAAACGTATAACGCACAACGCATAACGAACAACGGATAACGCATAACGCATAACGCATAACGAATACCGCAAAACGTATATCGCCTAACACATAACGGATCACGCATAACGCATAACGCATAACGTATAGAGCATAACGCATAACGCATAACGCATAACGCATACCGTATAACGCATAACGCCTAACGGATCAGGCATAACGCATAACGCATAATGCATAACACATAACGCATAACGCATAACGCATAACGCATAACGCATAACGCATAACGCATAACGCATAACGCATAACGCATAACGCCTTACGGATCAGGCATAACGCATAACGCATAATGCATAACACATAACGCATACCGCATAACGCATAACGCATAACGCATAACGCATAACGCATAACGCATAACGCATAACACATAACGCATAACGCATAACGCATAACGCATAACGCATAACGCATAACGCATAACGCATGTCGGATCACTCATAACGCATAACGCATAACGCATAAAGCATAAAGCATAACGTATAACGCATAACGCATATCGCATAACGCATAACGCATAACCCATAACGCATAACGCATAACGCATAACGCATAACGCATAACGCATAACGCATAACGCATAACGCATAACGCATAACGCATAACGCATAACGCATAACGCATAACGCATAACGCATAACGCATAACGCATAACGCACAACGCATATCGCATAACGCATAACGCATAACGCATAACGCAAAACGCATGGCGCATAACTCAAAATGCATAACGCATAACGCATAACGCATAACGCATAACGCATAACGCATAACGCAAAACGCATGGCGCATAACTCAAAATGCATAACGCATAACGCATAACGCATAACGCATAACGCATAACGCATAACGCATAACGCATAACGCATAACGCATAACGCATAACGCATAACGCATAACGCACAACGCATATCGCATAACGCATAACGCACAACGCATATCGCATAACGCATAACGCATAACGCATAACGCATGGCGCATACCTCAAAATGCATAACGCATAACGCATAACGCATAACGCATAACGCATAACGCATAACGCATAACGCATAACGCATAACGCACAACGCATATCGCATAACGCATAACGCATAACGCATAACGCATGGCGCATAACTCAAAATGCATAACGCATAACGCATAACGCAAACGTATAACGCACAACGCATAACGAATACAGCAAAACGCATAATGCTTAACGCATAACGGATCACGCATAACGCATAACGCACAACGCATATCGCATAACACATAACGCATAACGCATAACGCATGGCGCATAACTCAAAATGCATAACGCATAACGCATAACGCATAACGCATAACGCATAACGCATAACGCACAACGCATATCGCATAACGCATAACGCATGGCGCATAACTCAAAATGCATAACGCATAACGCATAACGCATAACGCATAACGCAAACGTATAACGCACAACGCATAACGAATACAGCAAAACGCATAACGGATCACGCATAACGCATAACGCATAACGCATAACGCATAACGCATAACGCATATCGAATAACGCATAACGTGTAACTCATAACGCATAACGCATAAAGCATAATGCTTAACGCATAACGCATAACGCATAACGCAAAACGCATAACGCACAACGCATATCGCATAACGCATAACGCATAACGCATAACGCATAACGCATAACGCATAACGCATAACGCATAACGCATATCGCATAACGCATAACGCACAACGCATATCGCATAACACATAACGCATAACGCATGGCGCATAACTCAAAATGCATAACGCATAACGCATAACGCATATCGCATAACGCATAACGCATAACGCATAACGCATAACGCATAACGCACAACGCATATCGCATAACGCATAACGCATAACGCATAACGCACAACGCATATCGCATAACGCATAACGCATAACGCATGGCGCATAACTCAAAATGCATAACGCATAACGCATAACGCATAACGCATAACGCATAACGCACAACGCATATCGCATAACGCATAACGCATAACGCATAACGCATGGCGCATAACTGAAAATGCATAACGCATAACGCATAACGCATAACGCATAACGCATAACGCATAACGCATGGCGCATAACTGAAAATGCATAACGCATAACGCATAACGCAAACGTATAACGCACAACGCATAACGAATACAGCAAAACGCACAATGCTTAACGCATAACGGATCACGCATAACGCATAACGCATAACGCATAACGCAAACGTATAACGCACAACGCATAACGAATACAGCAAAACGCATAATGCTTAACGCATAACGGATCACGCATAACGCATGACGCACAACGCATATCGCATAACGCATAACGCATAACGCATAACGCATGGCGCATAACTCAAAATGCATAACGCATAACGCATAACGCATAACGCATAACGCATAACGCATAACGCATAACGCACAACGCATATCGCATAACGCATAACGCATAACTCAAAATGCATAACGCATAACGCATAACGCATAACGCAAACGTATAACGCACAACGCATAACGAATACAGCAAAACGCATAATGCTTAACGCATAACGGGTCACGCATAACGCATAACGCATAACGCATAACGCATAACGCATAACGCATAACGCATATCGAATAACGCATAACGTGTAACTCATAACGCATAACGCATAAAGCATAATGCTTAACGCATATCGCATAACGCATAACGCATAACGCATAACGCATAACGCATAACGCACAACGCATATCGCATAACGCATAACGCATAACGCATAACGCATAACGCATAACGCATAACGCATATCGAATAACGCATAACGTGTGACTCATAACGCATAACGCATAAAGCATAATGCATAACGCATAACGCATAACGCATAACGCAAACGCATAACGCATAACGCACAACGCATATCGCATAACGCATAACGCATAACGCATAACGCATGGCGCATAACTCAAAATGCATAACGCATAACGCATAACGCATAACGCATAACGCATAACGCATAACGCACAACGCATATCGCATAACGCATAACGCATAACGCACAACGCATATCGCATAACGCATAACGCATAACGCATGGCGCATAACTCAAAATGCATAACGCATAACGCATAACGCATAACGCATAATTCATATCGCATAACGCATAAATCATAACCCATAACGCACAACGCATAACGCATAACGCATAACTCATAACGCATAACGCATAACGCATAACGCACACCGTATAACGCATAACGCATAACGCATAAAGCATAACGCATAACGCATAACGCATAACGCATAACGGATCACACATAACGCATAACGCATAACGCGTAACGCATAACGCATAACGCATAACGCATATCGAATAACGCATAACGTGTAACTCATAACGCTTAACGCATAAAGCATAATGCTTAACGCATAACGCATAACGCTTATCGCATAACGCATAACGCATAACGTATAACGCATAACGCATACCGTATAACGCATAACGCATAATGCATAACGCAAACGTATAACGCACAACGCATAACGAACAACGGATAACGCATAACGCATAACGCATAACGAACACCGCAAAACGTATATCGCCTAACACATAACGGATCACGCATAACGCATAACGCATAACGTATAGAGCATAACGCATAACGCATAACGCATACCGTATAACGCATAACGCATAACGCATAACGCATAATTCATAACGAATAACGCATAACGCATATCGCATAAAACATAACGCATAACGCATAACGTACAACGTATAACGCATAACGCATAACGCATAACGCATAACGCATAACGCATAACGCATAACGCATAACGCATGACGCATAACGCATAACGCATATCGCATAACACATAACGCATAACCCATAACGCATAACGCATAACGCATAACGCATAACGCATAACGCATAACGCATAACGCAAAACGCATAACGCACAACGCATATCGCATAACGCATAACGCCTAACGCATAACGCATAACGCATAACGCATAACGCATAACGCATAACGCATAACGCACAACGCATATCGCATAACGCATAACGCATAACGCATAACGCATAACGCATAACGCACAACGCATATCGCATAACGCATAACGCATAACGCATAACGCATAACGCATATCGAACAACGCATAACGTGTGACTCATAACGCATAACGCATAAAGCATAATGCATAACGCATAACGCATAACGCATAACGCATAACGCATAACGCATAACGCACAAAGCATATCGCATAACGCATAACGCATAACGCATAACGCATGGCGCATAACTCAAAATGCATAACGCATAACGCATAACGCATATCGAATAACGCATAACGCATAACGCATAACGCATAACGCATAACGCACAACACATATCGCATAACGCATAACGCATAACGCACAACGCATATCGCATAACGCATAACGCATAACGCATGGCGCATAACTCAAAATGCATAACGCATAACGCATAACGCATAACGCATAACGCACAACGCATATCGCATAACGCATAACGCATAACGCATAACGCATGGCGCATAATTGAAAATGCATAACGCATAACGCATAACGCATAACGCAAACGTATAACGCACAACGCATAACGAATACAGCAGAACGCATAATGCTTAACGTATAACGGATCACGCATAACGCATAACGCACAACGCATATCGCATAATGCATAACGCATAACGCATAACGCATGGCGCATAACTCAAAATGCATAACGCATAACGCATAACGCATAACGCAAACGTATAACGCACAACGCATAACGAATACAGCAAAACGCATAATGCTTAACGCATAACGGATCACGCATAACGCATAACGCACAACGCATATCGCATAACGCATAACGCATAACGCATAACGCATGGCGCATAACTCAAAATGCATAACGCATAACGCATAACGCACAACGCATATCGCATAACGCATAACGCATAACGCAAACGTATAACGCACAACGCATAACGCATAACTCAAAATGCATAACGCATAACGCATAACGCATAACGCATAACGCAAACGTATAACGCACAACGCATAACGAATACAGCAAAACGCATAATGCTTAACGCATAACGGGTCACGCATAACGCATAACGCATAACGCATAACGCATAACGCATAACGCATAACGCATAACGCATATCGAATAACGCATAACGTGTAACTCATAACGCATAACGCATAAAGCATAACGCATAACGCATAACGCATAACGCACAACGCATATCGCATAACGCATAACGCATAACGCATAACGCATGGCGCATAACTGAAAATGCATAACGCATAACGCATAACGCATAACGCAAACGTACAACGCACAACGCATAACGAATACAGCAGAACGCATAATGCTTAACGTATAACGGATCACGCATAACGCATAACGCACAACGCATATCGCATAATGCATAACGCATAACGCATAACGCATGGCGCATAACTCAAAATGCATAACGCATAACGCATAACGCATAACGCAAACGTATAACGCACAACGCATAACGAATACAGCAAAACGCATAATGCTTAACGCATAACGGATCACGCATAACGCATAACGCACAACGCATATCGCATAACGCATAACGCATAACGCATAACGCATGGCGCATAACTCAAAATGCATAACGCATAACGCATAACGCATAACGCATAACGCATAACGCATAACGCATAACGCACAACGCATATCGCATAACGCATAACGCATAACTCAAAATGCATAACGCATAACGCATAACGCATAACGCATAACGCAAACGTATAACGCACAACGCATAACGAATACAGCAAAACGCATAATGCTTAACGCATAACGGGTCACGCATAACGCATAACGCATAACGCATAACGCATAACGCATAACGCATAACGCATATCGAATAACGCATAACGTGTAACTCATAACGCATAACGCATAAAGCATAATGCTTAACGCATAACGCATAATGCTTATCGCATAACGCATAACGCATAACGTATAACGCATAACGCATACCGTATAACGCATAACGCATAATGCATAACGCAAACGTATAACGCACAACGCATAACGCATAACGAACAACGGATAACGCATAACGCATAACGCATAACGAATACCGCAAAACGTATATCGCCTAACACATAACGGATCACGCATAACGCATAACGCATAACGTATAGAGCATAACGCATAACGCATAACGCATAACGCATAACGCATACCGTATAACGCATAACGCATAACGCATAACGCATAATGCATAACGAATAACGCATAACGCATATCGCATAAAACATAACGCATAACGCATAACGTACAACGTATAACGCATAACGCATAACGCATAACGCATAACGCATAACGCATAACGCATAACGCATAACGCATAACGCATAACGCATAACGCATAACGCATAACGCATGACGCATAACGCATAACGCATATCGCATAACACATAACGCATAAGCCATAACGCATAACGCATAACGCATAACGCATAACGCATAACGCATAACGCATAACGCATAACGCAAAACGCATAACGCACAACGCATATCGCATAACGCATAACGCATAACGCATTACGCATAACGCATAACGCATAACGCATAACGCACAACGCATATCGCATAACGCATAACGCATAACGCATAACGCATAACGCATAACGCACAACGCATATCGCATAACGCATAACGCATAACGCATAACGCATAACGCATAACGCATAACGCATATCGAATAACGCATAACGTGTGACTCATAACGCATAACGCTTAAAGCATAATGCATAACGCATAACGCATAACGCATAACGCATAACGCATAACGCATAACGCATAACGCATAACGCATAACGCATAACGCATAACGCATAACGCATAACGCAAAACGCATAACGCACAACGCATATCGCATAACGCATAACGCATAACGCATAACGCATAACGCATAACGCATAACGCATAACGCATAACGCACAACGCATATCGCATAACGCATAACGCATAACGCATAACGCATAACGCACAACGCATATCGCATAACGCATAACGCATAACGCATAACGCATAACGCATAACGCACAACGCATATCGCATAACGCATAACGCATAACGCATAACGCATAACGCATGGCGCATAACTCAAAATGCATAACGCATAACGCATAACGCATATCGCATAACGCATAACGCATAACGCATAACGCATAACGCATAACGCACAACGCATATCGCATAACGCATAACGCATAACGCACAACGCATATCGCATAACGCATAACGCATAACGCATGGCGCATAACTCAAAATGCATAACGCATAACGCATAACGCATAACGCATAACGCATAACGCATAACGCACAACGCATATCGCATAACGGATCACGCATAACGCATAACGCACAACGCATATCGCATAACGCATAACGCATAACGCATAATGCATGGCGCATAACTCAAAATGCATAACGCGTAACGCATAACGCATAACGCATAACGCATAACGCATAACGCATAACGCATAACGCATAACGCATAACGCACAACGCATATCGCATAACGCATAACGCATAACTCAAAATGCATAACGCATAACGCATAACGCAAACGTATAACGCACAACCCATAACGAATACAGCAAAACGCATAATGCTTAACGCATAACGGGTCACGCATAACGCATAACGCATAACGCATAACGCATAACGCATAACACATAACGCATATCGAATAACGCATAACGTGTAACTCATAACGCATAACGCATAAAGCATAATGCTTAACGCATAACGCATAACGCTTATCGCATAACGCATAACGCATAACGTATAACGCATAACGCATACCGTATAACGCATAACGCATAATGCATAACGCAAACGTATAACGCACAACGCATAACGCATAACGAACAACGGATAACGCATAACGCATAACGAATACCGCAAAACGTATATCGCCTAACACATAACGGATCACGCATAACGCATAACGCATAACGTATAGAGCATAACGCATAACGCATAACGCATAACGCATAACGCATACCGTATAACGCATAACGCATAACGCACAACGCATATCGCATAACGCATAACGCATAACGCATAACGCATAACGCACAACGCATATCGCATAACGCATAACGCATAACGCATAACGCATAACGCATAACGCATATCGCATAACGCATAACGCATAACGCATAACGCATGGCGCATAACTCAAAATGCATAACGCATAACGCATAACGCATAACGCATAACGCATAACGCATAACGCATAACGCACAACGCATATCGCATAACGCATAACGCATAACTCAAAATGCATAACGCATAACGCATAACGCATAACGCATAACGCAAACGTATAACGCACAACGCATAACGAATACAGCAAAACGCATAATGCTTAACGCATAACGGGTCACGCATAACGCATAACGCATAACGCATAACGCATAACGCATATCGAATAACGCATAACGTGTAACTCATAACGCATAACGCATAAAGCATAATGCTTCACGCATAACGCATAACGCTTATCGCATAACGCATAACGCATAACGTATAACGCATAACGCATACCGTATAACGCATAACGCATAATGCATAACGCAAACGTATAACGCACAACGCATAACGCATAACGAACAACGGATAACGCATAACGCATAACGCATAACGAATACCGCAAAACGTATATCGCCTAACACATAACGGATCACGCATAACGCATAACGCATAACGTATAGAGCATAACGCATAACGCATAACGCATAACGCATAACGCATACCGTATAACGCATAACGCATAACGCATAACGCATAATGCATAACGAATAACGCATAACGCATATCGCATAAAACATAACGCATAACGCATAACGTACAACGTATAACGCATAACGCATAACGCATAACGCATAACGCGTACCGCATAACGCGTACCGCATAACGCATAACGCATAACGCATAACGCATAACGCATAACGCATAACGCACAACGCATATCGCATAACGCATAACGCATAACGCACAACGCATAACGCATAACGCATAACGCATAACGCATAACGCACAACGCATATCGCATAACGCATAACGCATAACGCATAACGCTTAACGCATAACGCATAACGCATAACTCATATCGCATAACGCATAAATCATAACCCATAACGCACAACGCATAACGCATAACGCATTACGCATAACTTATAACTCACAACTCATAAGGAGTAACGCATAACGCATAAAGCATAACGCATAACGCATAACTTATAACTCACAACTCATAAGGAGTAACGCATAACGCATAAAGCATAACGCATAACGCATAACGCATAACGCATAACGCATAACGCATAACGCATAACGCATAACGCATAACGGATCACGCATAACGCATAACGCATAACGCATAACGCATAACGCATAACGCATAACGCATAAAGCATAACGCATAACGCATAACGCATTACGCATAACTTATAACTCATAACTCATAAGGAGTAACGCATAACGCATAAAGCATAACGCATAACGCATAACGCATAACGCATAACGCATAACGCATAACGCATAATGCATAAAGCATAACGCATAACGCATAACTTATAACTCATTACTCATAACGAATAACGCATAACGCATAACGCATAACGCATAACGCATAATGCATAACGCATAACGCATAACGCATAACGCATAACGCATAACGCATATCGCATAACGCATAATGCGTAACGCATAACGCATAACGCATAAAGCATAACGCATAACGCATAACGCAAACGTATAACGCACAACGCATAACGCATAACGCATAACGCAAAACGCATAACGCATAACGCATAACGCATAACGCATAACGCATAACGCATAACGCATAACGCATAAAGCATAACGCATAACGCATAACTTATAACTCATTACTCATAACGAATAACGCATAACGCATAACGCATAACGGATAACGCATATCGCATAACGCATAACGCATAATGCATAACGCATAAAGCATAACGCATAACGCATAACGCATAACCCCTAACGCATAACGCATAACGTATAACTCATAACGCATAACGCATATCACATAACGCATAACACATAATGCACAACGCATTACGAATACAGCAAAACGCATAACGCTTAACGCATAACGGATCACGCATAACGCATAACGCATAATGCATAACGCATAACGCATAACGCATAATGCAGAACACATAACGCATAACTCATAATGCACAACGCATAACGAATACAGCAAAACGCATAACGCTTAACGCATAACGCATAACGCATAACGCATAATGCATAACGCATAACGCATAACGCATAACGCATAACGGATAAAGCATAATGCATAACGCATAACGCATAACGCATTACGCATAACTTATAACCCATAACTCATAAGGAGTAACGCATAACGCATAACGCATAACGCATAACGCATGGCGCATAACTCAAAATGCATAACGCATAACGCATAACGCATAACGCATAACGCATAACGCATAACGCATAACGCATAACGCATAACGCATAACGCACAACGCATATCGCATAACGCATAACGCATGGCGCATAACTCAAAATGCATAACGCATAACGCATAACGCATAACGCATAACGCAAACGTATAACGCACAACGCATAACGAATACAGCAAAACGCATAATGCTTAACGCATAACGGATCACGCATAACGCATAACGCATAACGCATAACGCATAACGCATAACGCATAACGCATATCGAATAACGCATAACGTGTAACTCATAACGCATAACGCATAAAGCACAATGCTTAACGCATTACGCATAACGCTTATCGCATAACGCATAACGCATGACGTATAACGCATAACGCATACCGCGTAACGCATAACGCATAACGCATAACGCATAACGCATAACGCATAATGCACAACGCATATCGCATAACGCATAACGCATGGCGCATAACTCAAAATGCATAACGCATAACGCATAACGCATAACGCATAACGCAAACGTATAACGCACAACGCATAACGAATACAGCAAAACGCATAATGCTTAACGCATAACGGATCACGCATAACGCATAACGCATAACGCATAACGCATAACGCATAACGCAAACGTATAACGCACAACGCATAACGAATACAGCAAAACGCATAATGCTTAGCGCATAACGGATCACGCATAACGCATAACGCATAACGCATAACGCATAACGCATAACGCATAACGCATAACGCATAACGCATAACGCATAACGCATAACGCATAACGCACAACGCATATCGTATAACGCATAACGCATAACGCATAACGCATGGCGCATAACTCAAAATGCATAACGCATAACGCATAACGCATAACGCAAACGTATAACGCACAACGCATAACGAATACAGCAAAACGCATAATGCTTAACGCATAACGGATCACGCATAACGCATAACGCACAACGCATATCGCATAACGCATAACGCATAACGCATAACGCATGGCGCATAACTCAAAATGCATAACGCATAACGCATAACGAATACAGCAAAACGCATAATGTTAACGCATAACGGATCACGCATAACGCATAACGCACAACGCATAACGCATAACGCATAACGCATAACGCACAACGCATATCGCATAACGCATAACGCATGGCGCATAACTCAAAATGCATAACGCATAACGCATAACGCAAACGTATAACGCACAACGCATAACGAATACAGCAAAACGCATAATGCTTAACGCATAACGGATCACGCATAACGCATAACGCATAACGCATAACGCATAACGCATATCGAATAACGCATAACGTGTAACTCATAACGCATAACGCATAAAGCATAATGCTTAACGCATAACGCATAACGCTTATCGCATAACGCATAACGCATAACGTATAACGCATAACGCATACCGTATAACGCATAACGCATAATGCATAACGCAAACGTATAACGCACAACGCATAACGAACAACGGATAACGCATAACGCATAACGCATAACGAGTACCGCAAAACGTATATCGCCTAACACATAACGGATCACGCATAACGCATAACGCATAACGCATAACGCAAACGTATAACGCACAACGCATAACGAATACAGCAAAACGCATAATGCTTAACGCATAACGGATCACGCACAACGCATATCGCATAACGCATAACGCATAACGCATAACGCATAACGCATAACGCACAACGCATATCGCATAACGCATAACGCATAACGCATAACGCATAACGCATATCGAACAACGCATAACGTGTGACTCATAACGCATAACGCATAAAGCATAATGCATAACGCATAACGCATAACGCATAACGCATAACGCATAACGCATAACGCACAAAGCATATCGCATAACGCATAACGCATAACGCATAACGCATGGCGCATAACTCAAAATGCATAACGCATAACGCATAACGCATATCGAATAACGCATAACGCATAACGCATAACGCATAACGCATAACGCACAACACATATCGCATAACGCATAACGCATAACGCACAACGCATATCGCATAACGCATAACGCATAACGCATGGCGCATAACTCAAAATGCATAACGCATAACGCATAACGCATAACGCATAACGCACAACGCATATCGCATAACGCATAACGCATAACGCATAACGCATGGCGCATAATTGAAAATGCATAACGCATAACGCATAACGCATAACGCAAACGTATAACGCACAACGCATAACGAATACAGCAGAACGCATAATGCTTAACGTATAACGGATCACGCATAACGCATAACGCACAACGCATATCGCATAATGCATAACGCATAACGCATAACGCATGGCGCATAACTCAAAATGCATAACGCATAACGCATAACGCATAACGCAAACGTATAACGCACAACGCATAACGAATACAGCAAAACGCATAATGCTTAACGCATAACGGATCACGCATAACGCATAACGCACAACGCATATCGCATAACGCATAACGCATAACGCATAACGCATGGCGCATAACTCAAAATGCATAACGCATAACGCATAACGCACAACGCATATCGCATAACGCATAACGCATAACGCAAACGTATAACGCACAACGCATAACGCATTACTCAAAATGCATAACGCATAACGCATAACGCATAACGCATAACGCAAACGTATAACGCACAACGCATAACGAATACAGCAAAACGCATAATGCTTAACGCATAACGGGTCACGCATAACGCATAACGCATAACGCATAACGCATAACGCATAACGCATAACGCATAACGCATATCGAATAACGCATAACGTGTAACTCATAACGCATAACGCATAAAGCATAACGCATAACGCATAACGCATAACGCACAACGCATATCGCATAACGCATAACGCATAACGCATAACGCATGGCGCATAACTGAAAATGCATAACGCATAACGCATAACGCATAACGCAAACGTACAACGCACAACGCATAACGAATACAGCAGAACGCATAATGCTTAACGTATAACGGATCACGCATAACGCATAACGCACAACGCATATCGCATAATGCATAACGCATAACGCATAACGCATGGCGCATAACTCAAAATGCATAACGCATAACGCATAACGCATAACGCAAACGTATAACGCACAACGCATAACGAATACAGCAAAACGCATAATGCTTAACGCATAACGGATCACGCATAACGCATAACGCACAACGCATATCGCATAACGCATAACGCATAACGCATAACGCATGGCGCATAACTCAAAATGCATAACGCATAACGCATAACGCATAACGCATAACGCATAACGCATAACGCATAACGCATAACGCACAACGCATATCGCATAACGCATAACGCATAACTCAAAATGCATAACGCATAACGCATAACGCATAACGCATAACGCAAACGTATAACGCACAACGCATAACGAATACAGCAAAACGCATAATGCTTAACGCATAACGGGTCACGCATAACGCATAACGCATAACGCATAACGCATAACGCATAACGCATAACGCATATCGAATAACGCATAACGTGTAACTCATAACGCATAACGCATAAAGCATAATGCTTAACGCATAACGCATAATGCTTATCGCATAACGCATAACGCATAACGTATAACGCATAACGCATACCGTATAACGCATAACGCATAATGCATAACGCAAACGTATAACGCACAACGCATAACGCATAACGAACAACGGATAACGCATAACGCATAACGCATAACGAATACCGCAAAACGTATATCGCCTAACACATAACGGATCACGCATAACGCATAACGCATAACGTATAGAGCATAACGCATAACGCATAACGCATAACGCATAACGCATACCGTATAACGCATAACGCATAACGCATAACGCATAATGCATAACGAATAACGCATAACGCATATCGCATAAAACATAACGCATAACGCATAACGTACAACGTATAACGCATAACGCATAACGCATAACGCATAACGCATAACGCATAACGCATAACGCATAACGCATAACGCATAACGCATAACGCATAACGCATGACGCATAACGCATAACGCATATCGCATAACACATAACGCATAAGCCATAACGCATAACGCATAACGCATAACGCATAACGCATAACGCATAACGCATAACGCAAAACGCATAACGCACAACGCATATCGCATAACGCATAACGCATAACGCATAACGCATAACGCATAACGCATAACGCATAACGCACAACGCATATCGCATAACGCATAACGCATAACGCATAACGCATAACGCATAACGCACAACGCATATCGCATAACGCATAACGCATAACGCATAACGCATAACGCATAACGCATAACGCATAACGCATAACGCATAACGCATAACGCAAAACGCATAACGCACAACGCATATCGCATAACGCATAACGCATAACGCATAACGCATAACGCATAACGCATAACGCATAACGCACAACGCATATCGCATAACGCATAACGCATAACGCATAACGCATAACGCATAACGCACAACGCATATCGCATAACGCATAACGCATAACGCATAACGCATAACGCATAACGCACAACGCATATCGCATAACGCATAACGCATAACGCATAACGCATAACGCATGGCGCATAACTCAAAATGCATAACGCATAACGCATAACGCATATCGCATAACGCATAACGCATAACGCATAACGCATAACGCATAACGCATAACGCATAACGCATAACGCACAACGCATATCGCATAACGCATAACGCATAACGCACAACGCATATCGCATAACGCATAACGCATAACGCATGGCGCATAACTCAAAATGCATAACGCATAACGCATAACGCATAACGCATAACGCATAACGCATAACGCACAACGCATATCGCATAACGGATCACGCATAACGCATAACGCACAACGCATATCGCATAACGCATAACGCATAACGCATAATGCATGGCGCATAACTCAAAATGCATAACGCGTAACGCATAACGCATAACGCATAACGCATAACGCATAACGCATAACGCATAACGCATAACGCACAACGCATATCGCATAACGCATAACGCATAACTCAAAATGCATAACGCATAACGCATAACGCAAACGTATAACGCACAACGCATAACGAATACAGCAAAACGCATAATGCTTAACGCATAACGGGTCACGCATAACGCATAACGCATAACGCATAACGCATAACGCATAACACATAACGCATATCGAATAACGCATAACGTGTAACTCATAACGCATAACGCATAAAGCATAATGCTTAACGCATAACGCATAACGCTTATCGCATAACGCATAACGCATAACGTATAACGCATAACGCATACCGTATAACGCATAACGCATAATGCATAACGCAAACGTATAACGCACAACGCATAACGCATAACGACCAACGGATAACGCATAACGCATAACGAATACCGCAAAACGTATATCGCCTAACACATAACGGATCACGCATAACGCATAACGCATAACGTATAGAGCATAACGCATAACGCATAACGCATAACGCATAACGCATACCGTATAACGCATAACGCATAACGCACAACGCATATCGCATAACGCATAACGCATAACGCATAACGCATAACGCATAACGCACAACGCATATCGCATAACGCATAACGCATAACGCATAACGCATAACGCATAACGCATATCGCATAACGCATAACGCATAACGCATAACGCATGGCGCATAACTCAAAATGCATAACGCATAACGCATAACGCATAACGCATAACGCATAACGCATAACGCATAACGCATAACGCATAACGCACAACGCATATCGCATAACGCATAACGCATAACTCAAAATGCATAACGCATAACGCATAACGCATAACGCATAACGCAAACGTATAACGCACAACGCATAACGAATACAGCAAAACGCATAATGCTTAACGCATAACGGGTCACGCATAACGCATAACGCATAACGCATAACGCATAACGCATATCGAATAACGCATAACGTGTAACTCATAACGCATAACGCATAAAGCATAATGCTTCACGCATAACGCATAACGCTTATCGCATAACGCATAACGCATAACGTATAACGCATAACGCATACCGTATAACGCATAACGCATAATGCATAACGCAAACGTATAACGCACAACGCATAACGCATAACGAACAACGGATAACGCATAACGCATAACGCATAACGAATACCGCAAAACGTATATCGCCTAACACATAACGGATCACGCATAACGCATAACGCATAACGTATAGAGCATAACGCATAACGCATAACGCATAACGCATAACGCATACCGTATAACGCATAACGCATAACGCATAACGCATAATGCATAACGAATAACGCATAACGCATATCGCATAAAACATAACGCATAACGCATAACGTACAACGTATAACGCATAACGCATAACGCATAACGCATAACGCGTACCGCATAACGCATAACGCATAACGCATAACGCATAACGCATAACGCACAACGCATATCGCATAACGCATAACGCATAACGCACAACGCATAACGCATAACGCATAACGCATAACGCATAACGCATAACGCATATCGCATAACGCATAACGCATAACGCATAACGCTTAACGCATAACGCATAACGCATAACTCATATCGCATAACGCATAAATCATAACCCATAACGCACAACGCATAACGCATAACGCATTACGCATAACTTATAACTCACAACTCATAAGGAGTAACGCATAACGCATAAAGCATAACGCATAACGCATAACTTATAACTCACAACTCATAAGGAGTAACGCATAACGCATAAAGCATAACGCATAACGCATAACGCATAACGCATAACGCATAACGCATAACGCATAACGCATAACGCATAACGCATAACGGATCACGCATAACGCATAACGCATAACGCATAACGCATAACGCATAACGCATAACGCATAAAGCATAACGCATAACGCATAACGCATTACGCATAACTTATAACTCATAACTCATAAGGAGTAACGCATATCGCATAAAGCATAACGCATAACGCATAACGCATAACGCATAACGCATAACGCATAACGCATAATGCATAAAGCATAACGCATAACGCATAACTTATAACTCATTACTCATAACGAATAACGCATAACGCATAACGCATAACGCATAACGCATAATGCATAACGCATAACGCATAACGCATAACGCATAACGCATAACGCATATCGCATAACGCATAATGCGTAACGCATAACGCATAACGCATAAAGCATAACGCATAACGCATAACGCAAACGTATAACGCACAACGCATAACGCATAACGCATAACGCAAAACGCATAACGCATAACGCATAACGCATAACGCATAACGCATAACGCATAACGCATAACGCATAAAGCATAACGCATAACGCATAACTTATAACTCATTACTCATAACGAATAACGCATAACGCATAACGCATAACGGATAACGCATATCGCATAACGCATAACGCATAATGCATAACGCATAACGCATAACGCATAACGCATAACGCATAACCCCTAACGCATAACGCATAACGTATAACTCATAACGCATAACGCATATCACATAACGCATAACACATAATGCACAACGCATTACGAATACAGCAAAACGCATAACGCTTAACGCATAACGGATCACGCATAACGCATAACGCATAATGCATAACGCATAACGCATAACGCATAATGCAGAACACATAACGCATAACTCATAATGCACAACGCATAACGAATACAGCAAAACGCATAACGCTTAACGCATAACGCATAACGCATAACGCATAATGCATAACGCATAACGCATAACGCATAACGGATAAAGCATAATGCATAACGCATAACGCATAACGCATTACGCATAACTTATAACCCATAACTCATAAGGAGTAACGCATAACGCATAAAGCATAACGCATGAAGCATAACGCATAACGCATAACTTATAACTCATTACTCATAACGAATAACGCATAACGCATAACTTATAACTCATTACTCATAACTCATAACGCATAACGCATAAAGCATAACGCATAACGCATAACGGATAAAGCATAATGCATAACGCATAACGCATAACGCATAACGCATAACGCATAACGCATGGCGCATAACTCAAAATGCATAACGCATAACGCATAACGCATAACGCATAACGCATAACGCATAACGCATAACGCATAACGCATAACGCACAACGCATATCGCATAACGCATAACGCATGGCGCATAACTCAAAATGCATAACGCATAACGCATAACGCATAACGCATAACGCAAACGTATAACGCACAACGCATAACGAATACAGCAAAACGCATAATGCTTAACGCATAACGGATCACGCATAACGCATAACGCATAACGCATAACGCATAACGCATAACGCATAACGCATATCGAATAACGCATAACGTGTAACTCATAACGCATAACGCATAAAGCACAATGCTTAACGCATTACGCATAACGCTTATCGCATAACGCATAACGCATGACGTATAACGCATAACGCATACCGCGTAACGCATAACGCATAACGCATAACGCATAACGCATAACGCATAACGCATAACGCACAACGCATATCGCATAACGCATAACGCATGGCGCATAACTCAAAATGCATAACGCATAACGCATAACGCATAACGCATAACGCAAACGTATAACGCACAACGCATAACGAATACAGCAAAACGCATAATGCTTAACGCATAACGGATCACGCATAACGCATAACGCATAACGCATAACGCATAACGCATAACGCAAACGTACAACGCACAACGCATAACGAATACAGCAAAACGCATAATGCTTAGCGCATAACGGATCACGCATAACGCATAACGCATAACGCATAACGCATAACGGATAACGCATAACGCATAACGCATAACGCATAACGCATAACGCACAACGCATATCGTATAACGCATAACGCATAACGCATAACGCATGGCGCATAACTCAAAATGCATAACGCATAACGCATAACGCATAACGCAAACGTATAACGCACAACGCATAACGAATACAGCAAAACGCATAATGCTTAACGCATAACGGATCACGCATAACGCATAACGCACAACGCATATCGCATAACGCATAACGCATAACGCATAACGCATGGCGCATAACTCAAAATGCATAACGCATAACGCATAACGAATACAGCAAAACGCATAATGTTAACGCATAACGGATCACGCATAACGCATAACGCACAACGCATAACGCATAACGCATAACGCATAACGCACAACGCATATCGCATAACGCATAACGCATGGCGCATAACTCAAAATGCATAACGCATAACGCATAACGCAAACGTATAACGCATAACGCATAACGAATACAGCAAAACGCATAATGCTTAACGCATAACGGATCACGCATAACGCATAACGCATAACGCATAACGCATAACGCATATCGAATAACGCATAACGTGTAACTCATAACGCATAACGCATAAAGCATAATGCTTAACGCATAACGCATAACGCTTATCGCATAACGCATAACGCATAACGTATAACGCATAACGCATACCGTATAACGCATAACGCATAATGCATAACGCAAACGTATAACGCACAACGCATAACGAACAACGGATAACGCATAACGCATAACGCATAACGAATACCGCAAAACGTATATCGCCTAACACATAACGGATCACGCATAACGCATAACGCATAACGCATAACGCAAACGTATAACGCACAACGCATAACGAATACAGCAAAACGCATAATGCTTAACGCATAACGGATCACGCATAACGCATAACGCACAACGCATAACGCATAACGCATAACGCATAACGCATAACGCATAACGCACAACGCATATCGCATAACGCATAAGGCATGGCGCATAACTCAAAATGCATAACGCATAACGCATAACGCATAACGCATAACGCAAACGTATAACGCACAACGCATAACGAATACAGCAAAACGCATAATGCTTAACGCATAACGGATCACGCATAACGCATAACGCATAACGCATAACGCATAACGCATATCGAATAACGCATAACGTGTAACTCATAACGCATAACGCATAAAGCATAATGCTTAACGCATAACGCATAACGCTTATCGCATAACGCATAACGCATAACGTATAACGCATAACGCATACCGTATAACGCATAACGCATAATGCATAACGCAAACGTATAACGCACAACGCATAACGAACAACGGATAACGCATAACGCATAACGCATAACGAATACCGCAAAACGTATATCGCCTAACACATAACGGATCACGCATAACGCATAACGCATAACGCATAACGCGTAACGCAAACGTATAACGCACAACGCATAACGAATACAGCAAAACGCATAATGCTTAACGCATAACGGATCACGCATAACGCATAACGCACAACGCATAACGCATAACGCATAACGCATAACGCATAACGCACAACGCATATCGCATAACGCATAACGCATGGCGCATAACTCAAAATGCATAACGCATAACGCATAACGCATAACGCATAACGCAAACGTATAACGCACAACGCATAACGAATACAGCAAAACGCATAATGCTTATCGCATAACGCATAACGCATAACGTATAACGCATAACGCATACCGTATAACGCATAACGCATAATGCATAACGCAAACGTATAACGCACAACGCATAACGAACAACGGATAACGCATAACGCATAACGAATACCGCAAAACGTATATCGCCTAACACATAACGGATCACGCATAACGCATAACGCATAACGTATAGAGCATAACGCATAACGCATAACGCATAACGCATACCGTATAACGCATAACGCATAACGCATAACGCATAATGCATAACGAATAACGCATAACGCATATCGCATAAAACATAACGCATAACGCATAACGTACAACGTATAACGCATAACGCATAACGCATAACGCATAACGCATAACGCATAACGCATAACGCATAACGCATAACGCATGACGCATAACGCATAACGCATATCGCATAACACATAACGCATAACCCATAACGCATAACGCATAACGCATAACGCATAACGCATAACGCATAACGCATAACGCAAAACGCATAACGCACAACGCATATCGCATAACGCATAACGCATAACGCATAACGCATAACGCATAACGCATAACGCATAACGCATAACGCACAACGCATATCGCATAACGCATAACGCATAACGCATAACGCATAACGCATAACGCACAACGCATATCGCATAACGCATAACGCATAACGCATAACGCATAACGCATATCGAATAACGCATAACGTGTGACTCATAACGCATAACGCATAAAGCATAATGCATAACGCATAACGCATAACGCATAACGCATAACGCACAACGCATATCGCATAACGCATAACGCATAACGCATAACGCATGGCGCATAACTCAAAATGCATAACGCATAACGCATAACGCATATCGCATAACGCATAACGCATAACGCATAACGCATAACGCATAACGCATAACGCACAACGCACAACGCATATCGCATAACGCATAACGCATAACGCACAACGCATATCGCATAACGCATAACGCATAACGCATGGCGCATTACTCAAAATGCATAACGCATAACGCATAACGCATAACGCATAACGCATAACGCATAACGCATAACGCATAACGCATAACGCATAACGCACAACGCACAACGCATATCGCATAACGCATAACGCATAACGCACAACGCATATCGCATAACGCATAACGCATAACGCATGGCGCATTACTCAAAATGCATAACGCATAACGCATAACGCATAACGCATAACGCATAACGCATAACGCATAACGCATAACGCATAACGCATAACGCACAACGCATAACGCATAACGCATAACGCATAACGCACAACGCATATCGCATAACGCATAACGCATAACGCATAACGCATGGCGCATAACTCAAAATGCATAACGCATAACGCATAACGCATATCGCATAACGCATAACGCATAACGCATAACGCATGGCGCATAACTCAAAATGCATAACGCATAACGCATAACGCATAACGCATAACGCAAACGTATAACGCACAACGCATAACGAATACAGCAAAACGCATAACGGATCACGCATAACGCATAAGGCACAACGCATATCGCATAACGCATAACGCATAACGCATAACGCATGGCGCATAACGCATAACGCATAACGCATAACGCATAACGCATAACGCATAACGCATAACGCATAACGCATAACGCATGACGCATAACGCATAACGCATAACGCATAACGCATAACGCATAACGCATAACGCATAACGCACAACGCATATCGTATAACGCATAACGCATAACGCATAACGCATGGCGCATAACTCAAAATGCATAACGCATAACGCATAACGCATAACGCAAACGTATAACGCACAACGCATAACGAATACAGCAAAACGCATAATGCTTAACGCATAACGGATCACGCATAACGCATAACGCACAACGCATATCGCATAACGCATAACGCATAACGCATAACGCATGGCGCATAACTCAAAATGCATAACGCATAACGCATAACGCATAACGCATAACGCATAACGCATAACGCATAACGCACAACGCATATCGCATAACGCATAACGCATGGCGCATAACTCAAAATGCATAACGCATAACGCATAACGCATGGCGCATAACTCAAAATGCATAACGCATAACGCATACCGCATATCGCATAACGCATAACGCATAACGCATAACGCATAACGCATAACGCACAACGCATATCGCATAACGCATAACGCATAACGCACAACGCATATCGCATAACGCATAACGCATAACGCATGGCGCATTACTCAAAATGCATAACGCATAACGCATAACGCATAACGCATAACGCATAACGCATAACGCATAACGCATAACGCATAACGCATAACGCACAACGCATATCGCATAACGCATAACGCATAACGCATAACGCATGGCGCATAACTGAAAATGCATAACGCATAACGCATAACGCATAACGCAAACGTATAACGCACAACGCATAACGAATACAGCAAAACGCATAATGCTTAACGCATAACGGATCACGCATAACGCATAACGCACAACGCATATCGCATAACGCATAACGCATAACGCATAACGCATGGCGCATAACTCAAAATGCATAACGCATAACGCATAACGCATAACGCATAACGCATAACGCATAACGCATAACGCATAACGCATAACGCATAACGGATAACGCATAACGCATAACGCACAACGCATATCGCATAACGCATAACGCATAACGCATAACGCATAACGCACAACGCATATCGCATAACGCATAACGCATAACGCATAACGCATAACGCATAACGCACAACGCATATCGCATAACGCATAACGCATAACGCATAACGCATGGCGCATAACTGAAAATGCATAACGCATAACGCATAACGCATAACGCAAACGTATAACGCACAACGCATAACGAATACAGCAAAACGCATAATGCTTAACGCATAACGGATCACGCATAACGCATAACGCACAACGCATATCGCATAACACATAACGCATAACGCATAACGCATGGCGCATAACTCAAAATGCATAACGCATAACGCATAACGCATAACGCAAACGTATAACGCACAACGCATAACGAATACAGCAAAACGCATAATGCTTAACGCATAACGGATCACGCATAACGCATAACGCACAACGCATATCGCATAACGCATAACGCATAACGCATAACGCATGGCGCATAACTCAATATGCATAACGCATAACACATAACGCATAACGCATAACGCATAACGCATAACGCATAACGCATAACGCACAACGCATATCGCATAACGCATAACGCATAACTCAAAATGCATAACGCATAACGCATAACGCATAACGCATAACGCATATCGAATAACGCATAACGTGTAACTCATAACGCATAACGCATAAAGCATATTGCTTAACGCATAACGCATAATGCTTATCGCATAACGCATAACGCATAACGTATACCGTATAACGCATAACGCATAACGAATACCGCAAAACGTATATCGCCTAACACATAACGGATCACGCATAACGCATAACGCATAACGTATAGAGCATAACGCATAACGCATAACGCATAACGCATACCGTATAACGCATAACGCATAACACATAACGCATAATTCATAACGAATAACGCATAACGCATATCGCATAAAACATAACGCATAACGCATAACGTACAACGTATAACGCATAACGCATAAAGCATAACGCATAACGCATAACGCATAACGCATAACGCATAACGCATAACGCATGACGCATAACGCATAACGCATATCGCATAACACATAACGCATAACCCATAACGCATAACGCATAACGCATAACACATAACGCATAATGCATAACGAATAACGCATAACGCATAACGCATAACGCATAACGCATATCTTATAACGCATAACGTGTGACTCATAACGCATAACGCTTAAAGCATAATGTATAACGCATAACGCATAACGCATAACGCATAACGCATAACGCATAACGCATTACGCATAACGCACAACGCATATCGCATAACGCATAACGCATAACGCATAACGCATGGCGCATAACTCAAAATGCATAACGCATAACGCATAACGCATATCGCATAACGCATAACGCATAACGCATAACGCCGAACGCATATCGCATAACGCATAACGCATAACGCACAACGCATATCGCATAACGCATAACGCATAACGCATAACGCATAACGCATAACGCACAACGCATATCGCATAACGCATAACGCATAACGCATAACGCATAACGCATAACGCACAACGCATATCGCATAACGCATAACGCATAACGCATAACGCATAACGCATAACGCATATCGAATAACGCATAACGTGTGACTCATAACGCATAACGCATAACGCATAACGCATAACGCATAACGCATAACGCATAACGCATAACGCATAACGCATAACGCATAACGCACAACGCATATCGCATAACACATAACGCATAACGCATAACGCATAACGCATGGCGCATAACTCAAAATGCATAACGCATAACGCATAACGCATATCGCATAACGCATAACGCATAACGCATAACGCATAACGCATAACGCACAACGCATATCGCATAACGCATAACGCATAACGCATAACGCATAACGCACAACGCATATCGCATAACGCATAACGCATAACGCATAACGCATGGCGCATAACTGAAAATGCATAACGCATAACGCATAACGCATAACGCAAACGTATAACGCACAACGCATAACGAATACAGCAAAACGCATAATGCTTAACGCATAACGGATCACGCATAACGCATAACGCACAACGCATATCGCATAACGCATAACGCATAACGCATGGCGCATAACTCAAAATGCATAACGCATAACGCATAACGCATAACGCAAACGTATAACGCACAACGCATAACGAATACAGCAAAACGCATAATGCTTAACGCATAACGGATCACGCATAACGCATAATGCACAACGCATATCGCATAACGCATAACGCATAACGCATGGCGCATAACTCAAAATGCATAACGCATAACGCATAACGCATAACGCATAACGCATAACGCATAACGCATAACGCATAACGCATAACGCATAACGCATAACGCACAACGCATATCGCATAACGCATAACGCATAACTCAAAATGCATAACGCATAACGCATAACGCATAACGCATAACGCATAACGCAAACGTATAACGCACAACGCATAACGAATACAGCAAAACGCATTTATGGTTAACGCATAACGGGTCACGCATAACGCATAACGCATAACGCATAACGCATAACGCATAACGCATAAAGCATAATGCTTAACGCATAACGCATAATGCTTATCCCATAACGCATAACGCATAACGTATAACGCATAACGCATACCGTATAACGCATAACGCATAATGCATAACGCAAACGTATAACGCACAACGCATAACGCATAACGAACAACGGATAACGCATAACGCATAACGCATAACGAATACCGCAAAACGTATATCGCCTAACACATAACGGATCACGCATAACGCATAACGCATAACGTATAGAGCATAACGCATAACGCATAACGCATAACGCATAACGCATACCGTATAACGCATAACGCATAACGCATAACGCATAATGCATAACGAATAACGCATAACGCATATCGCATAAAACATAACGCATAACGCATAACGTACAACGTATAACGCATAACGCATAACGCATAACGCATAACGCATAACGCATAACGTACAATGTATAACGCATAACGCATAACGCATAACGCATAACGCATAACGCATAACGCATAACGCATGACGCATAACGCATAACGCATATCGCATAACACATAACGCATAACCCATAACGCATAACGCATAACGCATAACGCATAACGCATAACGCATAACGCATAACGCAAAACGCATAACGCACAACGCATATCGCATAACGCATAACGCATAACGCATAACGCATAACGCATAACGCATATCGCATAACGCATAACGCATAACGCATAACGCATAACGCATAACGCATAACGCATATCTTATAACGCATAACGTGTGACTCATAACGCATAACGCTTAAAGCATAATGCATAACGCATAACGCATAACGCATAACGCATAACGCATAACGCATAACGCATAACGCATAACGCATAACGCATAACGCATAACGCATAACGCATAACGCACAACGCATATCGCATAACGCATAACGCATAACGCATAACGCATGGCGCATAACTCAAAATGCATAACGCATAACGCATAACGCATATCGCATAACGCATAACGCATAACGCATAACGCATAACGCATAACGCATAACGCACAACGCATATCGCATAACGCATAACGCATAACGCACAACGCATATCGCATAACGCATAACGCATAACGCATGGCGCATAACTCAAAATGCATAACGCATAACGCATAACGCATAACGCATAACGCATAACGCATAACGCACAACGCATATCGCATAACGCATAACGCATAACGCATAACGCATGGCGCATAACTGAAAATGCATAACGCATAACGCATAACGCATAACGCAAACGTATAACGCACAACGCATAACGAATACAGCAAAACGCATAATGCTTAACGCATAACGGATCACGCATATCGCATAACGCACAACGCATATCGTATAACGCATAACGCATAACGCATAACGCATGGCGCATAACTCAAAATGCATAACGCATAACGGGTCACGCATAACGCATAACGCATAACGCATAACGCATAACGCATAACGCATATCGAATAACGCATAACGCATACCGTATAACGCATAACGCATAATGCATAACGCAAACGTATAACGCACAACGCATAACGCATAACGAACAACGGATAACGCATAACGCATAACGCATAACGAATACCGCAAAACGTATATCGCCTAACACATAACGGATCACGCATAACGCATAACGCATAACGTATAGAGCATACCGCATAACGCATAACGCATAACGCATAACGCATACCGTATAACGCATAACGCATAACGCATAACGCATAACGCATAATGCATAACGAATAACGCATAACGCATATCGCATAAAACATAACGCATAACGCATAACGTACAACGTATAACGCATAACGCATAACGCATAACGCATAACGCATAACGCATAACGCATAACGCATAACGCATAACGCGTACCGCATAACGCATAACGCATAACGCACAACGCATATCGCATAACGCATAACGCATAACGCATGGCGCATAACTCAAAATGCATAACGCATAACGCATAACGCATAACGCATAACGCATAACGCATAACGCATAACGCATGGCGCATAACTGAAAATGCATAACGCATAACGCATAACGCATAACGCAAACGTATAACGCACAACGCATAACGAATAGAGCAAAACGCATAATGCTTAACGCATAACGGATCACGCATATCGCATAACGCACAACGCATATCGTATAACGCATAACGCATAACGCATAACGCATGGCGCATAACTCAAAATGCATAACGCATAACGGGTCACGCATAACGCATAACGCATAACGCATAACGCATAACGCATAACGCATATCGAATAACGCATAACGCATACCGTATAACGCATAACGCATAATGCATAACGCAAACGTATAACGCACAACGCATAACGCATAACGAACAACGGATAACGCATAACGCATAACGCATAACGAATACCGCAAAACGTATATCGCCTAACACATAACGGATCACGCATAACGCATAACGCATAACGTATAGAGCATACCGCATAACGCATAACGCATAACGCATAACGCATACCGTATAACGCATAACGCATAACGCATAACGCATAACGCATAATGCATAACGAATAACGCATAACGCATATCGCATAAAACATAACGCATAACGCATAACGTACAACGTATAACGCATAACGCATAACGCATAACGCATAACGCATAACGCATAACGCATAACGCGTACCGCATAACGCATAACGCATAACGCATAACACATAACGCATAACGCACAACGCATATCGCATAACGCATAACGCATAACGCATAACGCATAACTCATATCGCATAACGCATAAATCATAACCCATAACGCACAACGCATAACGCATAATGCACAACGCATAACGAATACCGCAAAACGCATAACGCATAACGCATAACGCATAACGCATAACTCATAACGCATAACGCATAACGCATAACGCACACCGTATAACGCATAACGCATAACGCATAACGCATAAAGCATAACGCATAACGCATAACGCATATCGCATAAAACATTACGCATAACGCATAACGTACAACGTATAACGCATAACGCATAACGCATAACGCATAACGCATAACGCATAACGCATAACGCATAACGCATGACGCATAACGCATAACGCATATCGCATAACACATAACGCATAACCCATAACGCATAACGCATAACGCATAACGCATAACGCATATCTTATAACGCATAACGTGTGACTCATAACGCATAACGCTTAAAGCATAATGCATAACGCATAACGCATAACGCATGGCGCATAACTCAAAATGCATAACGCATAACGCATAACGCACAACGCATATCGCATAACGCATAACGCATAACGCATAACGCATAACTCATATCGCATAACGCATAAATCATAACCCATAACGCACAACGCATAACGCATAATGCACAACGCATAACGAATACCGCAAAACGCATAACGCATAACGCATAACGCATAACGCATAACTCATAACGCATAACGCATAACGCATAACGCACACCGTATAACGCATAACGCATAACGCATAACGCATAAAGCATAACGCATAACGCATAACGCATATCGCATAAAACATTACGCATAACGCATAACGTACAACGTATAACGCATAACGCATAACGCATAACGCATAACGCATAACGCATAACGCATAACGCATAACGCATGACGCATAACGCATAACGCATATCGCATAACACATAACGCATAACCCATAACGCATAACGCATAACGCATAACGCATATCTTATAACGCATAACGTGTGACTCATAACGCATAACGCTTAAAGCATAATGCATAACGCATAACGCATAACGCATGGCGCATAACTCAAAATGCATAACGCATAACGCATAACGCATATCGCATAACGCATAACGCATAACGCATAACGCATAACGCACAACGCATATCGCATAACGCATAACGCATAACGCATAACGCACAACGCATATCGCATAACGCATAACGTATAACGCATGGCGCATAACTCAAAATGCATAACGCATAACGCATAACGCATAACGCATAACGCATAACGCACAACGCATATCGCATAACGCATAACGCATAACGCATAACGCATGGCGCATAACTGAAAATGCATAACGCATAACGCATAACGCAAACGTATAACGCACAACGCATAACGAATACAGCAAAACGCATAATGCTTAACGCATAACGGATCACGCATAACGCATAACGCACAACGCATATCGCATAACGCATAACGCCTAACGCATAACGCATGGCGCATAACTCAAAATGCATAACGCATAACGCATAACGCATAACGCAAACGTATAACGCACAACGCATAACGAATACAGCAAAACGAATAATGCTTAACGCATAACGGATCACGCATAACGCATAACGCACAACGCATATCGCATAACGCATAACGCATAACGCATGGCGCATAACTCAAAATGCATAACGCATAACGGGTCACGCATAACGCATAACGCATAACGCATAACGCATAACGCATAACGCATAACGCATATCGAATAACGCATAACGCATACCGTATAACGCATAACGCATAATGCATAACGCAAACGTATAACGCACAACGCATAACGCATAACGAACAACGGATAACGCATAACGCATAACGAATAACGAATACCGCAAAACGTATATCGCCTAACACATAACGGATCACGCATAACGCATAACGCATAACGTATAGAGCATACCGCATAACGCATAACGCATAACGCATAACGCATACCGTATAACGCATAACGCATAACGCATAACGCATAACGCATAATGCATAACGAATAACGCATAACGCATATCGCATAAAACATAACGCATAACGCATAACGTACAACGTATAACGCATAACGCATAACGCATAACGCATAACGCATAACGCATAACGCATAACGCATAACGCATAACGCATAACGCATAACGCATAACGCACAACGCATATCGCATAACGCATAACGCATAACGCATAACGCATAACGCATAACGCACAACGCATATCGCATAACGCATAACGCATAACGCATAACGCATAACGCATAACGCATAACGCATAACGCATGGCGCATAACTCAAAATGCATAACGCATAACGCATAACGCATAACGCATAACGCATAACGCATAACGCATAACGCAAAACGCATAACGCATAACGCATAACGCATATCGCATAACGCATAACGCATAACGCACAACGCATATCGCATAACGCATAACGCATAACGCATAACGCATGGCGCATAACTCAAAATGCATAACGCATAACGCATAACGCATAACGCATAACGCATAACTCATATCGCATAACGCATAAATCATAACCCATAACGCACAACGCATAACGCATAATGCACAACGCATAACGAATACCGCAAAACGCATAACGCATAACGCATAACGCATAACGCATAACTCATAACGCATAACGCATAACGCACACCGTATAACGCATAACGCATAACGCATAACGCATAAAGCATAACGCATAACGCATAACGCATAACGCATAACGGATCACACATAACGCATAACGCATAACGCATAACGCTCAAAGCATAATGCATAACGCATAACGCATAACGCATAACGCATAGCGCATAACGCATAACGCATAACGCATAACGCATAACGCATAACGCACAACGCATATCGCATAACGCATAACGCATAACGCATAACGCATGGCGCATAACTCAAAATGCATAACGCATAACGCATAACGCATATCGCATAACGCATAACGCATAACGCATAACGCACAACGCATATCGCATAACGCATAACGCATAACGCACAACGCATATCGCATAACGCATAACGTATAACGCATGGCGCATAACTCAAAATGCATAACGCATAACGCATAACGCATAACGCATAACGCATAACGCATAACGCACAACGCATATCGCATAACGCATAACGCATAACGCATAACGCATGGCGCATAACTGAAAATGCATAACGCATAACGCATAACGCATAACGCAAACGTATAACGCACAACGCATAACGAATACAGCAAAACGCATAATGCTTAACGCATAACGGATCACGCATAACGCATAACGCACAACGCATATCGCATAACGCATAACGCATAACGCATAACGCATGGCGCATAACTCAAAATGCATAACGCATAACGGGTCACGCATAACGCATAACGCATAACGCATAACGCATAACGCATAACGCATAACGCACACCGTATAAGGCATAACGCATAACGCATAACGCATAAAGCATAACGCATAACGCATAACGCATAACGCATAACGCATAACGGATCACACATAACGCATAACGCATAACGCATAACGCATAACGCATAACGCATAACGCATAACGCATAACGCATAACGCATAATGCATAAAGCATAACGCATTACGCATAACTTATAACTCACAACTCATAAGGAGTAACGCATAACGCATAAAGCATAACGCATAACGCATAACGCATAACGCATAACGCATAACGCATAACGCATAACGCATAACGCATAACGCATAACGCATAACGGATCACGCATAACGCATAACGCATAACGCATAACGCATAACGCATAACGCATAAAGCATAACGCATAACGCATAACGCATTACGCATAACTTATAACTCATAACTCATAAGGAGTAACGCATAACGCATAAAGCATAACGCATAACGCATAACGCATAACGCATAACGCATAACGCATAACGCATAACGCATTATGCATAAAGCATAACGCATAACGCATAACTTATAACTCATTACTCATAACGAATAACGCATAACGCATAACGCATAACGCATAACGCATAATGCATAACGCATAACGCATAACGCATAACGCATAACGCATAACGCATATCGCATAACGCATAATGCGTAACGCATAACGCATAACGCATAAAGCATAACGCATAACGCATAACGCAAACGTATAACGCACAACGCATAACGCATAACGCATAACGCAAAACGCATAACGCATAACGCATAACGCATAATGCATAAAGCATAACGCATAACGCATAACTTATAACTCATTACTCATAACGAATAACGCATAACGCATAACGCATAACGCATAACGCATAATGCATAACGCATAACGCATAACGCATAACGCATAACGCATAACGCATAATGCATAACGCATAAAGCATAACGCATAACGCATAACGCATAACGCATAACGCATAACGCATAACGCATATCGAATAACGCATAACGTGTAACTCATAACGCATAACGCATAAAGCACAATGCTTAACGCATTACGCATAACGCTTATCGCATAACGCATAACGCATGACGTATAACGCATAACGCATACCGCGTAACGCATAACGCATAACGCATAACGCATAACGCATAACGCATAACGCACAACGCATATCGCATAACGCATAACGCATGGCGCATAACTCAAAATGCATAACGCATAACGCATAACGCATAACGCATAACGCATAACGCAAACGTATAACGCACAACGCATAACGAATACAGCAAAACGCATAATGCTTAACGCATAACGGATCACGCATAACGCATAACGCATAACGCATAACGCATAACGCATAACGCAAACGTATAACGCACAACGCATAACGAATACAGCAAAACGCATAATGCTTAGCGCATAACGGATCACGCATAACGCATAACGCATAACGCATAACGCATAACGCATAACGCATAACGCATAACGCATAACGCATAACGCACAACGCATATCGTATAACGCATAACGCATAACGCATAACGCATGGCGCATAACTCAAAATGCATAACGCATAACGCATAACGCATAACGCAAACGTATAACGCACAACGCATAACGAATACAGCAAAACGCATAATGCTTAACGCATAACGGATCACGCATAACGCATAACGCACAACGCATATCGCATAACGCATAACGCATAACGCATAACGCATGGCGCATAACTCAAAATGCATAACGCATAACGCATAACGAATACAGCAAAACGCATAATGTTAACGCATAACGGATCACGCATAACGCATGACGCACAACGCATAACGCATAACGCATAACGCATAACGCACAACGCATATCGCATAACGCATAACGCATGGCGCATAACTCAAAATGCATAACGCATAACGCATAACGCATAACGCAAACGTATAACGCACAACGCATAACGAATACAGCAAAACGCATAATGCTTAACGCATAACGGATCACGCATAACGCATAACGCATAACGCATAACGCATAACGCATATCGAATAACGCATAACGTGTAACTCATAACGCATAACGCATAAAGCATAATGCTTAACGCATAACGCATAACGCTTATCGCATAACGCATAACGCATAACGTATAACGCATAACGCATACCGTATAACGCATAACGCATAATGCATAACGCAAACGTATAACGCACAACGCATAACGAATACAGCAAAACGCATAATGCTTAACGCATAACGGATCACGCATAACGCATAACGCACAACGCATAACGCATAACGCATAACGCATAACGCATAACGCACAACGCATATCGCATAACGCATAACGCATGGCGCATAACTCAAAATGCATAACGCATAACGCATAACGCATAACGCATAACGCAAACGTATAACGCACAACGCATAACGAATACAGCAAAACGCATAATGCTTAACGCATAACGGATCACGCATAACGCATAACGCATAACGCATAACGCATAACGCATATCGAATAACGCATAACGTGTAACTCATAACGCATAACGCATAAAGCATAATGCTTAACGCATAACGCATAACGCTTATCGCATAACGCACAACGCATATCGCATAACGCATAACGCATAACGCATGGCGCATTACTCAAAATGCATAACGCATAACGCATAACGCATAACGCATAACGCATAACGCATAACGCACAACGCATATCGCATAACGCATAACGCATGGCGCATAACTCAAAATGCATAACGCATAACGCATAACGCATAACGCATAACGCAAACGTATAACGCACAACGCATAACGAATACAGCAAAACGCATAATGCTTAACGCATAACGGATCACGCATAACGCATAACGCATAACGCATAACGCATAACGCATATCGAATAACGCATAACGTGTAACTCATAACGCATAACGCATAAAGCATAATGCTTAACGCATAACGCATAACGCTTATCGCATAACGCATAACGCATAACGTATAACGCATAACGCATACCGTATAACGCATAACGCATAATGCATAACGCAAACGTATAACGCACAACGCATAACGAACAACGGATAACGCATAACGCATAACGAATACCGCAAAACGTATATCGCCTAACACATAACGGATCACGCATAACGCATAACGCATAACGCATAACGCACAACGCATATCGCATAACGCATAACGCATAACGCACAACGCATATCGCAAACGCATAACGCATAACGCATGGCGCATTACTCAAAATGCATAACGCATAACGCATAACGCATAACGCATAACGCATAACGCATAACGCATAACGCATAACGCATAACGCATAACGCACAACGCATATCGTATAACGCATAACGCATAACGCATAACGCATGGCGCATAACTCAAAATGCATAACGCATAACGCATAACGCATAACGCAAACGTATAACGCACAACGCATAACGAATACAGCAAAACGCATAATGCTTAACGCATAACGGATCACGCATAACGCATAAGGCACAACGCATATCGCATAACGCATAACGCATAACGCATAACGCATGGCGCATAACTCAAAATGCATAACGCATAACGCATAACGCATAACGCAAACGTACAACGCACAACGCATAACGAATACAGCAAAACGCATAATGCTTAACGCATAACGGATCACGCATAACGCATAACGCAAACGTACAACGCACAACGCATAACGAATACAGCAAAACGCATAATGCTTAACGCATAACGCATAACGCTTATCGCATAACGCATAACGCATGACGTATAACGCATAACGCATACCGCATAACGCATAAAGCATAATGCATAACGCAAACGTATAACGCACAACGCATAACGCATAACGAACAACGGATAACGCATAACGCATAACGCATAACGAATACCGCAAAACGTATATCGCCTAACACATAACGGATCACGCATAACGCATAACGCATAACGTATAGAGCATAACGCATAACGCATAACGCATACCGTATAACGCATAACGCATAACGCATAACGCATAACGCATAACGCATAACGCATAACGCATAACGCATAACGCATAACGCATGACACATAACGCATAACGCATAACGCATAACGCATAACGCATAACGCATAACGCATAACGCACAACGCATATCGTATAACGCATAACGCATAACGCATAACGCATGGCGCATAACTCAAAATGCATAACGCATAACGCATAACGCATAACGCAAACGTATAACGCACAACGCATAACGAATACAGCAAAACGCATAATGCTTAACGCATAACGGATCACGCATAACGCATAACGCACAACGCATATCGCATAACGCATAACGCATAACGCATAACGCATGGCGCATAACTCAAAATGCATAACGCATAACGCATAACGCATAACGCATAACGCATAACGCATAACGCATAACGCACAACGCATATCGCATAACGCATAACGCATGGCGCATAACTCAAAATGCATAACGCATAACGCATAACGCATAACGCATAACGCAAACGTATAACGCACAACGCATAACGAATACAGCAAAACGCATAATGCTTAACGCATAACGGATCACGCATAACGCATAACGCATAACGCATAACGCATAAAGCATAATGCTTAACGCATAACGCATAACGCTTATCGCATAACGCATAACGCATAACGTATAACGCATAACGCATACCGTATAACGCATAACGCATAATGCATAACGCAAACGTATAACGCACAACGCATAACGAACAACGGATAACGCATAACGCATAACGCATAACGAATACCGCAAAACGTATATCGCCTAACACATAACGGATCACGCATAACGCATAACGCATAACGTATAGAGCATAACGCATAACGCATAACGCATAACGCATAACGCATACCGTATAACGCATAACGCATAACGCATAACGCATAACGCATAATGCATAACGAATAACGCATAACGCATATCGCATAAAACATAACGCATAACGCATAACGCATAACGCATGGCGCATAACTCAAAATGCATAACGCATAACGCATAACGCATATCGCATAACGCATAACGCATAACGCATAACGCATAACGCATAACGCACAACGCATATCGCATAACGCATAACGCATAACGCACAACGCATATCGCATAACGAATAACGCATAACGCATAACGCATAACGCATAACGCACAACGCATATCGCATAACGCATAACGCATAACGCACAACGCATATCGCATAACGCATAACGCATAACGCAAGGCGCATTACTCAAAATGCATAACGCATAACGCATAACGCATAACGCATAACGCATAACGCATAACGCATAACGCATAACGCACAACGCATATCGTATAACGCATAACGCATAACGCATAACGCATGGCGCATAACTCAAAATGCATAACGCATAACGCATAACGCATAACGCAAACGTATAACGCACAACGCATAACGAATACAGCAAAACGCATAATGCTTAACGCATAACGGATCACGCATAACGCATAAGGCACAACGCATATCGCATAACGCATAACGCATAACGCATAACGCATGGCGCATAACTCAAAATGCATAACGCATAACGCATAACGCATAACGCAAACGTACAACGCACAACGCATAACGAATACAGCAAAACGCATAATGCTTAACGCATAACGGATCACGCATAACGCATAACGCAAACGTACAACGCACAACGCATAACGAATACAGCAAAACGCATAATGCTTAACGCATAACGCATAACCCTTATCGCATAACGCATAACGCATGACGTATAACGCATAACGCATACCGCATAACGCATAAAGCATAATGCATAACGCAAACGTATAACGCACAACGCATAACGCATAACGAACAACGGATAACGCATAACGCATAACGCATAACGAATACCGCAAAACGTATATCGCCTAACACATAACGGATCACGCATAACGCATAACGCATAACGTATAGAGCATAACGCATAACGCATAACGCATACCGTATAACGCATAACGCATAACGCATAACGCATAACGCATAACGCATAACGCATAACGCATAACGCATAACGCATAACGCATAACGCATGACGCATAACGCATAACGCATAACGCATAACGCATAACGCATAACGCATAACGCATAACGCACAACGCATATCGTATAACGCATAACGCATAACGCATAACGCATGGCGCATAACTCAAAATGCATAACGCATAACGCATAACGCATAACGCAAACGTATAACGCACAACGCATAACGAATACAGCAAAACGCATAATGCTTAACGCATAACGGATCACGCATAACGCATAACGCACAACGCATATCGCATAACGCATAACGCATAACGCATAACGCATGGCGCATAACTCAAAATGCATAACGCATAACGCATAACGCATAACGCATAACGCATAACGCATAACGCATAACGCATAACGCACAACGCATATCGCATAACGCATAACGCATGGCGCATAACTCAAAATGCATAACGCATAACGCATAACGCATGGCGCATAACTCAAAATGCATAACGCATAACGCATACCGCATATCGCATAACGCATAACGCATAACGCATAACGCATAACGCATAACGCACAACGCATATCGCATAACGCATAACGCATAACGCACAACGCATATTGCATAACGCATAACGCATAACGCATGGCGCATAACTGAAAATGCATAACGCATAACGCATAACGCATAACGCAAACGTATAACGCACAACGCATAACGAATACAGCAAAACGCATAATGCTTAACGCATAACGGATCACGCATAACGCATAACGCACAACGCATATCGCATAACGCATAACGCATAACGCATAACGCATGGCGCATAACTCAAAATGCATAACGCATAACGCATAACGCATAACGCATAACGCATAACGCATAACGCATAACGCATAACGCATAACGCATAACGCACAACGCATATCGCATAACGCATAACGCATAACGCATAACGCATAACGCATAACGCACAACGCATATCGCATAACGCATAACGCATAACGCATAACGCATAACGCATAACGCACAACGCATATCGCATAACGCATAACGCATAACGCATAACGCATGCCGCATAACTGAAAATGCATAACGCATAACGCATAACGCATAACGCAAACGTATAACGCACAACGCATAACGAATACAGCAAAACGCATAATGCTTAACGCATAACGGATCACGCATAACGCATAACGCACAACGCATATCGCATAACGCATAACGCATAACGCATAACGCATGGCGCATAACTCAAAATGCATAACGCATAACGCATAACGCATAACGCAAACGTATAACGCACAACGCATAACGAATACAGCAAAACGCATAATGCTTAACGCATAACGGATCACGCATAACGCATAACGCACAACGCATATCGCATAACGCATAACGCATAACGCATAACGCATAACGCATAACGCATATCGAATAACGCATAACGTGTAACTCATAACGCATAACGCATAAAGCATAATGCTTAACGCATAACGCATAATGCTTATCGCATAACGCATAACGCATAACGTATACCGTATAACGCATAACGCATAACGAATACCGCAAAACGTATATCGCCTAACACATAACGGATCACGCATAACGCATAACGCATAACGTATAGAGCATAACGCATAACGCATAACGCATAACGCATACCGTATAACGCATAACGCATAACACATAACGCATAATGCATAACGAATAACGCATAACGCATATCGCATAAAACATAACGCATAACGCATAACGTACAACGTATAACGCATAACGCATAAAGCATAACGCATAACGCATAACGCATAACGCATAACGCATAACGCATAACGCATGACGCATAACGCATAACGCATATCGCATAACACATAACGCATAACCCATAACGCATAACGCATAACGCATAACACATAACGCATAATGCATAACGAATAACGCATAACGCATAACGCATAACGCATAACGCATATCTTATAACGCATAACGTGTGACTCATAACGCATAACGCTTAAAGCATAATGCATAACGCATAACGCATAACGCATAACGCATAACGCATAACGCATAACGCATTACGCATAACGCACAACGCATATCGCATAACGCATAACGCATAACGCATAACGCATGGCGCATAACTCAAAATGCATAACGCATAACGCATAACGCATATCGCATAACGCATAACGCATAACGCATAACGCACAACGCATATCGCATAACGCATAACGCATAACGCACAACGCATATCGCATAACGCATAACGCATAACGCATAACGCATAACGCATAACGCACAACGCATATCGCATAACGCATAACGCATAACGCATAACGCATAACGCATAACGCACAACGCATATCGCATAACGCATAACGCATAACGCATAACGCATAACGCATAACGCATATCGAATAACGCATAACGTGTGACTCATAACGCATAACGCATAACGCATAACGCATAACGCATAACGCATAACGCATAACGCACAACGCATATCGCATAACGCATAACGCATAACGCATAACGCATAACGCATGGCGCATAACTCAAAATGCATAACGCATAACGCATAACGCATAACGCATAACGCATAACGCAAACGTATAACGCACAACGCATAACGAATACAGCAAAACGCATAATGCTTAACGCATAACGGATCACGCATAACGCATAACGCACAACGCATATCGCATAACGCATAACGCATAACGCATAACGCATGGCGCATAACTCAAAATGCATAACGCATAACGGGTCACGCATAACGCATAACGCATAACGCATAACGCATAACGCATAACGCATAACGCACACCGTATAAGGCATAACGCATAACGCATAACGCATAAAGCATAACGCATAACGCATAACGCATAACGCATAACGGATCACACATAACGCATAACGCATAACGCATAACGCATAACGCATAACGCATAACGCATAACGCATAACGCATAACGCATAACGCATAATGCATAAAGCATAACGCATTACGCATAACTTATAACTCACAACTCATAAGGAGTAACGCATAACGCATAAAGCATAACGCATAACGCATAACGCATAACGCATAACGCATAACGCATAACGCATAACGCATAACGCATAACGCATAACGCATAACGCATAACGCATAACGGATCACGCATAACGCATAACGCATAACGCATAACGCATAACGCATAACGCATAACGCATAAAGCATAACGCATAACGCATAACGCATTACGCATAACTTATAACTCATAACTCATAAGGAGTAACGCATAACGCATAAAGCATAACGCATAACGCATAACGCATAACGCATAACGCATAACGCATAACGCATAACGCATAATGCATAAAGCATAACGCATAACGCATAACTTATAACTCATTACTCATAACGAATAACGCATAACGCATAACGCATAACGCATAACGCATAATGCATAACGCATAACGCATAACGCATAACGCATAACGCATAACGCATATCGCATAACGCATAATGCGTAACGCATAACGCATAACGCATAAAGCATAACGCATAACGCATAACGCAAACGTATAACGCACAACGCATAACGCATAACGCATAACGCAAAACGCATAACGCATAACGCATAACGCATAATGCATAAAGCATAACGCATAACGCATAACTTATAACTCATTACTCATAACGAATAACGCATAACGCATAACGCATAACGCATAACGCATAATGCATAACGCATAACGCATAACGCATAACGCATAACGCATAACGCATAACGCATAATGCATAACGCATAAAGCATAACGCATAACGCATAACGCATAACGCATAACGCATAACGCATAACGCATATCGAATAACGCATAACGTGTAACTCATAACGCATAACGCATAAAGCACAATGCTTAACGCATTACGCATAACGCTTATCGCATAACGCATAACGCATGACGTATAACGCATAACGCATACCGCGTAACGCATAACGCATAACGCATAACGCATAACGCATAACGCATAACGCACAACGCATATCGCATAACGCATAACGCATGGCGCATAACTCAAAATGCATAACGCATAACGCATAACGCATAACGCAAACGTATAACGCACAACGCATAACGAATACAGCAAAACGCATAATGCTTAACGCATAACGGATCACGCATAACGCATAACGCATAACGCATAACGCATAACGCATAACGCAAACGTATAACGCACAACGCATAACGAATACAGCAAAACGCATAATGCTTAGCGCATAACGGATCACGCATAACGCATAACGCATAACGCATAACGCATAACGCATAACGCATAACGCATAACGCATAACGCATAACGCACAACGCATATCGTATAACGCATAACGCATAACGCATAACGCATGGCGCATAACTCAAAATGCATAACGCATAACGCATAACGCATAACGCAAACGTATAACGCACAACGCATAACGAATACAGCAAAACGCATAATGCTTAACGCATAACGGATCACGCATAACGCATAACGCACAACGCATATCGCATAACGCATAACGCATAACGCATAACGCATGGCGCATAACTCAAAATGCATAACGCATAACGCATAACGAATACAGCAAAACGCATAATGTTAACGCATAACGGATCACGCATAACGCATGACGCACAACGCATAACGCATAACGCATAACGCATAACGCACAACGCATATCGCATAACGCATAACGCATGGCGCATAACTCAAAATGCATAACGCATAACGCATAACGCATAACGCAAACGTATAACGCACAACGCATAACGAATACAGCAAAACGCATAATGCTTAACGCATAACGGATCACGCATAACGCATAACGCATAACGCATAACGCATAACGCATATCGAATAACGCATAACGTGTAACTCATAACGCATAACGCATAAAGCATAATGCTTAACGCATAACGCATAACGCTTATCGCATAACGCATAACGCATAACGTATAACGCATAACGCATACCGTATAACGCATAACGCATAATGCATAACGCAAACGTATAACGCACAACGCATAACGAATACAGCAAAACGCATAATGCTTAACGCATAACGGATCACGCATAACGCATAACGCACAACGCATAACGCATAACGCATAACGCATAACGCATAACGCACAACGCATATCGCATAACGCATAACGCATGGCGCATAACTCAAAATGCATAACGCATAACGCATAACGCATAACGCATAACGCAAACGTATAACGCACAACGCATAACGAATACAGCAAAACGCATAATGCTTAACGCATAACGGATCACGCATAACGCATAACGCATAACGCATAACGCATAACGCATATCGAATAACGCATAACGTGTAACTCATAACGCATAACGCATAAAGCATAATGCTTAACGCATAACGCATAACGCTTATCGCATAACGCATAACGCATAACGTATAACGCATAACGCATACCGTATAACGCATAACGCATAATGCATAACGCAAACGTATAACGCACAACGCATAACGAACAACGGATAACGCATAACGCATAACGCATAACGAATACCGCAAAACGTATATCGCCTAACACATAACGGATCACGCATAACGCATAACGCATAACGCATAACGCACAACGCATATCGCATAACGCATAACGCATAACGCACAACGCATATCGCATAACGCATAACGCATAACGCATGGCGCATTACTCAAAATGCATAACGCATAACGCATAACGCATAACGCATAACGCATAACGCATAACGCACAACGCATATCGCATAACGCATAACGCATGGCGCATAACTCAAAATGCATAACGCATAACGCATAACGCATAACGCATAACGCAAACGTATAACGCACAACGCATAACGAATACAGCAAAACGCATAATGCTTAACGCATAACGGATCACGCATAACGCATAACGCATAACGCATAACGCATAACGCATAACGCATATCGAATAACGCATAACGTGTAACTCATAACGCATAACGCATAAAGCATAATGCTTAACGCATAACGCATAACGCTTATCGCATAACGCATAACGCATAACGTATAACGCATAACGCATACCGTATAACGCATAACGCATAATGCATAACGCAAACGTATAACGCACAACGCATAACGAACAACGGATAACGCATAACGCATAACGCATAACGAATACCGCAAAACGTATATCGCCTAACACATAACGGATCACGCATAACGCATAACGCTTATCGCATAACGCATAACGCATGACGTATAACGCATAACGCATACCGCATAACGCATAAAGCATAATGCATAACGCAAACGTATAACGCACAACGCATAACGCATAACGAACAACGGATAACGCATAACGCATAACGCATAACGAATACCGCAAAACGTATATCGCCTAACACATAACGGATCACGCATAACGCATAACGCATAACGTATAGAGCATAACGCATAACGCATAACGCATACCGTATAACGCATAACGCATAACGCATAACGCATAACGCATAACGCATAACGCATAACGCATAACGCATAACGCATGACACATAACGCATAACGCATAACGCATAACGCATAACGCATAACGCATAACGCATAACGCATAACGCACAACGCATATCGTATAACGCATAACGCATAACGCATAACGCATGGCGCATAACTCAAAATGCATAACGCATAACGCATAACGCATAACGCAAACGTATAACGCACAACGCATAACGAATACAGCAAAACGCATAATGCTTAACGCATAACGGATCACGCATAACGCATAACGCACAACGCATATCGCATAACGCATAACGCATAACGAATACCGCAAAACGTATATCGCCTAACACATAACGGATCACGCATAACGCATAACGCATAACGTATAGAGCATAACGCATAACGCATAACGCATACCGTATAACGCATAACGCATAACGCATAACGCATAACGCATAACGCATAACGCATAACGCATAACGCATAACGCATAACGCATAACGCATGACGCATAACGCATAACGCATAACGCATAACGCATAACGCATAACGCATAACGCATAACGCACAACGCATATCGTATAACGCATAACGCATAACGCATAACGCATGGCGCATAACTCAAAATGCATAACGCATAACGCATAACGCATAACGCAAACGTATAACGCACAACGCATAACGAATACAGCAAAACGCATAATGCTTAACGCATAACGGATCACGCATAACGCATAACGCACAACGCATATCGCATAACGCATAACGCATAACGCATAACGCATGGCGCATAACTCAAAATGCATAACGCATAACGCATAACGCATAACGCATAACGCATAACGCATAACGCATAACGCACAACGCATATCGCATAACGCATAACGCATGGCGCATAACTCAAAATGCATAACGCATAACGCATAACGCATGGCGCATAACTCAAAATGCATAACGCATAACGTATACCGCATATCGCATAACGCATAACGCATAACGCATAACGCATAACGCATAACGCACAACGCATATCGCATAACGCATAACGCATAACGCACAACGCATATCGCATAACGCATAACGCATAACGCATGGCGCATAACTGAAAATGCATAACGCATAACGCATAACGCATAACGCAAACGTATAACGCACAACGCATAACGAATACAGCAAAACGCATAATGCTTAACGCATAACGGATCACGCATAACGCATAACGCACAACGCATATCGCATAACGCATAACGCATAACGCATAACGCATGGCGCATAACTCAAAATGCATAACGCATAACGCATAACGCATAACGCATAACGCATAACGCATAACGCATAACGCATAACGCATAACGCATAACGCACAACGCATATCGCATAACGCATAACGCATAACGCATAACGCATAACGCATAACGCACAACGCATATCGCATAACGCATAACGCATAACGCATAACGCATAACGCATAACGCACAACGCATATCGCATAACGCATAACGCATAACGCATAACGCATGCCGCATAACTGAAAATGCATAACGCATAACGCATAACGCATAACGCAAACGTATAACGCACAACGCATAACGAATACAGCAAAACGCATAATGCTCAACGCATAACGGATCACGCATAACGCATAACGCACAACGCATATCGCATAACGCATAACGCATAACGCATAACGCATGGCGCATAACTCAAAATGCATAACGCATAACGCATAACGCATAACGCAAACGTATAACGCACAACGCATAACGAATACAGCAAAACGCATAATGCTTAACGCATAACGGATCACGCATAAGGCATAACGCACAACGCATATCGCATAACGCATAACGCATAACGCATAACGCATAACGCATAACGCATATCGAATAACGCATAACGTGTGACTCATAACGCATAACGCATAACGCATAACGCATAACGCATAACGCATAACGCATAACGCATAACGCATAACGCATAACGCACAACGCATATCGCATAACGCATAACGCATAACGCATAACGCATAACGCATGGCGCATAACTCAAAATGCATAACGCATAACGCATAACGCATATCGCATAACGCATAACGCATAACGCATAACGCATAACGCATAACGCACAACGCATATCGCATAACGCATAACGCATAACGCATAACGCATAACGCACAACGCATATCGCATAACGCATAACGCATAACGCATAACGCATGGCGCATAACTGAAAATGCATAACGCATAACGCATAACGCATAACGCAAACGTATAACGCACAACGCATAACGAATACAGCAAAACGCATAATGCTTAACGCATAACGGATCACGCATAACGCATAACGCACAACGCATATCGCATAACGCATAACGCATAACGCATAACGCATGGCGCATAACTCAAAATGCATAACGCATAACGCATAACGCATAACGCAAACGTATAACGCACAACGCATAACGAATACAGCAAAACGCATAATGCTTAACGCATAACGGATCACGCATAACGCATAATGCACAACGCATATCGCATAACGCATAACGCATAACGCATGGCGCATAACTCAAAATGCATAACGCATAACGCATAACGCATAACGCATAACGCATAACGCATAACGCATAACGCATAACGCATAACGCATAACGCACAACGCATATCGCATAACGCATAACGCATAACTCAAAATGCATAACGCATAACGCATAACGCATAACGCATAACGCAAACGTATAACGCACAACGCATAACGAATACAGCAAAACGCATTTATGGTTAACGCATAACGGGTCACGCATAACGCATAACGCATAACGCATAACGCATAACGCATAAAGCATAATGCTTAACGCATAACGCATAATGCTTATCCCATAACGCATAACGCATAACGTATAACGCATAACGCATACCGTATAACGCATAACGCATAATGCATAACGCAAACGTATAACGCACAACGCATAACGCATAACGAACAACGGATAACGCATAACGCATAACGCATAACGAATATCGCAAAACGTATATCGCCTAACACATAACGGATCACGCATAACGCATAACGCATAACGTATAGAGCATAACGCATAACGCATAACGCATAACGCATAACGCATACCGTATAACGCATAACGCATAACGCATAACGCATAATGCATAACGAATAACGCATAACGCATATCGCATAAAACATAACGCATAACGCATAACGTACAACGTATAACGCATAACGCATAACGCATAACGCATAACGCATAACGCATAACGCATAACGCATGACGCATAACGCATAACGCATATCGCATAACACATAACGCATAACCCATAACGCATAACGCATAACGCATAACGCATAACGCATAACGCATAACGCATAACGCAAAACGCATAACGCACAACGCATATCGCATAACGCATAACGCATAACGCATAACGCATAACGCATAACGCATATCGCATAACGCATAACGCATAACGCATAACGCATAACGCATAACGCATATCTTATAACGCATAACGTGTGACTCATAACGCATAACGCTTAAAGCATAATGCATAACGCATAACGCATAACGCATAACGCATAACGCATAACGCATAACGCATAACGCATAACGCATAACGCATAACGCATAACGCATAACGCATAACGCACAACGCATATCGCATAACGCATAACGCATAACGCATAACGCATGGCGCATAACTCAAAATGCATAACGCATAACGCATAACGCATATCGCATAACGCATAACGCATAACGCATAACGCATAACGCACAACGCATATCGCATAACGCATAACGCATAACGCACAACGCATATCGCATAACGCATAACGCATAACGCATGTCGCATAACTCAAAATGCATAACGCATAACGCATAACGCATAACGCATAACGCATAACGCACAACGCATATCGCATAACGCATAACGCATAACGCATAACGCATGGCGCATAACTGAAAATGCATAACGCATAACGCATAACGCATAACGCAAACGTATAACGCACAACGCATAACGAATACAGCAAAACGCATAATGCTTAACGCATAACGGATCACGCATATCGCATAACGCACAACGCATATCGTATAACGCATAACGCATAACGCATAACGCATGGCGCATAACTCAAAATGCATAACGCATAACGGGTCACGCATAACGCATAACGCATAACGCATAACGCATAACGCATAACGCATATCGAATAACGCATAACGCATACCGTATAACGCATAACGCATAATGCATAACGCAAACGTATAACGCACAACGCATAACGCATAACGAACAACGGATAACGCATAACGCATAACGCATAACGAATACCGCAAAACGTATATCGCCTAACACATAACGGATCACGCATAACGCATAACGCATAACGTATAGAGCATACCGCATAACGCATAACGCATAACGCATAACGCATACCGTATAACGCATAACGCATAACGCATAACGCATAACGCATAATGCATAACGAATAACGCATAACGCATATCGCATAAAACATAACGCATAACGCATAACGTACAACGTATAACGCATAACGCATAACGCATAACGCATAACGCATAACGCATAACGCATAACGCGTACCGCATAACGCATAACGCATAACGCATAACACATAACGCATAACGCACAACGCATATCGCATAACGCATAACGCATAACGCATAACGCATAACTCATATCGCATAACGCATAAATCATAACCCATAACGCACAACGCATAACGCATAATGCACAACGCATAACGAATACCGCAAAACGCAAAACGCATAACGCATAACGCATAACGCATAACGCATAACGGATCACACATAACGCATAACGCATAACGCATAACGCATAACGCATAACGCATAACGCATATCGAATAACGCATAACGTGTAACTCATAACGCATAACGCATAAAGCATAATGCTTAACGCATAACGCATAACGCTTATCGCATAACGCATAACGCATAACGTATAACGCATAACGCATACCGTATAACTCATAACGCATAACGTATAGAGCACAACGCATAACGCATAACGCATAACGCATAACGCATACCGTATAACGCATAACGCATAACGCATAACGCATAATGCATAACGAATAACGCATAACGCATATCGCATAAAACATTACGCATAACGCATAACGTACAACGTATAACGCATAACGCATAACGCATAACGCATAACGCATAACGCATAACGCATAACGCATAACGCATAACGCATGACGCATAACGCATAACGCATATCGCATAACACATAACGCATAACCCATAACGCATAACGCATAACGCATAACGCATAACGCATATCTTATAACGCATAACGTGTGACTCATAACGCATAACGCTTAAAGCATAATGCATAACGCATAACGCATAACGCATAACGCATAACGCATAACGCATAACGCATAACGCATAACGCACAACGCATATCGCATAACGCATAACGCATAACGCATAACGCATGGCGCATAACTCAAAATGCATAACGCATAACGCATAACGCATATCGCATAACGCATAACGCATAACGCATAACGCATAACGCACAACGCATATCGCATAACGCATAACGCATAACGCACAACGCATATCGCATAACGCATAACGTATAACGCATGGCGCATAACTCAAAATGCATAACGCATAACGCATAACGCATAACGCATAACGCATAAAGCATAACGCACAACGCATATCGCATAACGCATAACGCATAACGCATAACGCATGGCGCATAACTCAAAATGCATAACGCATAACGCATAACGCATAACGCAAACGTATAACGCACAACGCATAACGAATACAGCAAAACGCATAATGCTTAACGCATAACGGATCACGCATAACGCATAACGCACAACGCATATCGCATAACGCATAACGCCTAACGCATAACGCATGGCGCATAACTCAAAATGCATAACGCATAACGGGTCACGCATAACGCATAACGCATAACGCATAACGCATAACGCATAACGCATATCGAATAACGCATAACGCATACCGTATAACGCATAACGCATAATGCATAACGCAAACGTATAACGCACAACGCATAACGCATAACGAACAACGGATAACGCATAACGCATAACGAATAACGAATACCGCAAAACGTATATCGCCTAACACATAACGGATCACGCATAACGCATAACGCATAACGTATAGAGCATACCGCATAACGCATAACGCATAACGCATAACGCATACCGTATAACGCATAACGCATAACGCATAACGCATAACGCATAATGCATAACGAATAACGCATAACGCATATCGCATAAAACATAACGCATAACGCATAACGTACAACGTATAACGCATAACGCATAACGCATAACGCATAATGCATAACGCATAACGCATAACGCATAACGCATAACGCATAACGCACAACGCATATCGCATAACGCATAACGCATAACGCATAACGCACAACGCATATCGCATAACGCATAATGCATAACGCATAACGCATAACGCATAACGCAAACGCATAACGCATAACGCACAACGCATATCGCATAACGCATAACGCATAACGCATAACGCATAACGCATGGCGCATAACTCAAAATGCATAACGCATAACGCATAACGCATAACGCATAACGCATAACGCATAACGCATAACGCAAAACGCATAACGCATAACGCATAACGCATATCGCATAACGCATAACGCATAACGCACAACGCATATCGCATAACGCATAACGCATAACGCATAACGCATGGCGCATAACTCAAAATGCATAACGCATAACGCATAACGCATAACGCATAACGCATAACTCATATCGCATAACGCATAAATCATAACCCATAACGCACAACGCATAACGCATAATGCACAACGCATAACGAATACCGCAAAACGCATAACGCATAACGCATAACGCATAACGCATAACTCATAACGCATAACGCATAACGCACACCGTATAACGCATAACGCATAACGCATAACGCATAAAGCATAACGCATAACGCATAACGCATAACGCATAACGGATCACACATAACGCATAACGCATAACGCATAACGCTTAAAGCATAATGCATAACGCATAACGCATAACGCATAACGCATAGCGCATAACGCATAACGCATAACGCATAACGCATAACGCACAACGCATATCGCATAACGCATAACGCATAACGCATAACGCATGGCGCATAACTCAAAATGCATAACGCATAACGCATAACGCATATCGCATAACGCATAACGCATAACGCATAACGCACAACGCATATCGCATAACGCATAACGCATAACGCACAACGCATATCGCATAACGCATAACGTATAACGCATGGCGCATAACTCAAAATGCATAACGCATAACGCATAACGCATAACGCATAACGCATAACGCACAACGCATATCGCATAACGCATAACGCATAACGCATAACGCATGGCGCATAACTGAAAATGCATAACGCATAACGCATAACGCATAACGCAAACGTATAACGCACAACGCATAACGAATACAGCAAAACGCATAATGCTTAACGCATAACGGATCACGCATAACGCATAACGCACAACGCATATCGCATAACGCATAACGCATAACGCATAACGCATGGCGCATAACTCAAAATGCATAACGCATAACGGGTCACGCATAACGCATAACGCATAACGCATAACGCATAACGCATAACGCATAACGCATATCGAATAACGCATAACGCATACCGTATAACGCATAACGCATAATGCATAACGCAAACGTATAACGCACAACGCATAACGCATAACGAACAACGGATAACGCATAACGCATAACGCATAACGAATACCGCAAAACGTATATCGCCTAACACATAACGGATCACGCATAACGAATACCGCAAAACGTATATCGCCTAACACATAACGGATCACGCATAACGCATAACGCATAACGTATAGAGCATACCGCATAACGCACAACGCATATCGCATAACGCATAACGCATAACGCATAACGCATAACGCATATCGAATAACGCATAACGTGTGACTCATAACGCATAACGCATAAAGCATAATGCATAACGCATAACGCATAACGCATAACGCAAACGCATAACGCATAACGCACAACGCAAATCGCATAACGCATAACGCATAACGCATAACGCATAACGCACAACGCATATCGCATAACGCATAACGCACAACGCATATCGCATAACGCATAACGCATAACGCATAACGCATGGCGCATATCGCATAACGCATAACGCATAACGCACAACGCATATCGCATAACGCATAACGCATAACGCATAACGCATGGCGCATAAAGCGTAACGCATAACGCATAACGCATAAAGCATAACACATAACCCATAACTCATAATGCACACCGCATAACGAATACAGCAAAACGCATAACGCTTAACCCATAACGCATAACGCATAACGCATAATGCATAACGCATAGCGCATAACGCATAACGCATAACGCATAACGCATAACGCCTAACGCATAACGCATAACGCATAACGCATAACGCATAACGTATAACGTATAACGCATACCGCATTACGCATAACTTATAACTCATAACTCATAAGGAGTAACGCATAACGCATAAAGCATAACGCATAGCGCATAACGCATAACGCATAACGCATAACGCATAACGCATAACGCATAACGCATAGCGCATAACGCATAACGCATAACGCATAACGCATAACGCCTAACGCATAACGCATAACGCATAACGCATAACGCATAACGTATAGAGCATACCGCATAACGCATAACGCATAACGCACAACGCATAACGCATAATGCACAACGCATAACGAATACCGCAAAACGCATAACGCATAACGCATAACGCATAACGCATAACTCATAACGCATAACGCATAACGCATAACGCACACCGTATAACGCATAACGCATAACGCATAACGCATAAAGCATAACGCATAACGCATAACGCATAACGCATAACGGATCACACATAACGCATAACGCATAACGCATAACGCATAACGCATAACGCATAACGCATATCGAATAACGCATAACGTGTAACTCATAACGCATAACGCATAAAGCATAATGCTTAACGCATAACGCATAACGCTTATCGCATAACGCATAACGCATAACGTATAACGCATAACGCATACCGTATAACTCATAACGCATAACGTATAGAGCACAACGCATAACGCATAACGCATAACGCATAACGCATACCGTATAACGCATAACGCATAACGCATAACGCATAATGCATAACGAATAACGCATAACGCATATCGCATAAAACATTACGCATAACGCATAACGTACAACGTATAACGCATAACGCATAACGCATAACGCATAACGCATAACGCATAACGCATAACGCATGACGCATAACGCATAACGCATATCGCATAACACATAACGCATAACCCATAACGCATAACGCATAACGCATAACGCATAACGCATATCTTATAACGCATAACGTGTGACTCATAACGCATAACGCTTAAAGCATAATGCATAACGCATAACGCATAACGCATAACGCATAACGCATAACGCATAACGCATAACGCATAACGCACAACGCATATCGCATAACGCATAACGCATAACGCATAACGCATGGCGCATAACTCAAAATGCATAACGCATAACGCATAACGCATATCGCATAACGCATAACGCATAACGCATAACGCATAACGCACAACGCATAACGCATAACGCATAACGCATAACGCACAACGCATATCGCATAACGCATAACGTATAACGCATGGCGCATAACTCAAAATGCATAACGCATAACGCATAACGCATAACGCATAACGCATAACGCACAACGCATATCGCATAACGCATAACGCATAACGCATAACGCATGGCGCATAACTGAAAATGCATAACGCATAACGCATAACGCATAACGCAAACGTATAACGCACAACGCATAACGAATACAGCAAAACGCATAATGCTTAACGCATAACGGATCACGCATAACGCATAACGCACAACGCATATCGCATAACGCATAACGCCTAACGCATAACGCATGGCGCATAACTCAAAATGCATAACGCATAACGGGTCACGCATAACGCATAACGCATAACGCATAACGCATAACGCATAACGCATATCGAATAACGCATAACGCATACCGTATAACGCATAACGCATAATGCATAACGCAAACGTATAACGCACAACGCATAACGCATAACGAACAACGGATAACGCATAACGCATAACGAATAACGAATACCGCAAAACGTATATCGCCTAACACATAACGGATCACGCATAACGCATAACGCATAACGTATAGAGCATACCGCATAACGCATAACGCATAACGCATAACGCATACCGTATAACGCATAACGCATAACGCATAACGCATAACGCATAACGCATAATGCATAACGAATAACGCATAACGCATATCGCATAAAACATAACGCATAACGCATAACGTACAACGTATAACGCATAACGCATAACGCATAACGCATAATGCATAACGCATAACGCAAAACGCATAACGCATAACGCATAACGCACAACGCATATCGCATAACGCATAACGCATAACGCATAACGCACAACGCATATCGCATAACGCATAACGCATAACGCATAACGCATAACGCATAACGCATATCGAATAACGCATAACGTGTGACTCATAACGCATAACGCATAAAGCATAATGCATAACGCATAACGCATAACGCATAACGCAAACGCATAACGCATAACGCACAACGCATATCGCATAACGCATAACGCATAACGCATAACGCATAACGCATGGCGCATAACTCAAAATGCATAACGCATAACGCATAACGCATAACGCATAACGCATAACGCATAACGCATAACGCAAAACGCATAACGGATAACGCATAACGCATATCGCATAACGCATAACGCATAACGCACAACGCATATCGCATAACGCATAACGCATAACGCATAACGCATGGCGCATAACTCAAAATGCATAACGCATAACGCATAACGCATAACGCATAACGCATAACTCATATCGCATAACGCATAAATCATAACCCATAACGCACAACGCATAACGCATAATGCACAACGCATAACGAATACCGCAAAACGCATAACGCATAACGCATAACGCATAACGCATAACTCATAACGCATAACGCATAACGCACACCGTATAACGCATAACGCATAACGCATAACGCATAAAGCATAACGCATAACGCATAACGCATAACGCATAATGGATCACACATAACGCATAACGCATAACGCATAACGCTTAAAGCATAATGCATAACGCATAACGCATAACGCATAACGCATAGCGCATAACGCATAACGCATAACGCATAACGCATAACGCACAACGCATATCGCATAACGCATAACGCATAACGCATAACGCATGGCGCATAACTCAAAATGCATAACGCATAACGCATAACGCATAACGCATAACGCATAACGCATAACGCATAACGCACAACGCATATCGCATAACGCATAACGCATAACGCACAACGCATATCGCATAACGCATAACGTATAACGCATGGCGCATAACTCAAAATGCATAACGCATAACGCATAACGCATAACGCATAACGCATAACGCATAACGCACAACGCATATCGCATAACGCATAACGCATAACGCATAACGCATGGCGCATAACTGAAAATGCATAACGCATAACGCATAACGCATAACGCAAACGTATAACGCACAACGCATAACGAATACAGCAAAACGCATAATGCTTAACGCATAACGGATCACGCATAACGCATAACGCACAACGCATATCGCATAACGCATAACGCATAACGCATAACGCATGGCGCATAACTCAAAATGCATAACGCATAACGGGTCACGCATAACGCATAACGCATAACGCATAACGCATAACGCATAACGCATGGCGCATAAAGCGTAACGCATAACGCATAACGCATAAAGCATAACACATAACCCATAACTCATAATGCACACCGCATAACGAATACAGCAAAACGCATAACGCTTAACCCATAACGCATAACGCATAACGCATAATGCATAACGCATAGCGCATAACGCATAACGCATAACGCATAACGCATAACGCCTAACGCATAACGCATAACGCATAACGCATAACGCGTAACGTATAACGTATAACGCATACCGCATTACGCATAACTTATAACTCATAACTCATAAGGAGTAACGCATAACGCATAAAGCATAACGCATAGCGCATAACGCATAACGCATAACGCATAACGCATAACGCATAACGCATAACGCATAACGCATAGCGCATAACGCATAACGCATAACGCATAACGCATAACGCCTAACGCATAACGCATAACGCATAACGCATAACGCATAACGCATAACGCATACCGTATAACGCATAACGCATAACGCATAACGCATAATGCATAACGAATAACGCATAACGCATATCGCATAAAACATTACGCATAACGCATAACGTACAACGTATAACGCATAACGCATAACGCATAACGCATAACGCATAACGCATAACGCATAACGCATGACGCATAACGCATAACGCATATCGCATAACACATAACGCATAACCCATAACGCATAACGCATAACGCATAACGCATAACGCATATCTTATAACGCATAACGTGTGACTCATAACGCATAACGCTTAAAGCATAATGCATAACGCATAACGCATAACGCATAACGCATAACGCATAACGCATAACGCATAACGCATAACGCATAACGCATATCGCATAACGCATAACGCATAACGCATAACGCATGGCGCATAACTCAAAATGCATAACGCATAACGCATAACGCATATCGCATAACGCATAACGCATAACGCATAACGCATAACGCACAACGCATATCGCATAACGCATAACGCATAACGCACAACGCATATCGCATAACGCATAACGTATAACGCATGGCGCATAACTCAAAATGCATAACGCATAACGCATAACGCATAACGCATAACGCATAACGCATAACGCACAACGCATAACGCATAACGCATAACGCATAACGCATAACGCATGGCGCATAACTGAAAATGCATAACGCATAACGCATAACGCATAACGCAAACGTATAACGCACAACGCATAACGAATACAGCAAAACGCATAATGCTTAACGCATAACGGATCACGCATAACGCATAACGCACAACGCATATCGCATAACGCATAACGCCTAACGCATAACGCATGGCGCATAACTCAAAATGCATAACGCATAACGGGTCACGCATAACGCATAACGCATAACGCATAACGCATAACGCATAACGCATATCGAATAACGCATAACGCATACCGTATAACGCATAACGCATAATGCATAACGCAAACGTATAACGCACAACGCATAACGCATAACGAACAACGGATAACGCATAACGCATAACGAATAACGAATACCGCAAAACGTATATCGCCTAACACATAACGGATCACGCATAACGCATAACGCATAACGTATAGAGCATACCGCATAACGCATAACGCATAACGCATAACGCATACCGTATAACGCATAACGCATAACGCATAACGCATAACGCATAATGCATAACGAATAACGCATAACGCATATCGCATAAAACATAACGCATAACGCATAACGTACAACGTATAACGCATAACGCATAACGCATAACGCATAATGCATAACGCATAACGCAAAACGCATAACGCATAACGCATAACGCACAACGCATATCGCATAACGCATAACGCATAACGCATAACGCACAACGCATATCGCATAACGCATAACGCATAACGCATAACGCATAACGCATAACGCATATCGAATAACGCATAACGTGTGACTCATAACGCATAACGCATAAAGCATAATGCATAACGCATAACGCATAACGCATAACGCAAACGCATAACGCATAACGCACAACGCATATCGCATAACGCATAACGCATAACGCATAACGCATAACGCATGGCGCATAACTCAAAATGCATAACGCATAACGCATAACGCATAACGCATAACGCATAACGCATAACGCATAACGCAAAACGCATAACGCATAACGCATAACGCATATCGCATAACGCATAACGCATAACGCACAACGCATATCGCATAACGCATAACGCATAACGCATAACGCATGGCGCATAACTCAAAATGCATAACGCATAACGCATAACGCATAACGCATAACGCATAACTCATATCGCATAACGCATAAATCATAACCCATAACGCACAACGCATAACGCATAATGCACAACGCATAACGAATACCGCAAAACGCATAACGCATAACGCATAACGCATAACGCATAACTCATAACGCATAACGCATAACGCACACCGTATAACGCATAACGCATAACGCATAACGCATAAAGCATAACGCATAACGCATAACGCATAACGCATAATGGATCACACATAACGCATAACGCATAACGCATAACGCTTAAAGCATAATGCATAACGCATAACGCATAACGCATAACGCATAACGCATAACGCATAACGCATAACGCATAACGCATAACGCACAACGCATATCGCATAACGCATAACGCATAACGCATAACGCATGGCGCATAACTCAAAATGCATAACGCATAACGCATAACGCATATCGCATAACGCATAACGCATAACGCATAACGCACAACGCATATCGCATAACGCATAACGCATAACGCATAACGCATATCGCATAACGCATAACGTATAACGCATGGCGCATAACTCAAAATGCATAACGCATAACGCATAACGCATAACGCATAACGCATAACGCATAACGCACAACGCATATCGCATAACGCATAACGCATAACGCATAACGCATGGCGCATAACTGAAAATGCATAACGCATAACGCATAACGCATAACGCAAACGTATAACGCACAACGCATAACGAATACAGCAAAACGCATAATGCTTAACGCATAACGGATCACGCATAACGCATAACGCACAACGCATATCGCATAACGCATAACGCATAACGCATAACGCATGGCGCATAACTCAAAATGCATAACGCATAACGGGTCACGCATAACGCATAACGCATAACGCATAACGCATAACGCATAACGCATAACGCATATCGAATAACGCATAACGCATACCGTATAACGCATAACGCATAATGCATAACGCAAACGTATAACGCACAACGCATAACGCATAACGAACAACGGATAACGCATAACGCATAACGCATAACGAATACCGCAAAACGTATATCGCCTAACACATAACGGATCACGCATAACGAATACCGCAAAACGTATATCGCCTAACACATAACGGATCACGCATAACGCATAACGCATAACGTATAGAGCATACCGCATAACGCACAACGCATATCGCATAACGCATAACGCATAACGCATAACGCATAACGCATATCGAATAACGCATAACGTGTGACTCATAACGCATAACGCATAAAGCATAATGCATAACGCATAACGCATAACGCATAACGCAAACGCATAACGCATAACGCACAACGCAAATCGCATAACGCATAACGCATAACGCATAACGCATAACGCACAACGCATATCGCATAACGCATAACGCACAACGCATATCGCATAACGCATAACGCATAACGCATAACACATGGCGCATATCGCATAACGCATAACGCATAACGCACAACGCATATCGCATAACGCATAACGCATAACGCATAACGCATGGCGCATAAAGCGTAACGCATAACGCATAACGCATAAAGCATAACACATAACCCATAACTCATAATGCACACCGCATAACGAATACAGCAAAACGCATAACGCTTAACCCATAACGCATAACGCATAACGCATAATGCATAACGCATAGCGCATAACGCATAACGCATAACGCATAACGCATAACGCCTAACGCATAACGCATAACGCATAACGCATAACGCATAACGTATAACGTATAACGCATACCGCATTACGCATAACTTATAACTCATAACTCATAAGGAGTAACGCATAACGCATAAAGCATAACGCATAGCGCATAACGCATAACGCATAACGCATAACGCATAACGCATAACGCATAACGCATAGCGCATAACGCATAACGCATAACGCATAACGCATAACGCCTAACGCATAACGCATAACGCATAACGCATAACGCATAACGTATATCGCATAACGCATAACGCATAACGCATAACGCATAACGCATAACGCATAACGCATGGCGCATAAAGCGTAACGCATAACGCATAACGCATAAAGCATAACACATAACCCATAACTCATAATGCACACCGCATAACGAATACAGCAAAACGCATAACGCTTAACGCATAACGCATAACGCATAACGCATAATGCATAACGCATAGCGCATAACGCATAACGCATAACGCATAACGCATAACGCGCAACGCATATCGCATAACGCATAACGCATAACTCAAAATGCATAACGCATAACGCATAACGCATAACGCAAACGTATAACGCACAACGCATAACGCATACAGCAAAACGCATAATGCTTAACGCATAACGGGTCACGCATAACGCATAACGCATAACGCATAACGCATAACGCATAACGCATATCGAATAACGCATAACGTGTAACTCATAACGCATAACGCATAAAGCATAATGCTTAACGCATAACGCATAATGCTTATCGCATAATTCATAACGCATAACGTATAACGCATAACGCATACCGTATAACGCATAACGCATAATGCATAACGCAAACGTATAACGCACAACGCATAACGCATAACGAACAACGGATAACGCATGGCGCATAACTCAAAATGCATAACGCATAACGCATAACGCATAACGCATAACGCATAACGCATAACGAATACCGCAAAACGTATATCGCATAACGCATAACGCATAACGTATAGAGCATAACGCATAACGCATAACGCATAACGCATACCGTATAACGCATAACGCATAACGCATAACGCATAATGCATAACGAATAACGCATAACGCATATCGCATAAAACATAACGCATAACGCATAACGTACAACGTATAACGCATAACGCGTAACGCATAACGCATAACGCATAACGCATAACGCATAACGCATAACGCGTACCGCATAACGCATAACGCATAACGCATAACGCACAACGCATATCGCATAACGCATAACGCATAACGCATAACGCATAACGCACAACGCATATCGCATAACGCATAACGCATAACGCATAACGCATAACGCATAACGCACAACGCATATCGCATAACTCATAACGCATAACGCATAACGCATATCGAATAACGCATAACGTGTGACTCATAACGCATAACGCATAAAGCATAATGCATAACGCATAACGCATAACGCATAACGCAAACGCATAACGCATAACGCACAACGCAAATCGCATAACGCATAACGCATAACGCATAACGCATAACGCACAACGCATATCGCATAACGCATAACGCACAACGCATATCGCATAACGCATAACGCATAACGCATAACGCATGGCGCATATCGCATAACGCATAACGCATAACGCACAACGCATATCGCATAACGCATAACGCATAACGCATAACGCATGGCGCATAAAGCGTAACGCATAACGCATAACGCATAAAGCATAACACATAACCCATAACTCATAATGCACACCGCATAACGAATACAGCAAAACGCATAACGCTTAACGCATAATGCATAACGAATAACGCATAACGCATATCGCATAAAACATAACGCATAACGCATAACGTACAACGTATAACGCATAACGCATAAAGCGTAACGCATAACGCATAACGCATAACGCATAACGGATCACACATAACGCATAACGCATAACGCATAACGCATAACGCATAACGCATATCGAATAACGCATAACGTGTAACTCATAACGCATAACGCATAAAGCATAATGCTTAACGCATAACGCATAACGCTTATCGCATAACGCATAACGCATAACGTATAACGCATAACGCATACCGTATAACTCATAACGCATAACGCATAAAGCATAATGCTTAACGCATAACGCATAACGCTTATCGCATAACGCATAACGCATAACGTATAACGCATAACGCATACCGTATAACGCATAACGCATAATGCATAACGCAAACGTATAACGCACAACGCATAACGAACAACGGATAACGCATAACGCATAACGCATAACGAATACCGCAAAACACATATCGCCTAACACATAACGGATCACGCATAACGCATAACGCATAACGTATAGAGCATAACGCATAACGCATAACGCATACCGTATAACGCATAACGCATAACGCATAACGCATAATGCATAACGAATAACGCATAACGCATATCGCATAAAACATAACGCAAACGTATAACGCACAACGCATAACGCATAACGAACAACGGATAACGCATAACGCATAACGCTTAACGCATAACGGATCACGCATAACGCATAACGCATAATGCATAACGCATAACGCATAACGCATAATGCATAACGCATAAAGCGTAACGCATAACGCATAACGCATAAAGCATAACACATAACGCATAACGCATAATGCACAACGCATAACGAATACAGCAAAAAGCATAACGCTTAACGCATAACGCATAACGCATAACGCATAATGCATAACGCATAGCGCATAACGCATAACGCATAACGCATAACGCATAACGCATAACGCATAACGCATAACGCATAACGCATAACGCATAACGCATAACGCATAACGCATAACGCATAACGCATAACGCATAACGCATAACGTATAACGTATAACGCATACCGCATTACGCATAACTTATAACTCATAACTCATAAGGATTAACGCATAACGCATAAAGCATAACGCATAACGCATAACGCATAAAGCATAACGCATAACGCATAACTTATAACTCATTACTCATAACGAATAACGCATAACGCATAACGCATAACGCATTACGCATAACGCATAACTTATAACTCATTACTCATAACGAATAACGCATAACGCATAACGCATAACGCATAACGCATAACGCATAACGCATAACGCATAACGCATAAAGCATAACGCATAACGCATAACGGATAAAGCATAATGCATAACGCATAACGCATAACGCATTACGCATAACTTATAACTCATAACTCATAACGAATAACGCATAACGCAAAATGCATAACGCATGTCGGATCACGCATAACGCATAACGCATAAAGCATAAATCATAACGCATAACGCATAACGCATAACGCATAACGCATAACGCATAACGCATAACGCATAACGCATAACGCTTAACGCATAACGCATAACGCATAACGCATAACGCATAACGCTTAACGCATAACTCGTATCGCATAACGCATAAATCATAACCCATAACGCACAACGCATAACGCATAATGCACAACGCATAACGAATACCGCAAAACGCATAACGCATAACGCATAACGCATAACGCATAACGCATAACTCATAACGCATAACGCATAACGCATAACGCATAAAGCATAAAGCATAAATCATAACGCATAACGAATACCGCAAAACGTATATCGCCTAACACATAACGGATCACGCATAACGCATAACGCATAACGTATAACGCATAACGCATAACGCATAACACATAACGCATAACGCATAATGCTCAACGCATAACGAATACAGCAAAACGCATAACGCTTAACGCATAACGCTTCACGCATAACGCATAACGCATAATGCATAACGCATATCGCATAACGCATAATGCATAACGCATAAAGCGTAACGCATAACGCATAACGCATAACGCATAACGCATAAAGCATAACGCATAACGCATTACGCATAACTTATAACTCATAACTCATAAGGAGTAACGCATATCGCATAAAGCATAACGCATAACGCGTAACGCATAACTCATAACGCACAACGCATAACGCATAACGCATAACGAATAACTCATAACGCATAACGCATAAAGCATAACGCATAACGCATAACGCATAACGCATAACGCATAACGCATAACGCATAACGCATAAAGCATAACGCATTACGCATAACTTATAACTCATAACTCATAAGGAGTAACGCATAACGCATAAAGCATAACGCATAACGCATAACGCATAACGCATAACGTATAACGCATAACGCATAACGCATAACGCATAACGCATAACGCATAACGCATAACGGATCACGCATAACGCATAACGCATACCGCAAAACGCATAACGCATAACGCATAAAGCATAACGCATAACGCATAACTTATAACTCATAACTCATAAGGAGTAACGCATAACGCATAAATCATAACGCATGACGCATAACGCATAAAGCATAACGCATAACGCATAACGCATAACGCATAACGCATAACGCATAACGCATAACGGATCACGCATAACGCATAACGCATAACGCATAACGCATAAAGCATAACGCATAACGCATAATGCATTACGCATAACGCATAACGCATAACGCATAACGCATAACGCATAACGCATAACGCATAACGCATAACGTATAACGTATAACGCATAACGCATAACTTATAACTCATTACTCATAACTCATAACGCATAACGCATAAAGCATAACGCATGACGCATAACGCATAAAGCATAACGCATAACGCATAACGCATAACGCATAACGCATAACGCATAACGCATAACGCATAACGCATAACGCATAACGCATAACGCATAACGCATACCGTATAACGCATAGCGCATAACGCATAACTTATAACGCATAACGCATAACGCATAACGCATAATGCATGAAGCATAACGCATAACGCATAACTTATAACTCATTACTCATAACGAATAACGCATAACGCATAAGGCATAACGCATAACGCATAACGCATAACGCATAACGCATAACGCATAACGCATAACGCATAACGCATAACGCATAACGCATAACGCATAACGCATAACGCATAATGCATAAAGCATACCGCATAACGCATAACTTATAACTCATTACTCATAACGAATAACGCATAACGCATAACGCATAACGCATAACGCATAATGCATAACGCATAACGCATAACGCATAACGCATAACGCATAACGCATAACTTATAACTCATTACTCATAACGAATAACGCATAACGCATAACGCATAACGCATAACGCATAATGCATAACGCATAACGCATAACGCATAACGCATAACGCATAACGCATAACGCATAACGCATAACGCATAACGCATAACGCATAACGCATTACGCATATCGCATAACGCATAACGCATAACGCATAACGCATAACGCATAACGCATAACGCATAACGCATAACGCATAACGCATAAAGCATAACGCATAACGCATAACGCAAACGAATAACGCACAACGCATAACGCATAACGCATAACGCAAAACGCATAACGCATAACGCATAACGCATAACGCATAACGCATAACGCATAACGCATACCGCATAAAGCATAACGCATAACGCATAACTTATAACTCATTACTCATAACGAATAACGCATAACGCATAACTTATAACTCATTACTCATAACTCATAACGCATAACGCATAAAGCATAACGCATAACGCATAACGGATAAAGCATAATGCATAACGCATAACGCATAACGCATTACGCATAACTTATAACCCATAACTCATAAGGAGTAACGCATAACGCATAAAGCATAACGCATGACGCATAACGCATAAAGCATAACGCATAACGCATACCGTATAACGCATAGCGCATAACGCATAACTTATAACGCATAACGCATAACGCATAACGCATAATGCATGAAGCATAACGCATAACGCATAACTTATAACTCATTACTCATAACGAATAACGCATAACGCATAAGGCATAACGCATAACGCATAACGCATAACGCATAACGCATAACGCATAACGCATAACGCATAACGCATAACGCATAACGCATAACGCATAACGCATAATGCATAAAGCATACCGCATAACGCATAACTTATAACTCATTACTCATAACGAATAACGCATAACGCATAACGCATAACGCATAACGCATAATGCATAACGCATAACGCATAACGCATAACGCATAACGCATAACTCATTACTCATAACGAATAACGCATAACGCATAACGCATAACGCATAACGCATAATGCATAACGCATAACGCATAACGCATAACGCATAACGCATAACGCATAACGCATAACGCATAACGCATAACGCATAACGCATAACGCATTACGCATATCGCATAACGCATAACGCATAACGCATAACGCATAACGCATAACGCATAACGCATAACGCATAACGCATAACGCATAAAGCATAACGCATAACGCATAACGCAAACGAATAACGCACAACGCATAACGCATAACGCATAACGCAAAACGCATAACGCATAACGCATAACGCATAACGCATAACGCATAACGCATAACGCATACCGCATAAAGCATAACGCATAACGCATAACTTATAACTCATTACTCATAACGAATAACGCATAACGCATAACTTATAACTCATTACTCATAACTCATAACGCATAACGCATAAAGCATAACGCATAACGCATAACGGATAAAGCATAATGCATAACGCATAACGCATAACGCATTACGCATAACTTATAACCCATAACTCATAAGGAGTAACGCATAACGCATAAAGCATAACGCATGACGCATAACGCATAAAGCATAACGCATAACGCATAACGCATAACGCATAACGCATAACGCATAACGCATAACGCATAACGCATACCGCATAAAGCATAACGCATAACGCATAACTTATAACTCATTACTCATAACGAATAACGCATAACGCATAACGCATAACTTATAACTCATTACTCATAACTCATAACGCATAACGCATAACGCATAACGCATAACGCATAACGCATAACGCATAACGCATACCGTATAACGCATAGCGCATAACGCATAACGCATAACGCGTAACGCATAACGCATAACGCATAACGCATAACGCATAACGCATGAAGCATAACGCATAACGCATAACTTATAACTCATTACTCATAACGAATAACGCATAACGCATAAGGCATAACGCATAACGCATAACGCATAACGCATAACGCATAACGCATAACGCATAATGCATGAAGCATAACGCATAACGCATAACTTATAACTCATTACTCATAACGAATAACGCATAACGCATAACGCATAACGCATAACGCATAACGCATAATGCATAACGCATAACGCAAACGTATAACGCACAACGCATAACGCATAACGCATAACGCAAAACGCATAACGCATAACGCATAACGCATAACGCATAACGCATAACGCATAACGCATAACGCATAAAGCATAACGCATAACGCATAACTTATAACTCATTACTCATAACGAATAACGCATAACGCATAACGCATAACGGATAACGCATATCGCATAACGCATAACGCATAATGCATAACGCATAAAGCATAACGCATAACGCATAACGCATAACCCCTAACGCATAACGCATAACGCATAACGCATAACGCATAACGCATAACGCATAACGCATAACGCATTACGCATATCGCATAACGCATAACGCATAACGCATAACGCATAACGCATAACGCATAAAGCATAACGCATAACGCATAACGCAAACGTATAACGCACAACGCATAACGCATAACGCATAACGCAAAACGCATAACGCATAACGCATAACGCATAACGCATAACGCATAACGCATAACGCATAACGCATAACGCATAACGCATGAAGCATAACGCATAACGCATAACTTATAACCCATAACTCATAAGGAGTAACGCATAACGCATAAAGCATAACGCATGACGCATAACGCATAAAGTATAACGCATAACGCATAACGCATAACGCATAATGCATAAAGCATAACGCATAACGCATAACTTATAACTCATTACTCATAACGAATAACGCATAACGCATAACGCATAACGCATAACGCATAATGCATAACGCATAACGCATAACGCATAACGCATAACGCATAACGCATAACGCATAACGCATAACGCATTACGCATATCGCATAACTTATAACCCATAACTCATAAGGAGTAACGCATAACGCATAAAGCATAACGCATGACGCATAACGCATAAAGCATAACGCATAACGCATAACGCATAACGCATAACGCATAACGCATAACGCATAACGCATAACGCATAACGCATAACGCATAACGCATAACGCATAACGCATACCGTATAACGCATAGCGCATAACGCATAACGCATAACGCATAACGCATAACGCATAACGCATAACGCATAACGCATAACGCATAACGCATAACGCATGAAGCATAACGCATAACGCATAACTTATAACTCATTACTCATAACGAATAACGCATAACGCATAAGGCATAACGCATAACGCATAACGCATAACGCATAACGCATAACGCATAACGCATAACGCATAACGCATAACGCATAATGCATGAAGCATAACGCATAACGCATAACTTATAACTCATTACTCATAACGAATAACGCATAACGCATAACGCATAACGCATAACGCATAATGCATAACGCATAACGCAAACGTATAACGCACAACGCATAACGCATAACGCATAACGCAAAACGCATAACGCATAACGCATAACGCATAACGCATAACGCATAACGCATAACGCATAAAGCATAACGCATAACGCATAACTTATAACTCATTACTCATAACGAATAACGCATAACGCATAACGCATAACGGATAACGCATATCGCATAACGCATAACGCATAATGCATGAAGCATAACGCATAACGCATAACTTATAACTCATTACTCATAACGAATAACGCATAACGCATAACGCATAACGCATAACGCATAATGCATAACGCATAACGCAAACGTATAACGCACAACGCATAACGCATAACGCATAACGCAAAACGCATAACGCATAACGCATAACGCATAACGCATAACGCATAACGCATAACGCATAACGCATTACGCATATCGCATAACGCATAACGCATAACGCATAACGCATAACGCATAACGCATAAAGCATAACGCATAACGCATAACGCAAACGTATAACGCACAACGCATAACGCATAACGCATAACGCAAAACGCATAACGCATAACGCATAACGCATAACGCATAACGCATAAAGCATAACGCATAACGCATAACTTATAACTCATTACTCATAACGAATAACGCATAACGCATAACTTATAACTCATTACTCATAACTCATAACGCATAACGCATAAAGCATAACGCATAACGCATAACGCATAACGGATAAAGCATAATGCATAACGCATAACGCATAACGCATAACGCATTACGCATAACTTATAACCCATAACTCATAAGGAGTAACGCATAACGCATAACGCATAACGCATAACGCATAACGCATAACGCATAACGCATAACGCATAACGCATAACGCATACCGTATAACGCATAGCGCATAACGCATAACGCATAACGCATAACGCATAACGCATAACGCATAACGCATAACGCATAACGCATAACGCATAACGCATAACGCATGAAGCATAACGCATAACGCATAACTTATAACTCATTACTCATAACGAATAACGCATAACGCATAACGCATAACGCATAACGCATAATGCAAAACGCATAACGCATAACGCATAACGCATAACGCATAACGCATAACGCATAACGCATAACGCATAACGCATTACGCATATCGCATAACGCATAACGCATAACGCATAACGCATAACGCATAACGCATAAAGCATAACGCATAACGCATAACGCAAACGTATAACGCACAACGCATAACGCATAACGCATAACGCAAAACGCATAACGCATAACACATAACGCATAACGCATAACGCATAACGCATAACGCATAACGCATAAAGCATAACGCAGAACGCATAACTTATAACTCATTACTCATAACGAATAACGCATAACGCATAACGCATAACGGATAACGCATATCGTATAACGCATAACGCATAATGCACAACGCATAAAGCATAACGCATAACGCATAACGCATAACGCATAACGCATAACGCATAACGCATAACGCATAACGCATAATGCATAAAGCATAACGCATAACGCATAACTTATAACTCATTACTCATAACGAATAACGCATAACGCATAACGCATAACGCATAACGCATAACGCATAACGCATAACGCATAACGCATAACGCATAATGCATAACGCAAACGTATAACGCACAACGCATAACGCATAACGCATAACGCAAAACGCATAACGCATAACGCATAACGCATAAAGCATAACGCATAACGCATAACGGATAAAGCATAATGCATAACGCATAACGCATAACGCATAACGCATTACGCATAACTTATAACCCATAACTCATAAGGAGTAACGCATAACGCATAAAGCATAACGCATGACGCATAACGCATAAAGTATAACGCATAACGCATAACGCAAAACGCATAACGCATAACGCATAACGCATAACGCATAACGCATAACGCATAACGCATAACGCATAACGCATAACGCATAACGCATAACGCATAACGCATAACGCATAACGCATAACGCATAACGCATAACGCATAATGCATAACGCAAACGTATAACGCACAACGCATAACGCATAACGCAAAACGCATAACGCATAACGCATAAAGTATAACGCATAACGCATAACGCATAACGCATAACGCATAACGCATAACGCATAACGTATAACGCATAACGCATAACGCATACCGTATAACGCATAGCGCATAACGCATAACGCATAACGCATAACGCATAACGCATAACGCATAACGCATAACGCATAACGCATAACGCATAACGCATAACGCATAACGCATAACGCATAACGCATAACGCATTACGCATAACTTATAACCCATAACTCATAAGGAGTAACGCATAACGCATAAAGCATAACGCATAAAGTATAACGCATAACGCATAACGCATAACGCATAACGCATAACGCATAACGCATAACGCATAACGCATAACGCATAACGCATAACGCATAACGCATACCGCATAACGCATACCGTATAACGCATAGCGCATAACGCATAACGCATAACGCATAACGCATAACGCATAACGCATTACGCATAACGCATCACGCATAACGCATAACGCATAACGCATAACGCATATCGCATAAAACATAACGCATCACGCATAACGTACAACGTATAACGCATAACGCATAACGCATAACGCATAACGCATAACGCATAACGCATAACGCATAACGTATATCGCATAACACATAACGCATAACCTATAACGCATAACGCATAAGGCATAACGCATAACGTTAACGCATAACGCATAACGCCTAACGCATAACGGATCACGCATAACGCATAAAGCATAACGCATAAAGCATAACGCATAACGCATAGCGCATAACGCATAACGCATAACGCATAACGCATAACGCATAACGCATAACGCATAACGCATAACGCATAACGCATAACGCATAACTCATAACGCATAACGCATGAAGCACAACGCATAACGCATAACGCATTACGCATAACGCATAACGCATAACGCATAACGCATAACGCATAACGCATAATGCATAAAGCATAACGCATAACGCATAACTTATAACTCATTACTCATAACGAATAACGCATAACGCATAACGCATAACGCATAACGCATAATGCATAACGCATAACGCATAACGCATAACGCATAACGCATAACGCATAACGCATAACGCATAACGCATAACGCATTACGCATATCGCATAACGCATAACGCAAAACGCATAACGCATAACGCATAAAGCATAACGCATAACGCATAACGCAAACGTATAACGCACAACGCATAACGCATAACGCATAACGCAAAACGCATAACGCATAACGCATAACGCATAACGCATAACGCATAACGCATAACGCATAAAGCATAACGCATAACGCATAACTTATAACTCATTACTCATAACGAATAACGCATAACGCATAACGCATAACGGATAACGCATATCGCATAACGCATAACGCATAATGCATAACGCATAAAGCATAACGCATAACGCATAACCCCTAACGCATAACGCATAACGTATAACTCATAACGCATAACGCATAACGCATAACGCATAACGCCTAACGCGTAACGCATAACGCATAACCCCTAACGCATAACGCATAACGCATAACGCATAACGTGTAACTAATAACGCACAACGCATAAAGCATAACGCATAACGCATAACGCATATCGCATAACGCATAACGCATAACGTATAACGCACACCGTATAACGCATAACGCATAACGCAAACGTATAACGCACAACGCATAACGCATAACGAACAACGGATAACGCATAACGCATAACGCATAACGCATAACGAATACCGCAAAACGTATATCGCCTAACACATAACGGATCACGCATAACGCATAACGCATAACGCATATCGCATAACGCATAACGCATAACGCATAACGCACACCGTATAACGCATAACGCATAACGCAAACGTATAACGCACAACGCATAACGCATAACGAACAACGGATAACGCATAACGCATAACGCATAACGCATAACGAATACCGCAAAACGTATATCGCCTAACACATAACGGATCACGCATAACGCATAATGCATAACGCATAAAGCGTAACGCATAACGCATAACGCATAAAGCATAACACATAACGCATAACTCATAATGCACAACGCATAACGAATACAGCAAAACGCATAACGCTTAACGCATAACGCATAACGCATAACACATAATGCATAACGCATAACGCATAACGCATAACGCATAACGTATAACGTATAACGCATACCGCATTACGCATAACTTATAACTCATAACTCATAACGCATAACGCATAACGCATAACGCATAACGCATAACGCATAACGTATAACGCACACCGTATAACGCATAACGCATAACGCAAACGTATAACGCACAACGCATAACGCATAACGAACAACGGATCACGCATAACGCATAATGCATAACGCATAACGCATAACGGATAAAGCATAATGCATAACGCATAACGCATAACGCATAACGCATTACGCATAACTTATTACCCATAACTCATAAGGAGTAACGCATAACGCATAAAGCATAACGCATGACGCATAACGCATAAAGTATAACGCATAACGCATAACGCATAACGCATAACGCATAACGCATAACGCATAACGCATAACGCATAACGCATAACGCATACCGTATAACGCATAGCGCATAACGCATAACGCATAACGCATAACGCATAACGCATAACGCATAACGCATAACGCATAACGCATAACGCATAACGCATAACGCATGAAGCATAACGCATAACGCATAACTTATAACTCATTACTCATAACGAATAACGCATAACGCATAACGCATAACGCATAACGCATAATGCAAAACGCATAACGCATAACGCATAACGCATAACGCATAACGCATAACGCATAACGCATAACGCATAACGCATAACGCATAACGCATAACGCATAACGCATAACGCATAACGCATAACGCATAACGCATAAAGCATAACGCATAACGCATAACGCAAACGTATAACGCACAACGCATAACGCATAACGCATAACGCAAAACGCATAACGCATAACACATAACGCATAACGCATAACGCATAACGCATAACGCATAACGCATAAAGCATAACGCAGAACGCATAACTTATAACTCATTACTCATAACGAATAACGCATAACGCATAACGCATAACGGATAACGCATATCGTATAACGCATAACGCATAATGCACAACGCATAAAGCATAACGCATAACGCATAACGCATAACGCATAACGCATAACGCATAACGCATAACGCATAACGCATAATGCATAAAGCATAACGCATAACGCATAACTTATAACTCATTACTCATAACGAATAACGCATAACGCATAACGCATAACGCATAACGCATAACGCATAACGCATAACGCATAACGCATAACGCATAATGCATAACGCAAACGTATAACGCACAACGCATAACGCATAACGCATAACGCAAAACGCATAACGCATAACGCATAACGCATAAAGCATAACGCATAACGCATAACGGATAAAGCATAATGCATAACGCATAACGCATAACGCATAACGCATTACGCATAACTTATAACCCATAACTCATAAGGAGTAACGCATAACGCATAAAGCATAACGCATGACGCATAACGCATAAAGTATAACGCATAACGCATAACGCAAAACGCATAACGCATAACGCATAACGCATAACGCATAACGCATAACGCATAACGCATAACGCATAACGCATAACGCATAACGCATAACGCATAACGCATAACGCATAACGCATAACGCATAACGCATAACGCATAATGCATAACGCAAACGTATAACGCACAACGCATAACGCATAACGCAAAACGCATAACGCATAACGCATAAAGTATAACGCATAACGCATAACGCATAACGCATAACGCATAACGCATAACGCATAACGTATAACGCATAACGCATAACGCATACCGTATAACGCATAGCGCATAACGCATAACGCATAACGCATAACGCATAACGCATAACGCATAACGCATAACGCATAACGCATAACGCATAACGCATAACGCATAACGCATAACGCATAACGCATAACGCATTACGCATAACTTATAACCCATAACTCATAAGGAGTAACGCATAACGCATAAAGCATAACGCATAAAGTATAACGCATAACGCATAACGCATAACGCATAACGCATAACGCATAACGCATAACGCATAACGCATAACGCATAACGCATAACGCATAACGCATACCGCATAACGCATACCGTATAACGCATAACGCATAACGCATAACGCATAACGCATAACGCATAACGCATAACGCATTACGCATAACGCATCACGCATAACGCATAACGCATAACGCATAACGCATATCGCATAAAACATAACGCATCACGCATAACGTACAACGTATAACGCATAACGCATAACGCATAACGCATAACGCATAACGCATAACGCATAACGCATAACGTATATCGCATAACACATAACGCATAACCTATAACGCATAACGCATAAGGCATAACGCATAACGTTAACGCATAACGCATAACGCCTAACGCATAACGGATCACGCATAACGCATAAAGCATAACGCATAAAGCATAACGCATAACGCATAGCGCATAACGCATAACGCATAACGCATAACGCATAACGCATAACGCATAACGCATAACGCATAACGCATAACGCATAACGCATAACTCATAACGCATAACGCATGAAGCACAACGCATAACGCATAACGCATTACGCATAACGCATAACGCATAACGCATAACGCATAACGCATAACGCATAATGCATAAAGCATAACGCATAACGCATAACTTATAACTCATTACTCATAACGAATAACGCATAACGCATAACGCATAACGCATAACGCATAACGCATAACGCATAACGCATAACGCATAACGCATAACGCATAACGCATAACGCATAACGCATAACGCATAACGCATTACGCATATCGCATAACGCATAACGCAAAACGCATAACGCATAACGCATAAAGCATAACGCATAACGCATAACGCAAACGTATAACGCACAACGCATAACGCATAACGCATAACGCAAAACGCATAACGCATAACGCATAACGCATAACGCATAACGCATAACGCATAACGCATAAAGCATAACGCATAACGCATAACTTATAACTCATTACTCATAACGAATAACGCATAACGCATAACGCATAACGGATAACGCATATCGCATAACGCATAACGCATAATGCATAACGCATAAAGCATAACGCATAACGCATAACCCCTAACGCATAACGCATAACGTATAACTCATAACGCATAACGCATAACGCATAACGCATAACGCCTAACGCGTAACGCATAACGCATAACCCCTAACGCATAACGCATAACGCATAACGCATAACGTGTAACTAATAACGCACAACGCATAAAGCATAACGCATAACGCATAACGCATATCGCATAACGCATAACGCATAACGTATAACGCACACCGTATAACGCATAACGCATAACGCAAACGTATAACGCACAACGCATAACGCATAACGAACAACGGATAACGCATAACGCATAACGCATAACGCATAACGAATACCGCAAAACGTATATCGCCTAACACATAACGGATCACGCATAACGCATAACGCATAACGCATATCGCATAACGCATAACGCATAACGTATAACGCACACCGTATAACGCATAACGCATAACGCAAACGTATAACGCACAACGCATAACGCATAACGAACAACGGATAACGCATAACGCATAACGCATAACGCATAACGAATACCGCAAAACGTATATCGCCTAACACATAACGGATCACGCATAACGCATAATGCATAACGCATAAAGCGTAACGCATAACGCATAACGCATAAAGCATAACACATAACGCATAACTCATAATGCACAACGCATAACGAATACAGCAAAACGCATAACGCTTAACGCATAACGCATAACGCATAACGCATAATGCATAACGCATAACGCATAACGCATAACGCATAACGTATAACGTATAACGCATACCGCATTACGCATAACTTATAACTCATAACTCATAACGAATAACGCATAACGCATATCGCATAACGCATAACGCATAACGTATAACGCACACCGTATAACGCATAACGCATAACGCAAACGTATAACGCACAACGCATAACGCATAACGAACAACGGATCACGCATAACGCATAACGCATAACGCATAACGCATAACGGATAAAGCATAATGCATAACGCATAACGCATAACGCATAACGCATTACGCATAACTTATTACCCATAACTCATAAGGAGTAACGCATAACGCATAAAGCATAACGCATGACGCATAACGCATAAAGTATAACGCATAACGCATAACGCATAACGCATAACGCATAACGCATAACGCATAACGCATAACGCATAACGCATAACGCATACCGTATAACGCATAGCGCATAACGCATAACGCATAACGCATAACGCATAACGCATAACGCATAACGCATAACGCATAACGCATAACGCATAACGCATAACGCATGAAGCACAACGCATAACGCATAACGCATAACGCATAACGCATAACGCATAACGCATAACGCATAACGCATAACGCATAACGCATAATGCATAAAGCATAACGCATAACGCATAACTTATAACTCATTACTCATAACGAATAACGCATAACGCATAACGCATAACGCATAACGCATAATGCATAACGCATAACGCATAACGCATAACGCATAACGCATAACGCATAACGCATAACGCATAACGCATAACGCATTACGCATATCGCATAACGCATAACGCATAACGCATAACGCATAACGCATAACGCATAAAGCATAACGCATAACGCATAACGCAAACGTATAACGCACAACGCATAACGCATAACGCATAACGCAAAACGCATAACGCATAACGCATAACGCATAACGCATAACGCATAACGCATAACGCATAAAGCATAACGCATAACGCATAACTTATAACTCATTACTCATAACGAATAACGCATAACGCATAACGCATAACGGATAACGCATATCGCATAACGCATAACGCATAATGCATAACGCATAAAGCATAACGCATAACGCATAACCCCTAACGCATAACGCATAACGTATAACTCATAACGCATAACGCATAACGCATAACGCATAACGCCTAACGCGTAACGCATAACGCATAACCCCTAACGCATAACGCATAACGCATAACGCATAACGTGTAACTAATAACGCACAACGCATAAAGCATAACGCATAACGCATAACGCATATCGCATAACGCATAACGCATAACGTATAACGCACACCGTATAACGCATAACGCATAACGCAAACGTATAACGCACAACGCATAACGCATAACGAACAACGGATAACGCATAACGCATAACGCATAACGCATAACGAATACCGCAAAACGTATATCGCCTAACACATAACGGATCACGCATAACGCATAACGCATAACGCATATCGCATAACGCATAACGCATAACGTATAACGCACACCGTATAACGCATAACGCATAACGCAAACGTATAACGCACAACGCATAACGCATAACGAACAACGGATAACGCATAACGCATAACGCATAACGCATAACGAATACCGCAAAACGTATATCGCCTAACACATAACGGATCACGCATAACGCATAATGCATAACGCATAAAGCGTAACGCATAACGCATAACGCATAAAGCATAACACATAACGCATAACTCATAATGCACAACGCATAACGAATACAGCAAAACGCATAACGCTTAACGCATAACGCATAACGCATAACACATAATGCATAACGCATAACGCATAACGCATAACGCATAACGTATAACGTATAACGCATACCGCATTACGCATAACTTATAACTCATAACTCATAACGAATAACGCATAACGCAAAATGCATAACGCATGTCGGATCACGCATAACGCATAACGCATAAAGCATAAATCATAACGCATAACGCATAACGTTAACGCATAACCCATAACGCATAAGGCTTGATGCATGACGCATATCGCATATCGCATAAGGCTTGATGCATGACGCATATCGCATAACGCATAACGCATAACGCATAACGCATAACGCATAACGCATAACGCATAACGCATAACGCATAACGCATAACGCATAACGCATAACGCATAACGCATAACGCATAACGCATAACGCTTAACGCATAACTCATATCGCATAACGCATAAATCATAACCCATAACGCACAACGCATAACGCATAATGCACAACGCATAACGAATACCGCAAAACGCATAACGCATAACGCATAACGCATAACGCATAACGCATAACTCATAACGCATAACGCATAACGCATAACGCATAAAGCATAAAGCATAAATCATAACGCATAACGAATACCGCAAAACGTATATCGCCTAACACATAACGGATCACGCATAACGCATAACGCATAACGTATAACGCATAACGCATAACGCATAACACATAACGCATAACGCATAATGCTCAACGCATAACGAATACAGCAAAACGCATAACGCTTAACGCATAACGCTTCACGCATAACGCATAACGCATAATGCATAACGCATAACGCATAACGCATAACGCATAACGCATAACGCATAACGCATAAGGGATCACGCATAACGCATAACGCATAACGCATAACGCATAACGCATAACGCATAACGCATAACGCATAACGGATAACGCATAACGCATAACGCATAACGCATAACGCATAAAGCATAACGCATAACGCATAACTTATAACTCATTACTCATAGCGAATTACGCATAACGCATAAGGCATAACGCATAACGCATAACGCATAACGCATAACGCATAAAGCATAACGCATAACGCATAACGGATAAAGCATAATGCATAACGCATAACGCATAACGCATTACGCATAACTTATAACTCATAACTCATAACGAATAACGCATAACGCAATATGCATAATGCATGTCGGATCACGCATAACGCGTAACGCATAACGCATAAAGCATAACGCATAACGCATAACGCATAACGCATAACGCATAACGCATAACGCATAACGCATAACGCATAACGCATAACGCATAACGCATAACGCATAACGCATAACGCATAACGCATAACGCATAACGCATAACGCATAAAGCATAACGCATTACGCATAACTTATAACTCATAACTCATAAGGAGTAACGCATAACGCATAAAGCATAACGCATAACGCATAACGCATAACGCATAACGCATAACGCATAACGCATAACGCATAACGCATAACGGATCACGCATAACGCATAACGCATAACGCATAACGCATAACGCATAAAGCATAACGCATAACGGATAAAGCATAATGCATAACGCATAACGCATAACGCATTACGCATAACTTATAACTCATAACTCATAAGGAGTAACGCATAACGCATAAAGCATAACGCATGACGCATAACACATAAAGCATAACGCATAACGCATAACGCATAACGCATAACGCATAACCCCTAACGCATAACGCATAAGGTATAACTCATAACGCATAACGCATAACGCATAACGCATAACGCCTAACGCATAACGCATAACCCCTAACGCATAACGCATAACGCATAATGCATAACGCATAAAGCATAACGCATAACGCATAACGCATAACCCCTAACGCATAACGCATAACGCATAACGCATAACGCATAACGCATAACGCATTACGCATATCGCATAACGCATAACGCATAACGCATAACGCATAACGCATAACGCATAACGCATAAAGCATAACGCATAACGCATAACGCAAACGTATAACGCACAACGCATAACGCATAACGCATAACGCAAAACGCATAACGCATAACGCATAACGCATAACGCATAACGCATAAAGCATAACGCATAACGCATAACTTATAACTCATTACTCATAACGCATAAAGCATAACGCATAACGCATAACGCAAACGTATAACGCACAACGCATAACGCACAACGCATAACGCAAAACGCATAACGCATAACGCATAACGCATAACGCATAACGCATAACGCATAACGCATAACGCATAAAGCATAACGCATAACGCATAACTTATAACTCATTACTCATAACGAATAACGCATAACGCATAACGCATAACGGATAACGCATATCGCATAACGCATAACGCATAATGCATAACGCATAAAGCATAACGCATAACGCATAACCCCTAACGCATAACGCATAACGTATAACTCATAACGCATAACGCATAACGCATAACGCATAACGCCTAACGCGTAACGCATAACGCATAACCCCTAACGCATAACGCATAACGCATAACGCATAACGTGTAACTAATAACGCAAAATGCATAACGCATGTCGGATCACGCATAACGCATAACGCATAAAGCATAAATCATAACGCATAACGCATAACGCATAAAGCATAACGCATAACGCATAACGCATAACGCATAACGCATAACGCATAATGCATGAAGCATAACGCATAACGCATAACTTATAACTCATTACTCATAACGAATAACGCATAACGCATAACGCATAACGCATAACGCATAATGCATAACGCATAACGCATAACGCATAACGCATAACGCATAACGCATAACGCATAACGCATAACGCATAACGCATAACGCATTACGCATATCGCATAACGCATAACGCATAACGCATAACGCATAACGCATAACGCATAAAGTATAACGCATAACGCATAACGCATAACGCATAACGCATAACGCATAACGCATAACGCATAACGCATAACGCATAACGCATAACGCATAACGCATACCGTATAACGCATAGCGCATAACGCATAACGCATAACGCATAACGCATAACGCATAACGCATAACGCATAACGCATAACGCATAACGCATAACGCATGAAGCACAACGCATAACGCATAACGCATAACGCATAACGCATAACGCATAACGCATAACGCATAACGCATAAAGCATAACGCATAACGCATAACGCAAACGTATAACGCACAACGCATAACGCATAACGCATAACGCAAAACGCATAACGCATAACGCATAACGCATAACGCATAACGCATAACGCATAACGCATAACGCATAACGCATAACGCATAAAGCATAACGCATAACGCATAACTTATAACTCATTACTCATAACGAATAACGCATAACGCATAACGCATAACGCATAACGGATAACGCATATCGCATAACGCATAACGCATAATGCATAACGCATAAAGCATAACGCATAACGCATAACGCATAACCCCTAACGCATAACGCATAACGCATAACGCATAACGCATAACGCATTACGCATATCGCATAACGCATAACGCATAACGCATAACGCATAACGCATGAAGCACAACGCATAACGCATAACGCATAACGCATAACGCATAACGCATAACGCATAACGCATAACGCATAAAGCATAACGCATAACGCATAACGCAAACGTATAACGCACAACGCATAACGCATAACGCATAACGCAAAACGCATAACGCATAACGCATAACGCATAACGCATAACGCATAACGCATAACGCATAACGCATAACGCATAACGCATAACGCATAAAGCATAACGCATAACGCATAACTTATAACTCATTACTCATAACGAATAACGCATAACGCATAACGCATAACGCATAACGGATAACGCATATCGCATAACGCATAACGCATAATGCATAACGCATAAAGCATAACGCATAACGCATAACGCATAACCCCTAACGCATAACGCATAACGCATAACGCATAACGCATAACGCATAACGCATTACGCATATCGCATAACGCATAACGCATAACGCATAACGCATAACGCATAACGCATAAAGCATAACGCATAACGCATAACGCAAACGTATAACGCACAACGCATAACGCATAACGCATAACGCAAAACGCATAACGCATAACGCATAACGCATAACGCATAAAGCATAACGCATAACGCATAACTTATAACTCATTACTCATAACGAATAACGCATAACGCATAACTTATAACTCATTACTCATAACTCATAACGCATAACGCATAAAGCATAACGCATAACGCATAACGGATAAAGCATAATGCATAACGCATAACGCATAACGCATAACGCATTACGCATAACTTATTACCCATAACTCATAAGGAGTAACGCATAACGCATAAAGCATAACGCATGACGCATAACGCATAAAGTATAACGCATAACGCATAACGCATAACGCATAACGCATAACGCATAACGCATAACGCATAACGCATAACGCATAACGCATAACACATAACGCATACCGTATAACGCATAGCGCATAACGCATAACGCATAACGCATAACGCATAACGCATAACGCATAACGCATAACGCATAACGCATAACGCATAACGCATGAAGCACAACGCATAACGCATAACGCATAACGCATAACGCATAACGCATAACGCATAACGCATAACGCATAACGCATAAAGCATAACGCATAACGCATAACTTATAACTCATTACTCATAACGAATAACGCATAACGCATAACGCATAACGCATAACGCATAATGCATAACGCATAACGCATAACGCATAACGCATAACGCATAACGCATAACGCATAACGCACAACGCATTACGCATATCGCATAACGCATAACGCATAACGCATAACGCATAACGCATAACGCATAACGCATAACGCATAACGCATAACGCAAACGTATAACGCACAACGCATAACGCATAACGCATAACGCAAAACGCATAACGCATAACGCATAACGCATAACGCATAACGCATAACGCATAACGCATAACGCATAAAGCATAACGCATAACGCATAACTTATAACTCATTACTCATAACGAATAACGCATAACGCATAACGCATAACGGATAACGCATATCGCATAACGCATAACGCATAATGCATAACGCATAAAGCATAACGCATAACGCATAACCCCTAACGCATAACGCATAACGTATAACTCATAACGCATAACGCATAACGCATAACGCATAACGCCTAACGCGTAACGCATAACGCATAACCCCTAACGCATAACGCATAACGCATAACGCATAACGTGTAACTAATAACGCAAAATGCATAACGCATGTCGGATCACGCATAACGCATAACGCATAAAGCATAAATCATAACGCATAACGCATAACGTTAACGCATAACCCATAACGCATAAGGCTTGATGCATGACGCATATCGCATATCGCATAAGGCTTGATGCATGACGCATATCGCATAACGCATAACGCATAACGCATAACGCATAACGCATAACGCATAACGCATAACGCATAACGCATAACGCATAACGCATAACGCATAACGCATAACGCATAACGCATAACGCATAACGCATAACGCATAACGCTTAACGCATAACTCATATCGCATAACGCATAAATCATAACCCATAACGCACAACGCATATCGCATAATGCACAACGCATAACGAATACCGCAAAACGCATAACGCATAACGCATAACGCATAACGCATAACGCATAACGCATAACTCATAACGCATAACGCATAACGCATAACGCATAACGCATAAAGCATAAATCATAACGCATAACGAATACCGCAAAACGTATATCGCCTAACACATAACGGATCACGCATAACGCATAACGCATAACGTATAACGCATAACGCATAACGCATAACACATAACGCATAACGCATAATGCTCAACGCATAACGAATACAGCAAAACGCATAACGCTTAACGCATAACGCTTCACGCATAACGCATAACGCATAATGCATAACGCATAACGCATAACGCATAACGCATAACGCATAACGCATAACGCATAAGGGATCACGCATAACGCATAACGCATAACGCATAACGCATAACGCATAACGCATAACGCATAACGCATAACGCATAACGCATAACGCATAACGCATAACGCATAACGCATAACGCATAAAGCATAACGCATAACGCATAACTTATAACTCATTACTCATAACGAATTACGCATAACGCATAAGGCATAACGCATAACGCATAACGCATAACGCATAACGCATAAAGCATAACGCATAACGCATAACGGATAAAGCATAATGCATAACGCATAACGCATAACGCATTACGCATAACTTATAACTCATAACTCATAACGAATAACGCATAACGCAATATGCATAATGCATGTCGGATCACGCATAACGCGTAACGCATAACGCATAAAGCATAACGCATAACGCATAACGCATAACGCATAACGCATAACGCATAACGCATAACGCATAACGCATAACGCATAACGCATAACGCATAACGCATAACGCATAACGCATAACGCATAACGCATAACGCATAACGCATAAAGCATAACGCATTACGCATAACTTATAACTCATAACTCATAAGGAGTAACGCATAACGCATAAAGCATAACGCATAACGCATAACGCATAACGCATAACGCATAACGCATAACGCATAACGCATAACGGATCACGCATAACGCATAACGCATAACGCATAACGCATAACGCATAACGCATAACGGATAAAGCATAATGCATTACGCATAACGCATAACGCATTACGCATAACTTATAACTCATAACTCATAAGGAGTAACGCATAACGCATAAAGCATAACGCATGACGCATAACACATAAAGCATAACGCATAACGCATAACGCATAACGCATAACGCATAACCCCTAACGCATAACGCATAACGTATAACTCATAACGCATAACGCATAACGCATAACGCATAACGCCTAACGCATAACGCATAACCCCTAACGCATAACGCATAACGCATAATGCATAACGCATAAAGCATAACGCATAACGCATAACGCATAACCCCTAACGCATAACGCATAACGCATAACGCATAACGCATAACGCATAACGCATTACGCATATCGCATAACGCATAACGCATAACGCATAACGCATAACGCATAAAGCATAACGCATAACGCATAACGCAAACGTATAACGCACAACGCATAACGCATAACGCATAACGCAAAACGCATAACGCATAACGCATAACGCATAACGCATAACGCATAACGCATAACGCATAACGCAAAACGCATAACGCATAACGCATAACGCATAACGCATAACGCATAACGCATAAAGCATAACGCATAACGCATAACGCATAACGCATAACGCATTACGCATATCGCATAACGCATAACGCATAACGCATAACGCATAACGCATAAAGCATAACGCATAACGCATAACGCAAACGTATAACGCACAACGCATAACGCATAACGCATAACGCAAAACGCATAACGCATAACGCATAACGCATAACGCATAACGCATAACGCATAACGCATAACGCATAACGCATAACGCATAACGCATAACGCAAAACGCATAACGCATAACGCATAATGCATAAAGCATAACGCATAACGCATAACTTATAACTCATTACTCATAACGAATAACGCATAACGCATAACGCATAACGCATAACGCATAAAGCATAACGCATAACGCATAACGCAAACGTATAACGCACAACGCATAACGCATAACGCATAACGCATAACGCATAACGCATAACGCATAACGCATAACGCATAACGCATAACGCATAACGCATAACGCATAACGCATAAAGCATAACGCATAACGCATAACTTATAACTCATTACTCATAACGAATAACGCATAACGCATAACGCATAACGCATAACGCATATCGCATAACGCATAACGCATAATGCATAACGCATAAAGCATAACGCATAACGCATAACCCCTAACGCATAACGCATAACGTATAACTCATAACGCATAACGCATAACGCATAACGCATAACGCCTAACGCGTAACGCATAACGCATAACCCCTAACGCATAACGCATAACGCATAACGCATAACGTGTAACTAATAACGCACAACGCATAAAGCATAACGCATAACGCATAACGCATATCGCATAACGCATAACGCATAACGTATAACGCACACCGTATAACGCATAACGCATAACGCAAACGTATAACGCACAACGCATAACGCATAACGAACAACGGATAACGCATAACGCATAACGCATAACGCATAACGAATACCGCAAAACGTATATCGCCTAACACATAACGGATCACGCATAACGCATAACGCATATCGCATAACGCATAACGCATAACGTATAACGCACACCGTATAACGCATAACGCATAACGCAAACGTATAACGCACAACGCATAACGCATAACGAACAACGGATAACGCATAACGCATAACGCATAACGCATAACGAATACCGCAAAACGTATATCGCCTAACACATAACGGATCACGCATAACGCATAACGCATAACGCATGAAGCACAACGCATAACGCATAACGCATAACGCATAACGCATAACGCATAACGCATAACGCATAACGCATAACGCATAACGCATAACGCATAACGCATAATGCATAAAGCATAACGCATAACGCATAACTTATAACTCATTACTCATAACGAATAACGCATAACGCATAACGCATAACGCATAAAGCATAACGCATAACGCATAACGCAAACGTATAACGCACAACGCATAACGCATAACGCATAACGCAAAACGCATAACGCATAACGCATAACGCATAACGCATAACGCATAACGCATAACGCATAACGCATAAAGCATAACGCATAACGCATAACTTATAACTCATTACTCATAACGAATAACGCATAACGCATAACGCATAACGGATAACGCATAACGCATAACGCATAACGCATAATGCATAACGCATAAAGCATAACGCATAACGCATAACCCCTAACGCATAACGCATAACGTATAACTCATAACGCATAACGCATAACGCATAACGCATAACGCCTAACGCGTAACGCATAACGCATAACCCCTAACGCATAACGCATAACGCATAACGCATAACGTGTAACTAATAACGCACAACGCATAAAGCATAACGCATAACGCATAACGCATATCGCATAACGCATAACGCATAACGTATAACGCACACCGTATAACGCATAACGCATAACGCAAACGTATAACGCACAACGCATAACGCATAACGAACAACGGATAACGCATAACGCATAACGCATAACGCATAACGAATACCGCAAAACGTATATCGCCTAACACATAACGGATCACGCATAACGCATAACGCATAACGCATATCGCATAACGCATAACGCATAACGTATAACGCACACCGTATAACGCATAACGCATAACGCAAACGTATAACGCACAACGCATAACGCATAACGAACAACGGATAACGCATAACGCATAACGCATAACGCATAACGAATACCGCAAAACGTATATCGCCTAACACATAACGGATCACGCATAACGCATAATGCATAACGCATAAAGCGTAACGCATAACGCATAACGCATAAAGCATAACACATAACGCATAACTCATAATGCACAACGCATAACGAATACAGCAAAACGCATAACGCTTAACGCATAACGCATAACGCATAACACATAATGCATAACGCATAACGCATAACGCATAACGCATAACGCATAACGTATAACGTATAACGCATACCGCATTACGCATAACTTATAACTCATAACTCATAAGGAGTAACGCATAACGCATAAAGCATAACGCATAACGCATAACGCATAAAGCATAACGCATAACGCATAACTTATAACACATTACTCATAACGAATAACGCATAACGCATAACTTATAACTCATTACTCATAACGCATAACGCATAACGCATAAAGCATAAAGCATAACGCATAACGCATAACGCATAACGCATAACGCATAACGCATAACGCATAACGCATAACGCATAACGCATAACGCATAACGCATAACGCATAACGCATAACGCATAACGCATAACGCATAACGCATAACGCATAACGCATAACGCATAACGCATACCGTATAACGCATAGCGCATAACGCATAACGCATAACGCATAACGCATAACGCATAACGCATAACGCATAACGCATGAAGCATAACGCATAACGCATAACTTATAACTCATTACTCATAACGAATAACGCATAACGCATAAGGCATAACGCATAACGCATAACGCATAACGCATAACGCATAAAGCATAACGCATAACGCATAACGGATAAAGCATAATGCATAACGCATAACGCATAACGCATTACGCATAACTTATAACTCATAACTCATAACGAATAACGCATAACGCAAAATGCATAATGCATGTCGGATCACGCATAACGCATAACGCATAACGCATAACGCATAACGCATAACGAATAACGCATAAAGCATAACGCATAACGCATAACGCATAAAGCATAACGCATAACGCATAACGCATAACGCATTACGCATAACGCATAACTTATAACTCATTACTCATAACGCATAACTCATAACGCATAACGCATAACGCATAACGCATAACGCATAACGCATAACGCATAACGCATAAAGCATAACGCATAACGCATAACGGATAAAGCATAATGCATAACGCATAACGCATAACGCATTACGCATAACTTATAACTCATAACTCATAACGAATAACGCATAACGCAAAATGCAAAACGCATGTCGGATACGCATAACGCATAACGCATAAAGCATAAATCATAACGCATAACGCATAACGTTAACGCATAACCCATAACGCATAAGGCTTGATGCATGACGCATATCGCATATCGCATAAGGCTTGATGCATGACGCATATCGCATAACGCATAACGCATAACGCATAACGCATAACGCATAACGCATAACGCATAACGCATAACGCATAACGCATAACGCATAACGCATAACGCATAACGCTTAACGCATAACTCATATCGCATAACGCATAAATCATAACCCATAACGCACAACGCATAACGCATAATGCACAACGCATAACGAATACCGCAAAACGCATAACGCATAACGCATAACGCATAACGCATAACGCATAACGCATAACGCATAACGCATAACGCATAACGCATAAAGCATAAAGCATAAATCATAACGCATAACGAATACCGCAAAACGTATATCGCCTAACACATAACGGATCACGCATAACGCATAACGCATAACGTATAACGCATAACGCATAACGCATAACACATAACGCATAACGCATAATGCTCAACGCATAACGAATACAGCAAAACGCATAACGCTTAACGCATAACGCATAACGCATAATGCATAACGCATAACGCATAACGCATAACGCATAACGCATAACGCATAACGCATAACGCATAACGCATAAGGGATCACGCATAACGCATAACGCATAACGCATAACGCATAACGCATAACGCATAACGCATAACGCATAACGCATAACGCATAACGCATAACGCATAACGCATAACGCATAACGCATAACGCATAAAGCATAACGCATAACACATAACTTATAACTCATTACTCATAACGAATAACGCATAACGCATAAGGCATAACGCATAACGCATAACGCATAACGCATAACGCATAAAGCATAACGCATAACGGATAAAGCATAATGCATAACGCATAACGCATAACGCATTACGCATAACTTATAACTCATAACGCATAAGGGATCACGCATAACGCATAACGCATAACGCATAACGCATAACGTATAACGCATAACGCATAACGCATAACGCATAACGCATAACGCATAACGCATAACGCATAACGCATAACGCATAACGCATAACGCATAACGCATAAAGCATAACGCATAACGCATAACTTATAACTCATTACTCATAACGAATTACGCATAACGCATAAGGCATAACGCATAACGCATAACGCATAACGCATAACGCATAAAGCATAACGCATAACGCATAACGGATAAAGCATAAAGCATAAATCATAACGCATAACGAATACCGCAAAACGTATATCGCCTAACACATAACGGATCACGCATAACGCATAACGCATAACGTATAACGCATAACGAATAACGCATAAAGCATAACGCATAACGCATAACGCATAACGCATAACGCATAACGCATAACGCATAACGCATAACGCATAACGCATACCGTATAACGCATAGCGCATAACGCATAACGCATAACGCATAACGCATAACGCATAACGCATAACGCATAACGCATGAAGCATAACGCATAACGCATAACTTATAACTCATTACTCATAACGAATAACGCATAACGCATAAGGCATAACGCATAACGCATAACGCATAACGCATAACGCATAAAGCATAACGCATAACGCATAACGGATAAAGCATAATGCATAACGCATAACGCATAACGCATTACGCATAACTTATAACTCATAACTCATAACGAATAACGCATAACGCAAAATGCATAATGCATGTCGGATCACGCATAACGCATAACGCATAACGCATAACGCATAACGCATAACGAATAACGCATAAAGCATAACGCATAACGCATAACGCATAAAGCATAACGCATAACGCATAACGCATAACGCATTACGCATAACGCATAACTTATAACTCATTACTCATAACGCATAACTCATAACGCATAACGCATAACGCATAACGCATAACGCATAACGCATTACGCATAACTTATAACTCATAACTCATAACGAATAACGCATAACGCAATATGCATAATGCATGTCGGATCACGCATAACGCGTAACGCATAACGCATAAAGCATAACGCATAACGCATAACGCATAACGCATAACGCATAACGGATCACGCATAACGCATAACGCATAACGCATAACGCATAACGCATAACGCATAACGCATAACGGATAAAGCATAATGCATTACGCATAACGCATAACGCATTACGCATAACTTATAACTCATAACTCATAAGGAGTAACGCATAACGCATAAAGCATAACGCATGACGCATAACACATAAAGCATAACGCATAACGCATAACGCATAACGCATAACGCATAACCCCTAACGCATAACGCATAACGTATAACTCATAACGCATAACGCATAACGCATAACGCATAACGCCTAACGCATAACGCATAACGCATAACGCATAACGCATAACGCATAATGCATAACGCATAAAGCATAACGCATAACGCATAACGCATAACCCCTAACGCATAACGCATAACGCATAACGCATAACGCATAACGCATAACGCATTACGCATATCGCATAACGCATAACGCATAACGCATAACGCATAACGCATAAAGCATAACGCATAACGCATAACGCAAACGTATAACGCACAACGCATAACGCATAACGCATAACGCAAAACGCATAACGCATAACGCATAACGCATAACGCATAACGCATAACGCATAACGCATAACGCATAACGCAAAACGCATAACGCATAACGCATAACGCATAACGCATAACGCATAACGCATAAAGCATAACGCATAACGCATAACGCATAACGCATAACGCATTACGCATATCGCATAACGCATAACGCATAACGCATAACGCATAACGCATAAAGCATAACGCATAACGCATAACGCAAACGTATAACGCACAACGCATAACGCATAACGCATAACGCAAAACGCATAACGCATAACGCATAACGCATAACGCATAACGCATAACGCATAACGCATAACGCATAACGCATAACGCATAACGCATAACGCAAAACGCATAACGCATAACGCATAATGCATAAAGCATAACGCATAACGCATAACTTATAACTCATTACTCATAACGAATAACGCATAACGCATAACGCATAACGCATAACGCATAAAGCATAACGCATAACGCATAACGCAAACGTATAACGCACAACGCATAACGCATAACGCATAACGCAAAACGCATAACGCATAACGCATAACGCATAACGCATAACGCATAACGCATAACGCATAACGCATAACGCATAAAGCATAACGCATAACGCATAACTTATAACTCATTACTCATAACGAATAACGCATAACGCATAACGCATAACGGATAACGCATATCGCATAACGCATAACGCATAATGCATAACGCATAAAGCATAACGCATAACGCATAACGCATAACCCCTAACGCATAACGCATAACGTATAACTCATAACGCATAACGCATAACGCATAACGCATAACGCCTAACGCGTAACGCATAACGCATAACCCCTAACGCATAACGCATAACGCATAACGCATAACGTGTAACTAATAACGCACAACGCATAAAGCATAACGCATAACGCATAACGCATATCGCATAACGCATAACGCATAACGTATAACGCACACCGTATAACGCATAACGCATAACGCAAACGTATAACGCACAACGCATAACGCATAACGAACAACGGATAACGCATAACGCATAACGCATAACGCATAACGAATACCGCAAAACGTATATCGCCTAACACATAACGGATCACGCATAACGCATAACGCATATCGCATAACGCATAACGCATAACGTATAACGCACACCGTATAACGCATAACGCATAACGCAAACGTATAACGCACAACGCATAACGCATAACGAACAACGGATAACGCATAACGCATAACGCATAACGCATAACGAATACCGCAAAACGTATATCGCCTAACACATAACGGATCACGCATAACGCATAATGCATAACGCATAAAGCGTAACGCATAACGCATAACGCATAAAGCATAACACATAACGCATAACTCATAATGCACAACGCATAACGAATACAGCAAAACGCATAACGCTTAACGCATAACGCATAACGCATAACGCATAATGCATAACGCATAACGCATAACGCATAACGCATAACGCATAACGTATAACGTATAACGCATACCGCATTACGCATAACTTATAACTCATAACTCATAAGGAGTAACGCATAACGCATAAAGCATAACGCATAACTTATAACACATTACTCATAACGAATAACGCATAACGCATAACTTATAACTCATTACTCATAACGCATAACGCATAACGCATAAAGCATAAAGCATAACGCATAACGCATAACGCATAACGCATAACGCATAACGCATAACGCATAACGCATAACGCATAACGCATAACGCATAACGCATAACGCATAACGCATAACGCATAACGCATAACGCATAACGCATAACGCATAACGCATAACGCATAACGGATAACGCATACCGTATAACGCATAGCGCATAACGCATAACGCATAACGCATAACGCATAACGCATAACGCATAACGCATGAAGCATAACGCATAACGCATAACTTATAACTCATTACTCATAACGAATAACGCATAACGCATAAGGCATAACGCATAACGCATAACGCATAACGCATAACGCATAAAGCATAACGCATAACGCATAACGGATAAAGCATAATGCATAACGCATAACGCATAACGCATTACGCATAACTTATAACTCATAACTCATAACGAATAACGCATAACGCAAAATGCATAATGCATGTCGGATCACGCATAACGCATAACGCATAACGCATAACGCATAACGCATAACGAATAACGCATAAAGCATAACGCATAACGCATAACGCATAAAGCATAACGCATAACGCATAACGCATAACGCATTACGCATAACGCATAACTTATAACTCATTACTCATAACGCATAACTCATAACGCATAACGCATAACGCATAACGCATAACGCATAACGCATAACGCATAACGCATAAAGCATAACGCATAACGCATAACGGATAAAGCATAATGCATAACGCATAACGCATAACGCATTACGCATAACTTATAACTCATAACTCATAACGAATAACGCATAACGCAAAATGCAAAACGCATGTCGGATACGCATAACGCATAACGCATAAAGCATAAATCATAACGCATAACGCATAACGTTAACGCATAACCCATAACGCATAAGGCTTGATGCATGACGCATATCGCATATCGCATAAGGCTTGATGCATGACGCATATCGCATAACGCATAACGCATAACGCATAACGCATAACGCATAACGCATAACGCATAACGCATAACGCATAACGCATAACGCATAACGCATAACGCATAACGCATATCGCTTAACGCATAACTCATATCGCATAACGCATAAATCATAACCCATAACGCACAACGCATAACGCATAATGCACAACGCATAACGAATACCGCAAAACGCATAACGCATAACGCATAACGCATAACGCATAACGCATAACTCATAACGCATAACGCATAACGCATAACGCATAAAGCATAAAGCATAAATCATAACGCATAACGAATACCGCAAAACGTATATCGCCTAACACATAACGGATCACGCATAACGCATAACGCATAACGTATAACGCATAACGCATAACGCATAACACATAACGCATAACGCATAATGCTCAACGCATAACGAATACAGCAAAACGCATAACGCTTAACGCATAACGCATAACGCATAATGCATAACGCATAACGCATAACGCATAACGCATAACGCATAACGCATAACGCATAACGCATAAGGGATCACGCATAACGCATAACGCATAACGCATAACGCATAACGCATAACGCATAACGCATAACGCATAACGCATAACGCATAACGCATAACGCATAACGCATAACGCATAACGCATAACGCATAAAGCATAACGCATAACGCATAACTTATAACTCATTACTCATAACGAATTACGCATAACGCATAAGGCATAACGCATAACGCATAACGCATAACGCATAACGCATAACGCATAAAGCATAACGCATAACGCATAACGGATAAAGCATAATGCATAACGCATAACGCATAACGCATTACGCATAACTTATAACTCATAACTCATAACGAATAACGCATAACGCAATATGCATAATGCATGTCGGATCACGCATAACGCGTAACGCATAAATCATAAAGCATAACGCATAACGCATAACGCATAACGCATAACGCATAACGCATAACGCATAACGCATAACGCATAACGCATAACGCATAACGCATAACGCATAACGCATAACGCATAACGCATAACGCATAACGCATAACGCATTACGCATAACTTATAACTCATAACTCATAAGGAGTAACGCATAACGCATAAAGCATAACGCATAACGCATAACGCATAACGCATAACGCATAACGCATAACGCATAACGCATAACGGATCACGCATAACGCATAACGCATAACGCATAACGCATAACGCATAACGCATAACCCCTAACGCATAACGCATAACGTATAACTCATAACGCATAACGCATAACGCATAACGCATAACGCATAACGCATAACCCCTAACGCATAACGCATAACGTATAACTCATAACGCATAACGCATAACGCACAACGCATAACGCATAACGCATAACGCAAAACGCATAACGCATAACGCATAACGCATAACGCATAACGCATAAAGCATAACGCATAACGCATAACGCATAACGCATAACCCCTAACGCATAACGCATAACGTATAACTCATAACTCATAACGCATAACGCATAAAGCATAACGCATAACGCATAACGGATAAAGCATAATGCAAAACGCATAACGCATAACGCATAACGCATTACGCATAACTTATTACCCATAACTCATAAGGAGTAACGCATAACGCATAAACCATAACGCATGACGCATAACGCATAAAGTATAACGCATAACGCATAACGCATAACGCATAACGCATAACGCATAACGCATAACGCATAACGCATAACGCATAACGCATACCGTATAACGCATAGCGCATAACGGATAACGCATAACGCATAACGCATAACGCATAACGCATAACGCATAACGCATAACGCATAACGCATAACGCATGAAGCACAACGCATAACGCATAACGCATAACGCATAACGCATAACGCATAACGCATAACGCATAACGCATAACGCATAATGCATAAAGCATAACGCATAACGCATAACTTATAACTCATTACTCATAACGAATAACGCATAACGCATAACGCATAACGCATAACGCATAATGCATAACGCATAACGCATAACGCATAACGCATAACGCATAACGCATAACGCATAACGCATAACGCATAACGCATTACGCATATCGCATAACGCATAACGCATAACGCATAACGCATAACGCATAACGCATAACGCATAAAGCATAACGCATAACGCATAACGCAAACGTATAACGCACAACGCATAACGCATAACGCATAACGCAAAACGCATAACGCATAACGCATAACGCATAACGCATAACGCATAACGCATAACGCATAACGCATAACGCATAAAGCATAACGCATAACGCATAACTTATAACTCATTACTCATAACGAATAACGCATAACGCATAACGCATAACGGATAACGCATATCGCATAACGCATAACGCATAATGCATAACGCATAAAGCATAACGCATAACGCATAACCCCTAACGCATAACGCATAACGTATAACTCATAACGCATAACGCATAACGCATAACGCATAACGCCTAACGCATAACGCATAACGCATAACCCCTAACGCATAACGCATAACGCATAACGCATAACGTGTAACTAATAACGCACAACGCATAACGCATAACGCATAACGCATAACGCATAACGCATAACGCATAACGCATAACGTATAACGCACACCGTATAACGCATAACGCATAACGCAAACGTATAACGCATAACGCATAACGCATAACGCATAACGCATACCGTATAACGCATAGCGCATAACGCATAACGCATAACGCATAACGCATAACGCATAACGCATAACGCATAACGCATAACGCATAACGCATAACGCATAACGCATAAAGCACAACGAATAACGCATAACGCATAACGCATAACGCATAACGCATAACGCATAACGCATAACGCATAAAGCATAACGCATTACGCATAACTTATAACTCATAACTCATAAGGAGTAACGCATAACGCATAAAGCATAACGCATAACGCATAACGCATAACGCATAACGCATAACGCATAACGCATAACGCATAACGGATCACGCATAACGCATAACGCATAACGCATAACGCATAACGCATAAAGCATAACGCATAACGGATAAAGCATAATGCATAACGCATAACGCATAACGCATTACGCATAACTTATAACTCATAACTCATAAGGAGTAACGCATAACGCATAAAGCATAACGCATGACGCATAACACATAAAGCATAACGCATAACGCATAACGCATAACGCATAACGCATAACGCATAATGCATAACGCATAACGCATAACGCATAACGCATAACGCATAACGCATAACGCATAACGCACAACGCATTACGCATATCGCATAACGCATAACGCATAACGCATAACGCATAACGCATAACGCATAAAGCATAACGCATAACGCATAACGCAAACGTATAACGCACAACGCATAACGCATAACGCATAACGCAAAACGCATAACGCATAACGCATAACGCATAACGCATAAAGCATAACGCATAACGCATAACTTATAACTCATTACTCATAACGAATAACGCATAACGCATAACTTATAACTCATTACTCATAACTCATAACGCATAACGCATAAAGCATAACGCATAACGCATAACGGATAAAGCATAATGCATAACGCATAACGCATAACGCATTACGCATAACTTATTACCCATAACTCATAAGGAGTAACGCATAACGCATAAAGCATAACGCATGACGCATAACGCATAAAGTATAACGCATAACGCATAACGCATAACGCATAACGCATAACGCATAACGCATAACGCATAACGCATAACGCATAACGCATAACACATAACGCATACCGTATAACGCATAGCGCATAACGCATAACGCATAACGCATAACGCATAACGCATAACGCATAACGCATAACGCATAACGCATAACGCATAACGCATTAAGCACAACGCATAACGCATAACGCATAACGCATAACGCATAACGCATAACGCATAACGCATAACGCATAATGCATAAAGCATAACGCATAACGCATAACTTATAACTCATTACTCATAACGAATAACGCATAACGCATAACGCATAACGCATAACGCATAATGCATAACGCATAACGCATAACGCATAACGCATAACGCATAACGCATAACGCATAACGCACAACGCATTACGCATATCGCATAACGCATAACGCATAACGCATAACGCATAACGCATAACGCATAACGCTTAACGCATAACGCATAACGCAAACGTATAACGCACAACGCATAACGCATAACGCATAACGCAAAACGCATAACGCATAACGCATAACGCATAACGCATAACGCATAACGCATAACGCATAACGCATAAAGCATAACGCATAACGCATAACTTATAACTCATTACTCATAACGAATAACGCATAACGCATAACGCATAACGGATAACGCATATCGCATAACGCATAACGCATAATGCATAACGCATAAAGCATAACGCATAACGCATAACCCCTAACGCATAACGCATAACGTATAACTCATAACGCATAACGCATAACGCATAACGCATAACGCCTAACGCGTAACGCATAACGCATAACCCCTAACGCATAACGCATAACGCATAACGCATAACGTGTAACTAATAACGCAAAATGCATAACGCATGTCGGATCACGCATAACGCATAACGCATAAAGCATAAATCATAACGCATAACGCATAACGTTAACGCATAACCCATAACGCATAAGGCTTGATGCATGACGCATATCGCATATCGCATAAGGCTTGATGCATGACGCATATCGCATAACGCATAACGCATAACGCATAACGCATAACGCATAACGCATAACGCATAACGCATAACGCATAACGCATAACGCATAACGCATAACGCATAACGCATAACGCATAACGCATAACGCATAACGCATAACGCATAACTCATATCGCATAACGCATAAATCATAACCCATAACGCACAACGCATATCGCATAATGCACAACGCATAACGAATACCGCAAAACGCATAACGCATAACGCATAACGCATAACGCATAACGCATAACGCATAACGCATAACGCATAACGCATAACGCATAACGCATAAAGCATAAAGCATAAATCATAACGCATAACGAATACCGCAAAACGTATATCGCCTAACACATAACGGATCACGCATAACGCATAACGCATAACGTATAACGCATAACGCATAACGCATAACACATAACGCATAACGCATAATGCTCAACGCATAACGAATACAGCAAAACGCATAACGCTTAACGCATAACGCTTCACGCATAACGCATAACGCATAATGCATAACGCATAACGCATAACGCATAACGCATAACGCATAACGCATAACGCATAACGCATAAGGGATCACGCATAACGCATAACGCATAACGCATAACGCATAACGCATAACGCATAACGCATAACGCATAACGCATAACGCATAACGCATAACGCATAACGCATAACGCATAACGCATAACGCATAACGCATAAAGCATAACGCATAACGCATAACTTATAACTCATTACTCATAACGAATTACGCATAACGCATAACGCATAACGCATAACGCATAACGCATAACGCATAACGCATAAAGCATAACGCATAACGCATAACGCATAAAGCATAATGCATAACGCATAACGCATAACGCATTACGCATAACTTATAACTCATAACTCATAACGAATAACGCATAACGCAATATGCATAATGCATGTCGGATCACGCATAACGCGTAACGCATAACGCATAAAGCATAACGCATAACGCATAACGCATAACGCATAACGCATAACGCATAACGCATAACGCATAACGCATAACGCATAACGCATAACGCATAACGCATAACGCATAACGCATAACGCATAACGCATAACGCATAACGCATAACGCATAAAGCATAACGCATTACGCATAACTTATAACTCATAACTCATAAGGAGTAACGCATAACGCATAAAGCATAACGCATAACGCATAACGCATAACGCATAACGCATAACGCATAACGCATAACGCATAACGGATCACGCATAACGCATAACGCATAACGCATAACGCATAACGGATAAAGCATAATGCATTACGCATAACGCATAACGCATTACGCATAACTTATAACTCATAACTCATAAGGAGTAACGCATAACGCATAAAGCATAACGCATGACGCATAACACATAAAGCATAACGCATAACGCATAACGCATAACGCATAACGCATAACCCCTAACGCATAACGCATAACGTATAACTCATAACGCATAACGCATAACGCATAACGCATAACGCCTAACGCATAACGCATAACCCCTAACGCATAACGCATAACGCATAATGCATAACGCATAAAGCATAACGCATAACGCATAACGCATAACCCCTAACGCATAACGCATAACGCATAACGCATAACGCATAACGCATAACGCATTACGCATATCGCATAACGCATAACGCATAACGCATAACGCATAACGCATAAAGCATAACGCATAACGCATAACGCAAACGTATAACGCACAACGCATAACGCATAACGCATAACGCAAAACGCATAACGCATAACGCATAACGCATAACGCATAACGCATAACGCATAACGCATAACGCAAAACGCATAACGCATAACGCATAACGCATAACGCATAACGCATAACGCATAAAGCATAACGCATAACGCATAACGCATAACGCATAACGCATTACGCATATCGCATAACGCATAACGCATAACGCATAACTTATAACTCATTACTCATAACGAATAACGCATAACGCATAACGCATAACGCATAACGCATAAAGCATAACGCATAACGCATAACCCCTAACGCATAACGCATAACGTATAACTCATAACGCATAACGCATAACGCATAACGCATAACGCCTAACGCGTAACGCATAACGCATAACCCCTAACGCATAACGCATAACGCATAACGCATAACGTGTAACTAATAACGCACAACGCATAAAGCATAACGCATAACGCATAACGCATATCGCATAACGCATAACGCATAACGTATAACGCACACCGTATAACGCATAACGCATAACGCAAACGTATAACGCACAACGCATAACGCATAACGAACAACGGATAACGCATAACGCATAACGCATAACGCATAACGAATACCGCAAAACGTATATCGCCTAACACATAACGGATCACGCATAACGCATAACGCATAACGCATAACGCATAACGCATAACGTATAACGCACACCGTATAACGCATAACGCATAACGCAAACGTATAACGCACAACGCATAACGCATAACGAACAACGGATAACGCATAACGCATAACGCATAACGCATAACGAATACCGCAAAACGTATATCGCCTAACACATAACGGATCACGCATAACGCATAACGCATAACGCATGAAGCACAACGCATAACGCATAACGCATAACGCATAACGCATAACGCATAACGCATAACGCATAACGCATAACGCATAACGCATAACGCATAATGCATAAAGCATAACGCATAACGCATAACTTATAACTCATTACTCATAACGAATAACGCATAACGCATAACGCATAACGCATAACGCATAAAGCATAACGCATAACGCATAACGCAAACGTATAACGCACAACGCATAACGCATAACGCATAACGCAAAACGCATAACGCATAACGCATAACGCATAACGCATAACGCATAACGCATAACGCATAACGCATAAAGCATAACGCATAACGCATAACTTATAACTCATTACTCATAACGAATAACGCATAACGCATAACGCATAACGGATAACGCATATCGCATAACGCATAACGCATAATGCATAACGCATAAAGCATAACGCATAACGCATAACCCCTAACGCATAACGCATAACGTATAACTCATAACGCATAACGCATAACGCATAACGCATAACGCCTAACGCGTAACGCATAACGCATAACCCCTAACGCATAACGCATAACGCATAACGCATAACGTGTAACTAATAACGCACAACGCATAAAGCATAACGCATAACGCATAACGCATATCGCATAACGCATAACGCATAACGTATAACGCACACCGTATAACGCATAACGCATAACGCAAACGTATAACGCACAACGCATAACGCATAACGAACAACGGATAACGCATAACGCATAACGCATAACGCATAACGAATACCGCAAAACGTATATCGCCTAACACATAACGGATCACGCATAACGCATAACGCATAACGCATATCGCATAACGCATAACGCATAACGCATAACGCACACCGTATAACGCATAACGCATAACGCAAACGTATAACGCACAACGCATAACGCATAACGAACAACGGATAACGCATAACGCATAACGCATAACGCATAACGAATACCGCAAAACGTATATCGCCTAACACATAACGGATCACGCATAACGCATAATGCATAACGCATAAAGCGTAACGCATAACGCATAACGCATAAAGCATAACACATAACGCATAACTCATAATGCACAACGCATAACGAATACAGCAAAACGCATAACGCTTAACGCATAACGCATAACGCATAACACATAATGCATAACGCATAACGCATAACGCATAACGCATAACGCATAACGTATAACGTATAACGCATACCGCATTACGCATAACTTATAACTCATAACTCATAAGGAGTAACGCATAACGCATAAAGCATAACGCATAACGCATAACGCATAACGCATAAAGCATAACGCATAACGCATAACTTATAACACATTACTCATAACGAATAACGCATAACGCATAACTTATAACTCATTACTCATAACGCATAACGCATAACGCATAAAGCATAAAGCATAACGCATAACGCATAACGCATAACGCATAACGCATAACGCATAACGCATAACGCATAACGCATAACGCATAACGCATAACGCATAACGCATAACGCATAACGCATAACGCATAACGCATAACGCATAACGCATAACGCATAACGCATAACGCATACCGTATAACGCATAGCGCATAACGCATAACGCATAACGCATAACGCATAACGCATAACGCATAACGCATAACGCATGAAGCATAACGCATAACGCATAACTTATAACTCATTACTCATAACGAATAACGCATAACGCATAAGGCATAACGCATAACGCATAACGCATAACGCATAACGCATAAAGCATAACGCATAACGCATAACGGATAAAGCATAATGCATAACGCATAACGCATAACGCATTACGCATAACTTATAACTCATAACTCATAACGAATAACGCATAACGCAAAATGCATAATGCATGTCGGATCACGCATAACGCATAACGCATAACGCATAACGCATAACGCATAACGAATAACGCATAAAGCATAACGCATAACGCATAACGCATAAAGCATAACGCATAACGCATAACGCATAACGCATTACGCATAACGCATAACTTATAACTCATTACTCATAACGCATAACTCATAACGCATAACGCATAACGCATAACGCATAACGCATAACGCATAACGCATAAAGCATAACGCATAACGCATAACGGATAAAGCATAATGCATAACGCATAACGCATAACGCATTACGCATAACTTATAACTCATAACTCATAACGAATAACGCATAACGCAAAATGCAAAACGCATGTCGGATACGCATAACGCATAACGCATAAAGCATAAATCATAACGCATAACGCATATCGTTAACGCATAACCCATAACGCATAAGGCTTGATGCATGACGCATATCGCATATCGCATAAGGCTTGATGCATGACGCATATCGCATAACGCATAACGCATAACGCATAACGCATAACGCATAACGCATAACGCATAACGCATAACGCATAACGCATAACGCATAACGCATAACGCATAACGCATAACGCTTAACGCATAACTCATATCGCATAACGCATAAATCATAACCCATAACGCACAACGCATAACGCATAATGCACAACGCATAACGAATACCGCAAAACGCATAACGCATAACGCATAACGCATAACGCATAACGCATAACTCATAACGCATAACGCATAACGCATAACGCATAAAGCATAAAGCATAAATCATAACGCATAACGAATACCGCAAAACGTATATCGCCTAACACATAACGGATCACGCATAACGCATAACGCATAACGTATAACGCATAACGCATAACGCATAACACATAACGCATAACGCATAATGCTCAACGCATAACGAATACAGCAAAACGCATAACGCTTAACGCATAACGCATAACGCATAATGCATAACGCATAACGCATAACGCATAACGCATAACGCATAACGCATAACGCATAACGCATAACGCATAAGGGATCACGCATAACGCATAACGCATAACGCATAACGCATAACGCATAACGCATAACGCATAACGCATAACGCATAACGCATAACGCATAACGCATAACGCATAACGCATAACGCATAACGCATAAAGCATAACGCATAACACATAACTTATAACTCATTACTCATAACGAATTACGCATAACGCATAAGGCATAACGCATAACGCATAACGCATAACGCATAACGCATAAAGCATAACGCATAACGGATAAAGCATAATGCATAACGCATAACGCATAACGCATTACGCATAACTTATAACTCATAACGCATAAGGGATCACGCATAACGCATAACGCATAACGCATAACGCATAACGTATAACGCATAACGCATAACGCATAACGCATAACGCATAACGCATAACGCATAACGCATAACGCATAACGCATAACGCATAACGCATAACGCATAAAGCATAACGCATAACGCATAACTTATAACTCATTACTCATAACGAATTACGCATAACGCATAAGGCATAACGCATAACGCATAACGCATAACGCATAACGCATAAAGCATAACGCATAACGCATAACGGATAAAGCATAAAGCATAAATCATAACGCATAACGAATACCGCAAAACGTATATCGCCTAACACATAACGGATCACGCATAACGCATAACGCATAACGTATAACGCATAACGAATAACGCATAAAGCATAACGCATAACGCATAACGCATAACGCATAACGCATAACGCATAACGCATAACGCATAACGCATAACGCATACCGTATAACGCATAGCGCATAACGCATAACGCATAACGCATAACGCATAACGCATAACGCATAACGCATAACGCATGAAGCATAACGCATAACGCATAACTTATAACTCATTACTCATAACGAATAACGCATAACGCATAAGGCATAACGCATAACGCATAACGCATAACGCATAACGCATAAAGCATAACGCATAACGCATAACGGATAAAGCATAATGCATAACGCATAACGCATAACGCATTACGCATAACTTATAACTCATAACTCATAACGAATAACGCATAACGCAAAATGCATAATGCATGTCGGATCACGCATAACGCATAACGCATAACGCATAACGCATAACGCATAACGAATAACGCATAAAGCATAACGCATAACGCATAACGCATAAAGCATAACGCATAACGCATAACGCATAACGCATTACGCATAACGCATAACTTATAACTCATTACTCATAACGCATAACTCATAACGCATAACGCATAACGCATAACGCATAACGCATAACGCATTACGCATAACTTATAACTCATAACTCATAACGAATAACGCATAACGCAATATGCATAATGCATGTCGGATCACGCATAACGCGTAACGCATAACGCATAAAGCATAACGCATAACGCATAACGCATAACGCATAACGCATAACGCATAACGCATAACGCATAACGCATAACGCATAACGCATAACGCATAACGCATAACGCATAACGCATAACGCATAACGCATAACGCATAACGCATAACGCATAACGCATAACGCATAACGCATAACGCATAACGCATAAAGCATAACGCATTACGCATAACTTATAACTCATAACTCATAAGGAGTAACGCATAACGCATAAAGCATAACGCATAACGCATAACGCATAACGCATAACGCATAACGCATAACGCATAACGCATAACGGATCACGCATAACGCATAACGCATAACGCATAACGCATAACGCATAACGCATAACGCATAACGGATAAAGCATAATGCATTACGCATAACGCATAACGCATTACGCATAACTTATAACTCATAACTCATAAGGAGTAACGCATAACGCATAAAGCATAACGCATGACGCATAACACATAACGCATAACGCATAACGCATAACGCATAACGCATAACGCATAACCCCTAACGCATAACGCATAACGTATAACTCATAACGCATAACGCATAACGCATAACGCATAACGCCTAACGCATAACGCATAACCCCTAACGCATAACGCATAACGCATAATGCATAACGCATAAAGCATAACGCATAACGCATAACGCATAACCCCTAACGCATAACGCATAACGCATAACGCATAACGCATAACGCATAACGCATAACGCATATCGCATAACGCATAACGCATAACGCATAACGCATAACGCATAAAGCATAACGCATAACGCATAACGCAAACGTATAACGCACAACGCATAACGCATAACGCATAACGCAAAACGCATAACGCATAACGCATAACGCATAACGCATAACGCATAACGCATAACGCATAACGCATAACGCAAAACGCATAACGCATAACGCATAACGCATAACGCATAACGCATAACGCATAAAGCATAACGCATAACGCATAACGCATAACGCATAACGCATTACGCATATCGCATAACGCATAACGCATAACGCATAACGCATAACGCATAAAGCATAACGCATAACGCATAACGCATAACGCATAACGCATAACGCATAACGCATAACGCATAACGCATAACGCATAACGCAAAACGCATAACGCATAACGCATAATGCATAAAGCATAACGCATAACGCATAACTTATAACTCATTACTCATAACGAATAACGCATAACGCATAACGCATAACGCATAACGCATAAAGCATAACGCATAACGCATAACGCAAACGTATAACGCACAACGCATAACGCATAACGCATAACGCAAAACGCATAACGCATAACGCATAACGCATAACGCATAACGCATAACGCATAACGCATAACGCATAACGCATAAAGCATAACGCATAACGCATAACTTATAACTCATTACTCATAACGAATAACGCATAACGCATAACGCATAACGGATAACGCATATCGCATAACGCATAACGCATAATGCATAACGCATAAAGCATAACGCATAACGCATAACGCATAACCCCTAACGCATAACGCATAACGTATAACTCATAACGCATAACGCATAACGCATAACGCATAACGCCTAACGCGTAACGCATAACGCATAACCCCTAACGCATAACGCATAACGCATAACGCATAACGTGTAACTAATAACGCACAACGCATAAAGCATAACGCATAACGCATAACGCATATCGCATAACGCATAACGCATAACGTATAACGCACACCGTATAACGCATAACGCATAACGCAAACGTATAACGCACAACGCATAACGCATAACGAACAACGGATAACGCATAACGCATAACGCATAACGCATAACGAATACCGCAAAACGTATATCGCCTAACACATAACGGATCACGCATAACGCATAACGCATATCGCATAACGCATAACGCATAACGTATAACGCACACCGTATAACGCATAACGCATAACGCAAACGTATAACGCACAACGCATAACGCATAACGAACAACGGATAACGCATAACGCATAACGCATAACGCATAACGAATACCGCAAAACGTATATCGCCTAACACATAACGGATCACGCATAACGCATAAAGCATAACGCATAAAGCATAACGCATAACGCATAACGCATAAAGCATAACACATAACGCATAACTCATAATGCACAACGCATAACGAATACAGCAAAACGCATAACGCTTAACGCATAACGCATAACGCATAACACATAATGCATAACGCATAACGCATAACGCATAACGCATAACGCATAACGTATAACGTATAACGCATACCGCATTACGCATAACTTATAACTCATAACTCATAAGGAGTAACGCATAACGCATAAAGCATAACGCATAACTTATAACACATTACTCATAACGAATAACGCATAACGCATAACTTATAACTCATTACTCATAACGCATAACGCATAACGCATAAAGCATAAAGCATAACGCATAACGCATAACGCATAACGCATAACGCATAACGCATAACGCATAACGCATAACGCATAACGCATAACGCATAACGCATAACGCATAACGCATAACGCATAACGCATAACGCATAACGCATAACGCATAACGCATAACGCATAACGGATAACGCATACCGTATAACGCATAGCGCATAACGCATAACGCATAACGCATAACGCATAACGCATAACGCATAACGCATAACGCATGAAGCATAACGCATAACGCATAACTTATAACTCATTACTCATAACGAATAACGCATAACGCATAAGGCATAACGCATAACGCATAACGCATAACGCATAACGCATAAAGCTTAACGCATAACGCATAACGGATAAAGCATAATGCATAACGCATAACGCATAACGCATTACGCATAACTTATAACTCATAACTCATAACGAATAACGCATAACGCAAAATGCATAATGCATGTCGGATCACGCATAACGCATAACGCATAACGCATAACGCATAACGCATAACGAATAACGCATAAAGCATAACGCATAACGCATAACGCATAAAGCATAACGCATAACGCATAACGCATAACGCATTACGCATAACGCATAACTTATAACTCATTACTCATAACGCATAACTCATAACGCATAACGCATAACGCATAACGCATAACGCATAACGCATAACGCATAACGCATAACGCATAAAGCATAACGCATAACGCATAACGGATAAAGCATAATGCATAACGCATAACGCATAACGCATTACGCATAACTTATAACTCATAACTCATAACGAATAACGCATAACGCAAAATGCAAAACGCATGTCGGATACGCATAACGCATAACGCATAAAGCATAAATCATAACGCATAACGCATAACGTTAACGCATAACCCATAACGCATAAGGCTTGATGCATGACGCATATCGCATATCGCATAAGGCTTGATGCATGACGCATATCGCATAACGCATAACGCATAACGCATAACGCATAACGCATAACGCATAACGCATAACGCATAACGCATAACGCATAACGCATAACGCATAACGCATAACGCATAACGCATAACGCTTAACGCATAACTCATATCGCATAACGCATAAATCATAACCCATAACGCACAACGCATAACGCATAATGCACAACGCATAACGAATACCGCAAAACGCATAACGCATAACGCATAACGCATAACGCATAACGCATAACTCATAACGCATAAAGCATAACGCATAACGCATAAAGCATAAAGCATAAATCATAACGCATAACGAATACCGCAAAACGTATATCGCCTAACACATAACGGATCACGCATAACGCATAACGCATAACGTATAACGCATAACGCATAACGCATAACACATAACGCATAACGCATAATGCTCAACGCATAACGAATACAGCAAAACGCATAACGCTTAACGCATAACGCATAACGCATAATGCATAACGCATAACGCATAACGCATAACGCATAACGCATAACGCATAACGCATAACGCATAAGGGATCACGCATAACGCATAACGCATAACGCATAACGCATAACGCATAACGCATAACGCATAACGCATAACGCATAACGCATAACGCATAACATATAACGCATAACGCATAACGCATAACGCATAACGCATAAAGCATAACGCATAACGCATAACTTATAACTCATTACTCATAACGAATTACGCATAACGCATAAGGCATAACGCATAACGCATAACGCATAACGCATAACGCATAAAGCATAACGCATAACGCATAACGGATAAAGCATAATGCATAACGCATAACGCATAACGCATTACGCATAACTTATAACTCATAACTCATAACGAATAACGCATAACGCAATATGCATAATGCATGTCGGATCACGCATAACGCGTAACGCATAAATCATAAAGCATAACGCATAACGCATAACGCATAACGCATAACGCATAACGCATAACGCATAACGCATAACGCATAACGCATAACGCATAACGCATAACGCATAACGCATAACGCATAACGCATAACGCATAACGCATAACGCATAACGCATAACGCATTACGCATAACTTATAACTCATAACTCATAAGGAGTAACGCATAACGCATAAAGCATAACGCATAACGCATAACGCATAACGCATAACGCATAACGCATAACGCATAACGCATAACGGATCACGCATAACGCATAACGCATAACGCATAACGCATAACGCATAACGCATAACCCCTAACGCATAACGCATAACGTATAACTCATAACGCATAACGCATAACGCATAACGCATAACGCATAACGCATAACCCCTAACGCATAACGCATAACGTATAACTCATAACGCATAACGCATAACGCACAACGCATAACGCATAACGCATAACGCAAAACGCATAACGCATAACGCATAACGCATAACGCATAACGCATAAAGCATAACGCATAACGCATAACGCATAACGCATAACCCCTAACGCATAACGCATAACGTATAACTCATAACTCATAACGCATAACGCATAAAGCATAACGCATAACGCATAACGGATAAAGCATAATGCAAAACGCATAACGCATAACGCATAACGCATTACGCATAACTTATTACCCATAACTCATAAGGAGTAACGCATAACGCATAAACCATAACGCATGACGCATAACGCATAAAGTATAACGCATAACGCATAACGCATAACGCATAACGCATAACGCATAACGCATAACGCATAACGCATAACGCATACCGTATAACGCATAGCGCATAACGGATAACGCATAACGCATAACGCATAACGCATAACGCATAACGCATAACGCATAACGCATAACGCATAACGCATGAAGCACAACGCATAACGCATAACGCATAACGCATAACGCATAACGCATAACGCATAACGCATAACGCATAACGCATAATGCATAAAGCATAACGCATAACGCATAACTTATAACTCATTACTCATAACGAATAACGCATAACGCATAACGCATAACGCATAACGCATAAAGCATAACGCATAACGCATAACGCATAACGCATAACGCATAACGCATAACGCATAACGCATAACGCATAACGCATTACGCATATCGCATAACGCATAACGCATAACGCATAACGCATAACGCATAACGCATAACGCATAAAGCATAACGCATAACGCATAACGCAAACGTATAACGCACAACGCATAACGCATAACGCATAACGCAAAACGCATAACGCATAACGCATAACGCATAACGCATAACGCATAACGCATAACGCATAACGCATAACGCATAAAGCATAACGCATAACGCATAACTTATAACTCATTACTCATAACGAATAACGCATAACGCATAACGCATAACGGATAACGCATATCGCATAACGCATAACGCATAATGCATAACGCATAAAGCATAACGCATAACGCATAACCCCTAACGCATAACGCATAACGTATAACTCATAACGCATAACGCATAACGCATAACGCATAACGCCTAACGCGTAACGCATGACGCATAACCCCTAACGCATAACGCATAACGCATAACGCATAACGTGTAACTAATAACGCACAACGCATAACGCATAACGCATAACGCATAACGCATAACGCATAACGCATAACGCCTAACGCGTAACGCATGACGCATAACCCCTAACGCATAACGCATAACGCATAACGCATAACGTGTAACTAATAACGCACAACGCATAACGCATAACGCATAACGCATAACGCATATCGCATAACGCATAACGCATAACGTATAACGCACACCGTATAACGCATAACGCATAACGCAAACGTATAACGCATAACGCATAACGCATAACGCATAACGCATACCGTATAACGCATAGCGCATAACGCATAACGCATAACGCATAACGCATAACGCATAACGCATAACGCATAACGCATAACGCATAACGCATAACGCATAACGCATAAAGCACAACGAATAACGCATAACGCATAACGCATAACGCATAACGCATAACGCATAACGCATAACGCATAAAGCATAACGCATTACGCATAACTTATAACTCATAACTCATAAGGAGTAACGCATAACGCATAAAGCATAACGCATAACGCATAACGCATAACGCATAACGCATAACGCATAACGCATAACGCATAACGCATAACGGATCACGCATAACGCATAACGCATAACGCATAACGCATAACGCATAAAGCATAACGCATAACGGATAAAGCATAATGCATAACGCATAACGCATAACGCATTACGCATAACTTATAACTCATAACTCATAAGGAGTAACGCATAACGCATAAAGCATAACGCATGACGCATAACACATAAAGCATAACGCATAACGCATAACGCATAACGCATAACGCATAACCCCTAACGCATAACGCATAACGTATAACTCATAACGCATAACGCATAACGCATAACGCATAACGCATAACGCATAACCCCTAACGCATAACGCATAACGTATAACTCATAACGCATAACGCATAACGCACAACGCATAACGCATAACGCAAAACGCATAACGCATAACGCATAACGCATAACGCATAACGCATAAAGCATAACGCATAACGCATAACTTATAACTCATTACTCATAACGAATAACGCATAACGCATAACTTATAACTCATTACTCATAACTCATAACGCATAACGCATAAAGCATAACGCATAACGCATAACGGATAAAGCATAATGCATAACGCATAACGCATAACGCATTACGCATAACTTATTACCCATAACTCATAAGGAGTAACGCATAACGCATAAAGCATAACGCATGACGCATAACGCATAAAGTATAACGCATAACGCATAACGCATAACGCATAACGCATAACGCATAACGCATAACGCATAACGCATAACGCATAACGCATACCGTATAACGCATAGCGCATAACGCATAACGCATAACGCATAACGCATAACGCATAACGCATAACGCATAACGCATAACGCATAACGCATAACGCATGAAGCACAACGCATAACGCATAACGCATAACGCATAACGCATAACGCATAACGCATAACGCATAACGCATAACGCATAACCCCTAACGCATAACGCATAACGTATAACTCATAACGCATAACGCATAACGCATAACGCATAACGCATAACGCATAACCCCTAACGCATAACGCATAACGTATAACTCATAACGCATAACGCATAACGCACAACGCATAACGCATAACGCATAACGCAAAACGCATAACGCATAACGCATAACGCATAACGCATAAAGCATAACGCATAACGCATAACTTATAACTCATTACTCATAACGAATAACGCATAACGCATAACTTATAACTCATTACTCATAACGAATAACGCATAACGCATAACGCATAACGCATAACGCATAATGCATAACGCATAACGCATAACGCATAACGCATAACGCATAACGCATAACGCATAACGCATAACGCATAACGCATTACGCATATCGCATAACGCATAACGCATAACGCATAACGCATAACGCATAACGCATAAAGCATAACGCATAACGCATAACGCAAACGTATAACGCACAACGCATAACGCATAACGCATAACGCAAAACGCATAACGCATAACGCATAACGCATAACGCATAACGCATAACGCATAACGCATAACGCATAACGCATAACGCATAAAGCATAACGCATAACGCATAACTTATAACTCATTACTCATAACGAATAACGCATAACGCATAACGCATAACGGATAACGCATATCGCATAACGCATAACGCATAATGCATAACGCATAAAGCATAACGCATAACGCATAACCCCTAACGCATAACGCATAACGTATAACTCATAACGCATCACGCATAACGCATAACGCATAACGCCTAACGCGTAACGCATAACGCATAAACCCTAACGCATAACGCATAACGCATAACGCATAACGCATAACGTGTAACTAATAACGCACAACGCATAAAGCATAACGCATAACGCATAACGCATATCGCATAACGCATAACGCATAACGTATAACGCACACCGTATAACGCATAACGCATAACGCAAACGTATAACGCATAACGCATAACGCATAACGCATAACGCATACCGTATAACGCATAGCGCATAACGCATAACGCATAACGCATAACGCATAACGCATAACGCATAACGCATAACGCATAACGCATAACGCATAACGCATGAAGCACAACGCATAACGCATAACGCATAACGCATAACGCATAACGCATAACGCATAACGCATAACTCATAACGCATAAAGCATAACGCATTACGCATAACTTATAACTCATAACTCATAAGGAGTAACGCATAACGCATAAAGCATAACGCATAACGCATAACGCATAACGCATAACGCATAACGCATAACGCATAACGCATAAAGCATAACGCATAACGCATAACGCAAACGTATAACGCACAACGCATAACGCATAACGCATAACGCAAAACGCATAACGCATAACGCATAACGCATAACGCATAACGCATAACGCATAACGCATAACGCATAAAGCATAACGCATAACGCATAACTTATAACTCATTACTCATAACGAATAACGCATAACGCATAACGCATAACGGATAACGCATATCGCATAACGCATAACGCATAATGCATAACGCATAAAGCATAACGCATAACGCATAACCCCTAACGCATAACGCATAACGTATAACTCATAACGCATAACGCATAACGCATAACGCATAACGCCTAACGCGTAACGCATAACGCATAACCCCTAACGCATAACGCATAACGCATAACGCATAACGTGTAACTAATAACGCACAACGCATAAAGCATAACGCATAACGCATAACGCATATCGCATAACGCATAACGCATAACGTATAACGCACACCGTATAACGCATAACGCATAACGCAAACGTATAACGCATAACGCATAACGCATAACGCATAACGCATACCGTATAACGCATAGCGCATAACGCATAACGCATAACGCATAACGCATAACGCATAACGCATAACGCATAACGCATAACGCATAACGCATAACGCATAACGCATGAAGCACAACGAATAACGCATAACGCATAACGCATAACGCATAACGCATAACGCATAACGCATAACGCATAACGCATAAAGCATAACGCATTACGCATAACTTATAACTCATAACTCATAAGGAGTAACGCATAACGCATAAAGCATAACGCATAACGCATAACGCATAACGCATAACGCATAACGCATAACGGATCACGCATAACGCATAACGCATAACGCATAACGCATAACGCATAAAGCATAACGCATAACGGATAAAGCATAATGCATAACGCATAACGCATAACGCATTACGCATAACTTATAACTCATAACTCATAAGGAGTAACGCATAACGCATAAAGCATAACGCATGACGCATAACACATAAAGCATAACGCATAACGCATAACGCATAACGCATAACGCATAACCCCTAACGCATAACGCATAACGTATAACTCATAACGCATAACGCATAACGCATAACGCATAACGCATAACGCATAACCCCTAACGCATAACGCATAACGTATAACTCATAACGCATAACGCATAACGCACAACGCATAACGCATAACGCATAACGCAAAACGCATAACGCATAACGCATAACGCATAACGCATAACGCATAAAGCATAACGCATAACGCATAACTTATAACTCATTACTCATAACGAATAACGCATAACGCATAACTTATAACTCATTACTCATAACTCATAACGCATAACGCATAAAGCATAACGTATAACGCATAACGGATAAAGCATAATGCATAACGCATAACGCATAACGCATAACGCATTACGCATAACTTATTACCCATAACTCATAAGGAGTAACGCATAACGCATAAAGCATAACGCATGACGCATAACGCATAAAGTATAACGCATAACGCATAACGCATAACGCATAACGCATAACGCATAACGCATAACGCATAACGCATAACGCATACCGTATAACGCATAGCGCATAACGCATAACGCATAACGCATAACGCATAACGCATAACGCATAACGCATAACGCATAACGCATAACGCATGAAGCACAACGCATAACGCATAACGCATAACGCATAACGCATAACGCATAACGCATAACGCATAACGCATAACGCATAACGCATAACCCCTAACGCATAACGCATAACGTATAACTCATAACGCATAACGCATAACGCATAACGCATAACGCATAACGCATAACCCCTAACGCATAACGCATAACGTATAACTCATAACGCATAACGCATAACGCACAACGCATAACGCATAACGCATAACGCAAAACGCATAACGCATAACGCATAACGCATAACGCATAAAGCATAACGCATAACGCATAACTTATAACTCATTACTCATAACGAATAACGCATAACGCATAACTTATAACTCATTACTCATAACGAATAACGCATAACGCATAACGCATAACGCATAACGCATAATGCATAACGCATAACGCATAACGCATAACGCATAACGCATAACGCATAACGCATAACGCATAACGCATAACGCATTACGCATATCGCATAACGCATAACGCATAACGCATAACGCATAACGCATAACGCATAAAGCATAACGCATAACGCATAACGCAAACGTATAACGCACAACGCATAACGCATAACGCAAAACGCATAACGCATAACGCATAACGCATAACGCATAACGCATAACGCATAACGCATAACGCATAACGCATAACGCATAACGCATAACGCATAACGCATAACTTATAACTCATTACTCATAACGAATAACGCATAACGCATAACGCATAACGGATAACGCATATCGCATAACGCATAACGCATAATGCATAACGCATAAAGCATAACGCATAACGCATAACCCCTAACGCATAACGCATAACGTATAACTCATAACGCATAACGCATAACGCATAACGCATAACGCATAACGCATAACGCGTAACGCATAACGCATAACCCCTAACGCATAACGCATAACGCATAACGCATAACGTGTAACTAATAACGCACAACGCATAAAGCATAACGCATAACGCATAACGCATATCGCATAACGCATAACGCATAACGTATAACGCACACCGTATAACGCATAACGCATAACGCAAACGTATAACGCATAACGCATAACGCATAACGCATAACGCATACCGTATAACGCATAGCGCATAACGCATAACGCATAACGCATAACGCATAACGCATAACGCATAACGCATAACGCATAACGCATAACGCATAACGCATGAAGCACAACGCATAACGCATAACGCATAACGCATAACGCATAACGCATAACGCATAACGCATAACGCATAACGCATAAAGCATAACGCATTACGCATAACTTATAACTCATAACTCATAAGGAGTAACGCATAACGCATAAAACATAACGCATAACGCATAACGCATAACGCATAACGCATAACGCATAACGCATAACGCATAACGGATCACGCATAACGCATAACGCATAACGCATAACGCATAACGCATAACGCATAAAGCATAACGCATAACGGATAAAGCATAATGCATAACGCATAACGCATAACGCATTATGCATAACTTATAACTCATAACTCATAAGGAGTAACGCATAACGCATAAAGCATAACGCATGACGCATAACACATAAAGCATAACGCATAACGCATAACGCATAACGCATAACGCATAACCCCTAACGCATAACGCATAACGTATAACTCATAACGCATAACGCATAACGCATAACGCATAACGCATAACGCATAACGCATAACGCATAACGCATAACCCCTAACGCATAACGCATAACGTATAACTCATAACGCATAACGCATAACGCAAAACGCATAACGCATAACGCATAACGCATAACGCATAACGCATAACGCATAAAGCATAACGCATAACGCATAACTTATAACTCATTACTCATAACGAATAACGCATAACGCATAACTTATAACTCATTACTCATAACTCGTAACGCATAACGCATAAAGCATAACGCATAACGCATAACGGATAAAGCATAATGCATAACGCATAACGCATAACGCATAACGCATTACGCATAACGCATAACGCATAACGCATAACGCATAACGCATAACGCATTACGCATATCGCATAACGCATAACGCATAACGCATAACGCATAACGCATAACGCATAAAGCATAACGCATAACGCATAACGCAAACGTATAACGCACAACGCATAACGCATAACGCAAAACGCATAACGCATAACGCATAACGCATAACGCATAACGCATAACGCATAACGCATAACGCATAACGCATAACGCATAAAGCATAACGCATAACGCATAACTTATAACTCATTACTCATAACGAATAACGCATAACGCATAACGCATAACGGATAACGCATATCGCATAACGCATAACGCATAATGCATAACGCATAAAGCATAACGCATAACGCATAACCCCTAACGCATAACGCATAACGTATAACTCATAACGCATAACGCATAACGCATAACGCATAACGCATAACGCCTAACGCGTAACGCATAACGCATAACCCCTAACGCATAACGCATAACGCATAACGCATAACGTGTAACTAATAACGCACAACGCATAAAGCATAACGCATAACGCATAACGCATATCGCATAACGCATAACGCATAACGTATAACGCACACCGTATAACGCATAACGCATAACGCAAACGTATAACGCATAACGCATAACGCATAACGCATAACGCATACCGTATAACGCATAACGCATAACGCATAACGCATAACGCATAACGCATAACGCATAACGCATAACGCATAACGCATAACGCATAACGCATAACGCATGAAGCACAACGCATAACGCATAACGCATAACGCATAACGCATAACGCATAACGCATAACGCATAACGCATAACGCATAAAGCATAACGCATTACGCATAACTTATAACTCATAACTCATAAGGAGTAACGCATAACGCATAAAGCATAACGCATAACGCATAACGCATAACGCATAACGCATAACGCATAACGCATAACGCATAACGGATCACGCATAACGCATAACGCATAACGCATAACGCATAACGCATAACGCATAAAGCATAACGCATAACGGATAAAGCATAATGCATAACGCATAACGCATAACGCATTACGCATAACTTATAACTCATAACTCATAAGGAGTAACGCATAACGCATAAAGCATAACGCATGACGCATAACACATAAAGCATAACGCATAACGCATAACGCATAACGCATAACGCATAACCCCTAACGCATAACGCATAACGTATAACTCATAACGCATAACGCATAACGCATAACGCATAACGCATAACGCATAACGCATAACGCATAACGCATAACCCCTAACGCATAACGCATAACGTATAACTCATAACGCATAACGCATAACGCAAAACGCATAACGCATAACGCATAACGCATAACGCATAACGCATAACGCATAAAGCATAACGCATAACGCATAACTTATAACTCATTACTCATAACGAATAACGCATAACGCATAACTTATAACTCATTACTCATAACTCGTAACGCATAACGCATAAAGCATAACGCATAACGCATAACGGATAAAGCATAATGCATAACGCATAACGCATAACGCATAACGCATTACGCATAACTTATTACCCATAACTCATAAGGAGTAACGCATAACGCATAAAGCATAACGCATGACGCATAACGCATAAAGTATAACGCATAACGCATAACGCATAACGCATAACGCATAACGCATAACGCATAACGCATAACGCATAACGCATAACGCATACCGTATAACGCATAGCGCATAACGCATAACGCATAACGCATAACGCATAACGCATAACGCATAACGCATAACGCATAACGCATAACGCATAACGCATAACGCATAACGCATAACGCATAAAGTATAACGCATAACGCATAACGCATAACGCATAACGCATAACGCATAACGCATAACGCATAACGCATAACGCATAACGCATAACGCATAACGCATACCGTATAACGCATAGCGCATAACGCATAACGCATAACGCATAACGCATAACGCATAACGCATAACGCATAACGCATAATGCATAAAGCATAACGCATAACGCATAACTTATAACTCATTACTCATAACGAATAACGCATAACGCATAACGCATAACGCATAATGCATAACGCATAACGCATAACGCATAACGCAAAACGCATAACGCATAACGCATAACGCATAACGCATTACGCATATCGCATAACGCATAACGCATAACGCATAACGCATAACGCATAACGCATAAAGCATAACGCATAACGCATAACGCAAACGTATAACGCACAACGCATAACGCATAACGCATAACGCAAAACGCATAACGCATAACGCATAACGCATAACGCATAACGCATAACGCATAACGCATAACGCATAAAGCATAACGCATAACGCAAAACTTATAACTCATTACTCATAACGAATAACGCATAACGCATAACGCATAACGGATAACGCATATCGCATAACGCATAACGCATAATGCATAACGCATAAAGCATAACGCATAACGCATAACCCCTAACGCATAACGCATAACGTATAACTCATAACGCATAACGCATAACGCATAACGCATAACGCCTAACGCGTAACGCATAACGCATAACCCCTAACGCATAACGCATAACGCATAACGCATAACGTGTAACTAATAACGCACAACGCATAAAGCATAACGCATAACGCATAACGCATAACGCATATCGCATAACGCATAACGCATAACGTATAACGCACACCGTATAACGCATAACGCATAACGCAAACGTATAACGCACAACGCATAACGCATAACGAACAACGGATAACGCGTAACGCATAACGCATAACCCCTAACGCATAACGCATAACGCATAACGCATAACGTGTAACTAATAACGCATAACGTATAACTCATAACGCATAACGCATAACGCATAACGCATAACGCCTAACGCGTAACGCATAACGCATAACCCCTAACGCATAACGCATAACGCATAACGCATAACGTGTAACTAATAACGCACAACGCATAAAGCATAACGCATAACGCATAACGCATAACGCATATCGCATAACGCATAACGCATAACGCATAACGCATATCGCATAACGCATAACTTATAACTCATTACTCATAACGAATAACGCATAACGCATAACGCATAACGCATAACGCATAATGCATAACGCATAACGCATAACGCATAACGCATAACGCATAACGCATAACGCATAACGCATAACGCATAACGCATTACGCATATCGCATAACGCATAACGCATAACGCATAACGCATAACGCATAACGCATAAAGCATAACGCATAACGCATAACGCAAACGTATAACGCACAACGCATAACGCATAACGCAAAACGCATAACGCATAACGCATAACGCATAACGCATAACGCATAACGCATAACGCATAACGCATAACGCATAACGCATAAAGCATAACGCATAACGCATAACTTATAACTCATTACTCATAACGAATAACGCATAACGCATAACGCATAACGGATAACGCATATCGCATAACGCATAACGCATAATGCATAACGCATAAAGCATAACGCATAACGCATAACCCCTAACGCATAACGCATAACGTATAACTCATAACGCATAACGCATAACGCATAACGCATAACGCATAACGCCTAACGCGTAACGCATAACGCATAACCCCTAACGCATAACGCATAACGCATAACGCATAACGTGTAACTAATAACGCACAACGCATAAAGCATAACGCATAACGCATAACGCATATCGCATAACGCATAACGCATAACGTATAACGCACACCGTATAACGCATAACGCATAACGCAAACGTATAACGCATAACGCATAACGCATAACGCATAACGCATACCGTATAACGCATAGCGCATAACGCATAACGCATAACGCATAACGCATAACGCATAACGCATAACGCATAACGCATAACGCATAACGCATAACGCATGAAGCACAACGCATAACGCATAACGCATAACGCATAACGCATAACGCATAACGCATAACGCATAACGCATAAAGCATAACGCATTACGCATAACTTATAACTCATAACTCATAAGGAGTAACGCATAACGCATAAAGCATAACGCATAACGCATAACGCATAACGCATAACGCATAACGCATAACGCATAACGCATAACGGATCACGCATAACGCATAACGCATAACGCATAACGCATAACGCATAACGCATAAAGCATAACGCATAACGGATAAAGCATAATGCATAACGCATAACGCATAACGCATTACGCATAACTTATAACTCATAACTCATAAGGAGTAACGCATAACGCATAAAGCATAACGCATGACGCATAACACATAAAGCATAACGCATAACGCATAACGCATAACGCATAACGCATAACCCCTAACGCATAACGCATAACGTATAACTCATAACGCATAACGCATAACGCATAACGCATAACGCATAACGCATAACGCATAACGCATAACGCATAACCCCTAACGCATAACGCATAACGTATAACTCATAACGCATAACGCATAACGCAAAACGCATAACGCATAACGCATAACGCATAACGCATAACGCATAACGCATAAAGCATAACGCATAACGCATAACTTATAACTCATTACTCATAACGAATAACGCATAACGCATAACTTATAACTCATTACTCATAACTCGTAACGCATAACGCATAAAGCATAACGCATAACGCATAACGGATAAAGCATAATGCATAACGCATAACGTATAACTCATAACGCATAACGCATAACGCATAACGCATAACGCATAACGCATAACGCATAACGCATAACGCATAACGCATAACGCATAACGCATACCGTATAACGCATAGCGCATAACGCATAACGCATAACGCATAACGCATAACGCATAACGCATAACGCATAACGCATAACGCATAACGCATAACGCATAACGCATAACGCATAACGCATAACGCATAAAGTATAACGCATAACGCATAACGCATAACGCATAACGCATAACGCATAACGCATAACGCATAACGCATAACGCATAACGCATAACGCATAACGCATACCGTATAACGCATAGCGCATAACGCATAACGCATAACGCATAACGCATAACGCATAACGCATAACGCATAACGCATAATGCATAAAGCATAACGCATAACGCATAACTTATAACTCATTACTCATAACGAATAACGCATAACGCATAACGCATAACGCATAATGCATAACGCATAACGCATAACGCATAACGCAAAACGCATAACGCATAACGCATAACGCATAACGCATTACGCATATCGCATAACGCATAACGCATAACGCATAACGCATAACGCATAACGCATAAAGCATAACGCATAACGCATAACGCAAACGTATAACGCACAACGCATAACGCATAACGCATAACGCAAAACGCATAACGCATAACGCATAACGCATAACGCATAACGCATAACGCATAACGCATAACGCATAAAGCATAACGCATAACGCAAAACTTATAACTCATTACTCATAACGAATAACGCATAACGCATAACGCATAACGGATAACGCATATCGCATAACGCATAACGCATAATGCATAACGCATAAAGCATAACGCATAACGCATAACCCCTAACGCATAACGCATAACGTATAACTCATAACGCATAACGCATAACGCATAACGCATAACGCCTAACGCGTAACGCATAACGCATAACCCCTAACGCATAACGCATAACGCATAACGCATAACGTGTAACTAATAACGCACAACGCATAAAGCATAACGCATAACGCATAACGCATAACGCATATCGCATAACGCATAACGCATAACGTATAACGCACACCGTATAACGCATAACGCATAACGCAAACGTATAACGCACAACGCATAACGCATAACGAACAACGGATAACGCATAACGCATAACGCATAACGCATAACGAATACCGCAAAACGTATATCGCCTAACACATAACGGATCACGCATAACGCATAACGCATAACGCATATCGCATAACGCATAACGCAAAACGTATAACGCACACCGTATAACGCATAACGCATAACGCAAACGTATAACGCACAACGCATAACGCATAACGAACAACGGATAACGCATAACGCATAACGCATAACGCATAACGAATACCGCAAAACGTATATCGCCTAACACATAACGGATCACGCATAACGCATAATGCATAACGCATAAAGCGTAACGCATAACGCATAACGCATAAAGCATAACACATAACGCATAACTCATAATGCACAACGCATAACGAATACAGCAAAACGCATAACGCTTAACGCATAACGCATAACGCATAACACATAATGCATAACGCATAACGCATAACGCATAACGCATAACGCATAACGTATAACGTATAACGTATAACGCATACCGCATTACGCATAACTTATAACTCATAACTCATAAGGAGTAACGCATAACGCATAAAGCATAACGCATAACGCATAACGCATAAAGCATAACGCATAACGCATAACTTATAACTCATTACTCATAACGAATAACGCATAACGCATAACTTATAACTCATTACTCATAACGCATAACGCATAACGCATAAAGCATAACGCATAACGCATAACGCATAACGCATAACGCATAACGCATAACGCATAACGCATAACGCATAACGCATAACGCATAACGCATAACGCATAACGCATAACGCATAACGCATAACGCATAACGCATAACGCATAACGCATACCGTATAACGCATAGCGCATAACGCATAACGCATAACGCATAACGCATAACGCATAACGCATAACGCATGAAGCATAACGCATAACGCATAACTTATAACTCATTACTCATAACGAATAACGCATAACGCATAAGGCATAACGCATAACGCATAACGCATAACGCATAACGCATAAAGCATAACGCATAACGCATAACGGATAAAGCATAATGAATAACGCATAACGCATAACGCATTACGCATAACTTATAACTCATAACTCATAACGAATAACGCATAACGCAAAATGCATAATGCATGTCGGATCACGCATAACACATAACGCATAACGCATAACGCATAACGCATAACGAATAACGCATAAAGTATAACGCATAACGCATAACGCATAAAGCATAACGCATAACGCATAACGCATAACGCATTACGCATAACGCATAACTTATAACTCATTACTCATAACGCATAACTCATAACGCATAACGCATAACGCATAACGCATAACGCATAACGCATAACGCATAACGCATAAAGCATAACGCATAACGCATAACGGATAAAGCATAATGCATAACGCATAACGCATAACGCATTACGCATAACTTATAACTCATAACTCATAACGAATAACGCATAACGCATAACGCATAACGCTTAACGCATTACTCATATCGCATAACGCATAAATCATAACCCATAACGTACAACGCATAACGCATAATGCACAACGCATAACGAATACCGCAAAACGCATAACGCATAACGCATAACGCATAACGCATAACGCATAACGCATAACTCATAACGCATAACGCATAACGCATAACGCATAAAGCATAAAGCATAAATCATAACGCATAACGAATACCGCAAAACGTATATCGCCTAACACATAACGAATCACGCATAACGCATAACGCATAACGTATAACGCATAACGCATAACGCATAACACATAACGCATAACGCATAATGCTCAACGCATAACGAATACAGCAAAACGCATAACGCTTAACGCATAACGCTTCACGCATAACGCATAACGCATAATGCATAACGCATAACGCATAACGCATAATGCATAACGCATAAAGCGTAACGCATAACGCATAACGCATAACGCATAACGCATAACGCATAACGCATAAAGCATAACGCATAACGCATAACGCATTACGCATAACATATAACTCATAACTCATAAGGAGTAACGCATATCGCATAAAGCATAACGCATTACGCGTAACGCATAACGCATAACGCACAACGCATAACGCATAACGCATAACGTATAACTCATAACGCATAACGCATAAAGCATAACGCATAACGCATAACGCATAACGCATAACGCATAACGCATAACGCATAACGCATAACGCATAACGCATAAAGCATAACGCATTACGCATAACTTATAACTCATAACTCATAAGGAGTAACGCATAACGCATAAAGCATAACGCATAACGCATAACGCATAACGCATAACGTATAACGCATAACGCATAACGCATAACGCATAACGCATAACGCATAACGCATAACGGATCACGCATAACGCATACCGCATAACGCATAACGCATAACGCATAACGCATAACGCATAACGCATAAAGCATAACGCATAACGCATAACTTATAACTCATAACTCATAAGGAGTAACGCATAACGCATAAATCATAACGCATGACGCATAACGCATAAAGCATAACGCATAACGCATAACGCATAACGCATAACGCATAACGCATAACGCATAACGCATAACGCATAACGCATAAGGGATCACGCATAACGCATAACGCATAACGCATAACGCATAACGCATAACGCATAACGCATAACGCATAACGCATAACGCATAACGCATAACGCATAACGCATAACGCATAACGCATAACGCATAAAGCATAACGCATAACGCATAACTTATAACTCATTGCTCATAACGAATTACGCATAACGCATAAGGCATAACGCATAACGCATAACGCATAACGCATAACGCATAAAGCATAACTTATAACTCATAACTCATAACGAATAACGCATAACGCAATATGCATAATGCATGTCGGATCACGCATAACGCGTAACGCATAACGCATAAAGCATAACGCATAACGCATAACGCATAACGCATAACGCATAACGCATAACGCATAACGCATAACGCATAACGCATAACGCATAACGCATAACGCATAACGCATAACGCATAACGCATAACGCATAACGCATAACGCATAACGCATAACGCATAACGCATAACGCCTAAAGCATAACGCATTACGCATAACTTATAACTCATAACTCATAAGGAGTAACGCAGAACGCATAAAGCATAACGCATAACGCATAACGCATAACGCATAACGCATAACGCATAACGCATAACGCATAACGCATAACGCACAACGCATAAAGCATAACGCATAACGCATAACGCATATCGCATAACGCATAACGCATAACGTATAACGCACACCGTATAACGCATAACGCATAACGCAAACGTATAACGCACAACGCATAACGCATAACGAACAACGGATAACGCATAACGCATAACGCATAACGAATACCGCAAAACGTATATCGCCTAACACATAACGGATCACGCATAACGCATAACGCATAACGCATATCGCATAACGCATAACGCATAACGTATAACGCACACCGTATAACGCATAACGCATAACGCATAACGCATAACGCATAACGCATAACGCATAACGCATAACGCATAAAGCATAACGCATAACGCATAACGCATAACGCATAACGCATAACGCATAACGCATAACGCATAAAGCATAACGCATATCGCATAACTTATAACTCATTACTCATAACGAATAACGCATAACGCATAACGCATAACGGATAACGCATATCGCATAACGCATAACGCATAATGCATAACGCATAAAGCATAACGCATAACGCATAACGCATAACCCCTAACGCATAACGCATAACGTATAACTCATAACGCATAACGCATAACGCATAACGCATAACGCCTAACGCATAACGCATAACCCCTAACGCATAACGCATAACGCATAACGCATAACGTGTAACTAATAACGCATAACGCATAAAGCATAACGCATAACGCATAACGCATATCGCATAACGCATACGCATAACGTATAACGCATAACGCATACCGTATAACGCATAACGCATAACGCAAACGTATAACGCACAACGCATAACGCATAACGAACAACGGATAACGCATAACGCATAACGCATAACGCATAACGAATACCGCAAAACGTATATCGCCTAACATATAACGGATCACGCATAACGCATAACGCATAACGTATAACGCATAACGCATAACGCATAACACATAACGCATAACACATAATGCACAACGCATTACGAATACAGCAAAACGCATAACGCTTAACGCATAACGGATCACGCATAACGCATAACGCATTACGCATAACTTATAACTCATTACTCATAACGAATAACGCATAACGCATAAGGCATAACGCATAAAGCATAACGCATAACGCATAACGCATAACGCATAACGCATAACGCATAACGCATAACGCGTAATGCATGAAGCATAACGCATAACGCATAACTTATAACTCATTACTCATAACGAATAACGCATAACGCATAACGCATAACGCATAACGCATAATGCATAACGCATAACGCATAACGCATAACGCATAACGCATAACGCATAACGCATAACGCATAACGCATAACGCATAACGCATAACGCATTACGCATATCGCATAACGCATAACGCATAACGCATAACGCATAACGCATAACGCATAAAGCATAACGCATAACGCATAACGCAAACGTATAACGCACAACGCATAACGCATAACGCATAACTCAAAACGCATAACGCATAACGCATAACGCATAACGCATAACGCATAACGCATAACGCATAACGCATAAAGCATAACGCATAACGCATAACTTATAACTCATTACTCATGACGAATAACGCATAACGCATAACGCATAACGGATAACGCATATCGCATAACGCATAACGCATAATGCATAACGCATAAAGCATAACGCATAACGCATAACGCATAACCCCTAACGCATAACGCATAACGCATAACGCATAACGCATAACGCATAACGCATTACGCATATCGCATAACGCATAACGCATAACGCATAACGCATAACGCATAACGCATAACGCATAAAGCATAACGCATAACGCATAACGCAAACGTATAACGCACAACGCATAACGCATAACGCATAACGCATAACGCATAACACATAACGCATAACGCATAATGCTCAACGCATAACGAATACAGCAAAACGCATAACGCTTAACGCATAACGCTTCACGCATAACGCATAACGCATAATGCATAACGCATAACGCATAACGCATAATGCATAACGCATAAAGCGTAACGCATAACGCATAACGCATAACGCATAACGCATAACGCATAAAGCATAACGCATAACGCATAACGCATTACGCATAACATATAACTCATAACTCATAAGGAGTAACGCATATCGCATAAAGCATAACGCATAACGCGTAACGCATAACGCATAACGCACAACGCATAACGCATAACGGATCACGCATAACGCATAACGAATAACGCATAACGCATAACGCATAACGCATAACGCATAAAGCATAACGCATAACGCATAACTTATAACTCATAACTCATAAGGAGTAACGCATAACGCATAAATCATAACGCATGACGCATAACGCATAAAGCATAACGCATAACGCATAACGCATAACGCATAACGCATAACGCATAACGCATAACGCATAACGCATAACGCATAACGCATAACGCATAAGGGATCACGCATAACGCATAACGCATAACGCATAACGCATAACGCATAACGCATAACGCATAACGCATAACGCATAACGCATAACGCATAAAGCATAACGCATTACGCATAACTTATAACTCATAACTCATAAGGAGTAACGCATAACGCATAAAGCATAACGCATAACGCATAACGCATAAAGCATAACGCATAACGCATAACGCATAACGCATAACGTATAACGCATAACGCATAACGCATAACGCATAACGCATAACGCATAACGCATAACGGATCACGCATAACGCATAACGCATAACGCATAACGCATAACGCATAACGCATAACGCATAACGCATAAAGCATAACGCATAACGCATAACTTATAACTCATAACTCATAAGGAGTAACGCATAACGCATAAATCATAACGCATAACGCATAACGCATAACGCATAACGCATAACGCATAACGCATAACGCATAAAGCATAACGCATAACGCATAACTTATAACTCATTACTCATAACGAATTACGCATAACGCATAAGGCATAACGCATAACGCATAACGCATAACGCATAACGCATAAAGCATAACGCATAACGCATAACGGATAAAGCATAATGCATAACGCATAACGCATAACGCATTACGCATAACTTATAACTCATAACTCATAACGAATAACGCATAACGCAATATGCATAATGCATGTCGGATCACGCATAACACGTAACGCATAACGCATAAAGCATAACGCATAACGCATAACGCATAACGCATAACGCATAACGCATAACGCATAACGCATAACGCATAACGCATAACGCATAACGCATAACGCATAACGCATAACGCATAACGCATAACGCATAACGCATAACGCATAACGCATAACGCATAACGCATAACGCATAACGCATAACGCATAACGCATAAAGCATAACGCATTACGCATAACTTATAACTCATAACTCATAAGGAGTAACGCATAACGCATAAAGCATAACGCATAACGCATAACGCATAACGCATAACGCATAACGCATAACGCATAACGCATAACGCATAACGGATCACGCATAACGCATAACGCATAACGCATAACGCACAACGCATAAAGCATAACGCATAACGCATAACGCATATCGCATAACGCATAACGCATAACGTATAACGCACACCGTATAACGCATAACGCATAACGCAAACGTATAACGCACAACGCATAACGCATAACGAACAACGGATAACGCATAACGCATAACGCATAACGCATAACGAATACCGCAAAACGTATATCGCCTAACACATAACGGATCACGCATAACGCATAACGCATAACGCATATCGCATAACGCATAACGCATAACGTATAACGCACACCGTATAACGCATAACGCATAACGCATAACGCATAACGCATAACGCATAACGCATAACGCATAACGCATAACGCATAAAGCATAACGCATAACGCATAACGCATAACGCATAACGCATAACGCATAACGCATAACGCATAACGCATAAAGCATAACGCATATCGCATAACTTATAACTCATTACTCATAACGAATAACGCATAACGCATAACGCATAACGGATAACGCATATCGCATAACGCATAACGCATAATGCATAACGCATAAAGCATAACGCATAACGCATAACGCATAACCCCTAACGCATAACGCATAACGTATAACTCATAACGCATAACGCATAACGCATAACGCATAACGCCTAACGCATAACGCATAACCCCTAACGCATAACGCATAACGCATAACGCATAACGTGTAACTAATAACGCACAACGCATAAAGCATAACGCATAACGCATAACGCATATCGCATAACGCATACGCATAACGTATAACGCATAACGCATACCGTATAACGCATAACGCATAACGCAAACGTATAACGCACAACGCATAACGCATAACGAACAACGGATAACGCATAACGCATAACGCATAACGCATAACGAATACCGCAAAACGTATATCGCCTAACATATAACGGATCACGCATAACGCATAACGCATAACGTATAACGCATAACGCATAACGCATAACACATAACGCATAACACATAATGCACAACGCATTACGAATACAGCAAAACGCATAACGCTTAACGCATAACGGATCACGCATAACGCATAACGCATAACGCATGAAGCATAACGCATAACGCATAACTTATAACTCATTACTCATAACGAATAACGCATAACGCATAAGGCATAACGCATAAAGCATAACGCATAACGCATAACGCATAACGCATAACGCATAACGCATAACGCATAACGCATAACGCATAACGCGTAATGCATGAAGCATAACGCATAACGCAAACGTATAACGCACAACGCATAACGCATAACGCATAACGCAAAACGCATAACGCATAACGCATAACGCATAACGCATAACGCATAACGCATAACGCATAAAGCATAACGCATAACGCATAACTTATAACTCATTACTCATAACGAATAACGCATAACGCATAACTTATAACTCATTACTCATAACTCATAACGCATAACGCATAAAGCATAACGCATAACGCATAACGGATAAAGCATAATGCATAACGCATAACGCATAACGCATAACGCATAACGCATTACGCATAACTTATTACCCATAACTCATAAGGAGTAACGCATAACGCATAAAGCATAACGCATGACGCATAACGCATAAAGTATAACGCATAACGCATAACGCATAACGCATAACGCATAACGCATAACGCATAACGCATAACGCATAACGCATAACGCATAACGCATACCGTATAACGCATAACGCATAACGCATAACGCATAACGCATAACGCATAACGCATAACGCATAACGCATAACGCATAACGCATAACGCATGAAGCACAACGCATAACGCATAACGCATAACGCATAACGCATAACGCATAACGCATAACGCATAACGCATAATGCATAAAGCATAACGCATAACGCATAACTTATAACTCATTACTCATAACGAATAACGCATAACGCATAACGCATAACGAATAACGCATAATGCATAACGCATAACGCATAACGCATAACGCATAACGCATAACGCATAACGCATAACGCATAACGCATAACGCATAACGCATAACGCATAACGCATAACGCATTACGCATATCGCATAACGCATAACGCATAACGCATAACGCATAACGCATAACGCATAACGCATAAAGCATAACGCATAACGCATAACGCAAACATATAACGCACAACGCATAACGCATAACGCATAACGCAAAACGCATAACGCATAACGCATAACGCATAACGCATAACGCATAACGCATAAAGCATAACGCATAACGCATAACTAATAACTCATTACTCATAACGAATAACGCATAACGCATAACGCATAACGGATAACGCATATCGCATAACGCATAACGCATAATGCATAACGCATAAAGCATAACGCATAACGCATAACCCCTAACGCATAACGCATAACGTATAACTCATAACGCATAACGCATAACGCATAACGCATAACGCATAACGCCTAACGCGTAACGCATAACGCATAACCCCTAACGCATAACGCATAACGCATAACGCATAACGTGTAACTAATAACGCACAACGCATAAAGCATAACGCATAACGCATAACGCATATCGCATAACGCATAACGCATAACGTATAACGCACACCGTATAACGCATAACGCATAACGCAAACGTATAACGCACAACGCATAACGCATAACGAACAACGGATAACGCATAACGCATAACGCATAACGCATAACGAATACCGCAAAACGTATATCGCCTAACACATAACGGATCACGCATAACGCATAACGCATAACGCATATCGCATAACGCATAACGCATAACGTATAACGCACACCGTATAACGCATAACGCATAACGCAAACGTATAACGCACAACGCATAACGCATAACGAACAACGGATAACGCATAACGCATAACGCATAACGCATAACGAATACCGCAAAACGTATATCGCCTAACACATAACGGATCACGCATAACGCATAATGCATAACGCATAAAGCGTAACGCATAACGCATAACGCATAAAGCATAACACATAACGCATAACTCATAATGCACAACGCATAACGAATACAGCAAAACGCATAACGCTTAACGCATAACGCATAACGCATAACACATAATGCATAACGCATAACGCATAACGCATAACGCATAACGTATAACGTATAACGCATACCGCATTACGCATAACTTATAACTCATAACTCATAAGGAGTAACGCATAACGCATAAAGCATAACGCATAACGCATAACGCATAAAGCATAACGCATAACGCATAACGCATAACGCATAACGCATAACGCATAACGCATAACGCATAACGCATAACGCATAACGCATAACGCATAACGCATAACGCATAACGCATAACGCATAACGCATAACGCATAACGCATAACGCATAACGCATAACGCATAACGCATAACGCATAACGCATAACGCATAACGCATAACGCATAACGCATAACGCATAAAGCATAACGCATAACGCATAATGGATAAAGCATAATGCATAACGCATAACGCATAACGCATTACGCATAACTTATAACTCATAACGCATAACTCATAACGCATAACGCATAACGCATAACGCATAACGCATAACGCATAACGCATAACGCATAACGCATAACGCATAACGCATAACGCATAACGCATAACGCATAACGCATTACGCATAACGCATAACGCATAACGCATAACGCATAACGCATAACGCATAACGCATAAAGCATAACGCATAACGCATAACGCAAACGTATAACGCACAACGCATAACGCATAACGCATAACGCAAAACGCATAACGCATAACGCATAACGCATAACGCATAACGCATAACGCATAACGCATAACGCATAAAGCATAACGCATAACGCATAACTTATAACTCATTACTCATAACGAATAACGCATAACGCATAACGCATAACGGATAACGCATATCGCATAACGCATAACGCATAATGCATAACGCATAAAGCATAACGCATAACGCATAACGCATAACCCCTAACGCATAACGCATAACGCATAACGCATAACGCATAACGCATTACGCATATCGCATAACGCATAACGCATAACGCATAACGCATAACGCATAACGCATAACGCATAAAGCATAACGCATAACGCATAACGCAAACGTATAACGCACAACGCATAACGCATAACGCATAACGCAAAACGCATAACGCATAACGCATAACGCATAACGCATAACGCATAACGCATAACGCATAAAGCATAACGCATAACGCATAACTTATAACTCATTACTCATAACGAATAACGCATAACGCATAACTTATAACTCATTACTCATAACTCATAACGCATAACGCATAAAGCATAACGCATAACGCATAACGGATAAAGCATAATGCATAACGCATAACGCATAACGCATAACGCATAACGCATTACGCATAACTTATTACCCATAACTCATAAGGAGTAACGCATAACGCATAAAGCATAACGCATGACGCATAACGCATAAAGTATAACGCATAACGCATAACGCATAACGCATAACGCATAACGCATAACGCATAACGCATAACGCATAACGCATAACGCATAACGCATACCGTATAACGCTAAGCGCATAACGCATAACGCATAACGCATAACGCATAACGCATAACGCATAACGCATAACGCATAACGCATAACGCATAACGCATGAAGCACAACGCATAACGCATAACGCATAACGCATAACGCATAACGCATAACGCATAACGCATAACGCATAAAGCATAAAGCATAACGCATAACGCATAACTTATAACTCATTACTCATAACGAATAACGCATAACGCATAACGCATAACGCATAACGCATAATGCATAACGCATAACGCATAACGCATAACGCATAACGCATAACGCATAACGCGTAACGCATAACGCATAACGCATTACGCATATCGCATAACGCATAACGCATAACGCATAACGCATAACGCATAACGCATAAAGCATAACGCATAACGCATAACGCAAACATATAACGCACAACGCATAACGCATAACGCATAACGCAAAACGCATAACGCATAACGCATAACGCATAACGCATAACGCATAACGCATAAAGCATAACGCATAACGCATAACTTATAACTCATTACTCATAACGAATAACGCATAACGCATAACGCATAACGGATAACGCATATCGCATAACGCATAACGCATAATGCATAACGCATAAAGCATAACGCATAACGCATAACCCCTAACGCATAACGCATAACGTATAACTCATAACGCATAACGCATAACGCATAACGCATAACGCCTAACGCGTAACGCATAACGCATAACCCCTAACGCATAACGCATAACGCATAACGCATAACGTGTAACTAATAACGCACAACGCATAAAGCATAACGCATAACGCATAACGCATAACGTATAACGTATAACGTATAACGCATACCGCATTACGCATAACTTATAACTCATAACTCATAAGGAGTAACGCATAACGCATAAAGCATAACGCATAACGCATAACGCATAAAGCATAACGCATAACGCATAACTTATAACTCATTACTCATAACGAATAACGCATAACGCATAACTTATAACTCATTACTCATAACGCATAACGCATAACGCATAAAGCATAACGCATAACGCATAACGCATAACGCATAACGCATAACGCATAACGCATAACGCATAACGCATAACGCATAACGCATAACGCATAACGCATAACGCATAACGCATAACGCATAACGCATAACGCATAACGCATAACGCATACCGTATAACGCATAGCGCATAACGCATAACGCATAACGCATAACGCATAACGCATAACGCATAACGCATGAAGCATAACGCATAACGCATAACTTATAACTCATTACTCATAACGAATAACGCATAACGCATAAGGCATAACGCATAACGCATAACGCATAACGCATAACGCATAAAGCATAACGCATAACGCATAACGGATAAAGCATAATGAATAACGCATAACGCATAACGCATTACGCATAACTTATAACTCATAACTCATAACGAATAACGCATAACGCAAAATGCATAATGCATGTCGGATCACGCATAACGCATAACGCATAACGCATAACGCATAACGCATAACGCATAACGAATAACGCATAAAGTATAACGCATAACGCATAACGCATAAAGCATAACGCATAACGCATAACGCATAACGCATAACGCATTACGCATAACGCATAACTTATAACTCATTACTCATAACGCATAACTCATAACGCATAACGCATAACGCATAACGCATAACGCATAACGCATAACGCATAACGCATAACGCATAAAGCATAACGCATAACGCATAACGGATAAAGCATAATGCATAACGCATAACGCATAACGCATTACGCATAACTTATAACTCATAACTCATAACGAATAACGCATAACGCATAACGCATAACGCTTAACGCATTACTCATATCGCATAACGCATAAATCATAACCCATAACGTACAACGCATAACGCATAATGCACAACGCATAACGAATACCGCAAAACGCATAACGCATAACGCATAACGCATAACGCATAACGCATAACTCATAACGCATAACGCATAACGCATAACGCATAAAGCATAAAGCATAAATCATAACGCATAACGAATACCGCAAAACGTATATCGCCTAACACATAACGAATCACGCATAACGCATAACGCATAACGTATAACGCATAACGCATAACGCATAACACATAACGCATAACGCATAATGCTCAACGCATAACGAATACAGCAAAACGCATAACGCTTAACGCATAACGCTTCACGCATAACGCATAACGCATAATGCATAACGCATAACGCATAACGCATAATGCATAACGCATAAAGCGTAACGCATAACGCATAACGCATAACGCATAACGCATAACGCATAAAGCATAACGCATAACGCATAACGCATTACGCATAACATATAACTCATAACTCATAAGGAGTAACGCATATCGCATAAAGCATAACGCATTACGCGTAACGCATAACGCATAACGCACAACGCATAACGCATAACGCATAACGTATAACTCATAACGCATAACGCATAAAGCATAACGCATAACGCATAACGCATAACGCATAACGCATAACGCATAACGCATAACGCATAACGCATAACGCATAAAGCATAACGCATTACGCATAACTTATAACTCATAACTCATAAGGATTAACGCATAACGCATAAAGCATAACGCATAACGCATAACGCATAACGCATAACGTATAACGCATAACGCATAACGCATAACGCATAACGCATAACGCATAACGCATAACGGATCACGCATAACGCATAACGCATAACGCATAACGCATAACGCATAACGCATAACGCATAACGCATAAAGCATAACGCATAACGCATAACTTATAACTCATAACTCATAAGGAGTAACGCATAACGCATAAATCATAACGCATGACGCATAACGCATAAAGCATAACGCATAACGCATAACGCATAACGCATAACGCATAACGCATAACGCATAACGCATAACGCATAACGCATAAGGGATCACGCATAACGCATAACGCATAACGCATAACGCATAACGCATAACGCATAACGCATAACGCATAACGCATAACGCATAACGCATAACGCATAACGCATAACGCATAACGCATAACGCATAACGCATAACGCATAACGCATAACGCATAACGCATAAAGCATAACGCATAACGCATAACTTATAACTCATTGCTCATAACGAATTACGCATAACGCATAAGGCATAACGCATAACGCATAACGCATAACGCATAACGCATAAAGCATAACGCATAACGCATAACGGATAAAGCATAATGCATAACGCATAACGCATAACGCATTACGCATAACTTATAACTCATAACTCATAACGAATAACGCATAACGCAATATGCATAATGCATGTCGGATCACGCATAACGCGTAACGCATAACGCATAAAGCATAACGCATAACGCATAACGCATAACGCATAACGCATAACGCATAACGCATAACGCATAACGCATAACGCATAACGCATAACGCATAACGCATAACGCATAACGCATAACGCATAACGCATAACGCATAACGCATAACGCATAACGCATAACGCCTAAAGCATAACGCATTACGCATAACTTATAACTCATAACTCATAAGGAGTAACGCAGAACGCATAAAGCATAACGCATAACGCATAACGCATAACGCATAACGCATAACGCATAACGCATAACGCATAACGCATAACGCATAACGCACAACGCATAAAGCATAACGCATAACGCATAACGCATATCGCATAACGCATAACGCATAACGCATAACGTATAACGCACACCGTATAACGCATAACGCATAACGCAAACGTATAACGCACAACGCATAACGCATAACGAACAACGGATAACGCATAACGCATAACGCATAACGAATACCGCAAAACGTATATCGCCTAACACATAACGGATCACGCATAACGCATAACGCATAACGCATATCGCATAACGCATAACGCATAACGTATAACGCACACCGTATAACGCATAACGCATAACGCATAACGCATAACGCATAACGCATAACGCATAACGCATAACGCATAAAGCATAACGCATAACGCATAACGCATAACGCATAACGCATAACGCATAACGCATAACGCATAACGCATAAAGCATAACGCATATCGCATAACTTATAACTCATTACTCATAACGAATAACGCATAACGCATAACGCATAACGGATAACGCATATCGCATAACGCATAACGCATAATGCATAACGCATAAAGCATAACGCATAACGCATAACGCATAACCCCTAACGCATAACGCATAACGTATAACTCATAACGCATAACGCATAACGCATAACGCATAACGCCTAACGCATAACGCATAACCCCTAACGCATAACGCATAACGCATAACGCATAACGTGTAACTAATAACGCACAACGCATAAAGCATAACGCATAACGCATAACGCATATCGCATAACGCATACGCATAACGTATAACGCATAACGCATACCGTATAACGCATAACGCATAACGCAAACGTATAACGCACAACGCATAACGCATAACGAACAACGGATAACGCATAACGCATAACGCATAACGCATAACGAATACCGCAAAACGTATATCGCCTAACATATAACGGATCACGCATAACGCATAACGCATAACGTATAACGCATAACGCATAACGCATAACACATAACGCATAACACATAATGCACAACGCATTACGAATACAGCAAAACGCATAACGCTTAACGCATAACGGATCACGCATAACGCATAACGCATAACGCATGAAGCATAACGCATAACGCATAACTTATAACTCATTACTCATAACGAATAACGCATAACGCATAAGGCATAACGCATAAAGCATAACGCATAACGCATAACGCATAACGCATAACGCATAACGCATAACGCATAACGCGTAATGCATGAAGCATAACGCATAACGCATAACTTATAACTCATTACTCATAACGAATAACGCATAACGCATAACGCATAACGCATAACGCATAACTTATAACTCATAACTCATAAGGAGTAACGCATAACGCATAAATCATAACGCATGACGCATAACGCATAAAGCATAACGCATAACGCATAACGCATAACGCATAACGCATAACGCATAACGCATAACGCATAACGCATAACGCATAACGCATAACGCATAAGGGATCACGCATAACGCATAACGCATAACGCATAACGCATAACGCATAACGCATAACGCATAACGCATAACGCATAACGCATAACGCATAACGCATAACGCATAACGCATAAAGCATAACGCATTACGCATAACTTATAACTCATAACTCATAAGGAGTAACGCATAACGCATAAAGCATAACGCATAACGCATAACGCATAAAGCATAACGCATAACGCATAACGCATAACGCATAACGTATAACGCATAACGCATAACGCATAACGCATAACGCATAACGCATAACGCATAACGGATCACGCATAACGCATAACGCATAACGCATAACGCATAACGCATAACGCATAACGCATAACGCATAAAGCATAACGCATAACGCATAACTTATAACTCATAACTCATAAGGAGTAACGCATAACGCATAAATCATAACGCATAACGCATAACGCATAACGCATAACGCATAACGCATAACGCATAACGCATAAAGCATAACGCATAACGCATAACTTATAACTCATTACTCATAACGAATTACGCATAACGCATAAGGCATAACGCATAACGCATAACGCATAACGCATAACGCATAAAGCATAACGCATAACGCATAACGGATAAAGCATAATGCATAACGCATAACGCATAACGCATTACGCATAACTTATAACTCATAACTCATAACGAATAACGCATAACGCAATATGCATAATGCATGTCGGATCACGCATAACGCGTAACGCATAACGCATAAAGCATAACGCATAACGCATAACGCATAACGCATAACGCATAACGCATAACGCATAACGCATAACGCATAACGCATAACGCATAACGCATAACGCATAACGCATAACGCATAACGCATAACGCATAACGCATAACGCATAACGCATAACGCATAACGCATAACGCATAACGCATAACGCATAACGCATAACGCATAAAGCATAACGCATTACGCATAACTTATAACTCATAACTCATAAGGAGTAACGCATAACGCATAAAGCATAACGCATAACGCATAACGCATAACGCATAACGCATAACGCATAACGCATAACGCATAACGCATAACGCATAACGGATCACGCATAACGCATAACGCATAACGCATAACGCACAACGCATAAAGCATAACGCATAACGCATAACGCATATCGCATAACGCATAACGCATAACGTATAACGCACACCGTATAACGCATAACGCATAACGCAAACGTATAACGCACAACGCATAACGCATAACGAACAACGGATAACGCATAACGCATAACGCATAACGCATAACGAATACCGCAAAACGTATATCGCCTAACACATAACGGATCACGCATAACGCATAACGCATAACGCATATCGCATAACGCATAACGCATAACGTATAACGCACACCGTATAACGCATAACGCATAACGCATAACGCATAACGCATAACGCATAACGCATAACGCATAACGCATAACGCATAAAGCATAACGCATAACGCATAACGCATAACGCATAACGCATAACGCATAACGCATAACGCATAACGCATAAAGCATAACGCATATCGCATAACTTATAACTCATTACTCATAACGAATAACGCATAACGCATAACGCATAACGGATAACGCATATCGCATAACGCATAACGCATAATGCATAACGCATAAAGCATAACGCATAACGCATAACGCATAACCCCTAACGCATAACGCATAACGTATAACTCATAACGCATAACGCATAACGCATAACGCATAACGCCTAACGCATAACGCATAACCCCTAACGCATAACGCATAACGCATAACGCATAACGTGTAACTAATAACGCACAACGCATAAAGCATAACGCATAACGCATAACGCATATCGCATAACGCATACGCATAACGTATAACGCATAACGCATACCGTATAACGCATAACGCATAACGCAAACGTATAACGCACAACGCATAACGCATAACGAACAACGGATAACGCATAACGCATAACGCATAACGCATAACGAATACCGCAAAACGTATATCGCCTAACATATAACGGATCACGCATAACGCATAACGCATAACGTATAACGCATAACGCATAACGCATAACACATAACGCATAACACATAATGCACAACGCATTACGAATACAGCAAAACGCATAACGCTTAACGCATAACGGATCACGCATAACGCATAACGCATAACGCATGAAGCATAACGCATAACGCATAACTTATAACTCATTACTCATAACGAATAACGCATAACGCATAAGGCATAACGCATAAAGCATAACGCATAACGCATAACGCATAACGCATAACGCATAACGCATAACGCATAACGCATAACGCATAACGCATAACGCGTAATGCATGAAGCATAACGCATAACGCAAACGTATAACGCACAACGCATAACGCATAACGCATAACGCAAAACGCATAACGCATAACGCATAACGCATAACGCATAACGCATAACGCATAACGCATAAAGCATAACGCATAACGCATAACTTATAACTCATTACTCATAACGAATAACGCATAACGCATAACTTATAACTCATTACTCATAACTCATAACGCATAACGCATAAAGCATAACGCATAACGCATAACGGATAAAGCATAATGCATAACGCATAACGCATAACGCATAACGCATAACGCATTACGCATAACTTATTACCCATAACTCATAAGGAGTAACGCATAACGCATAAAGCATAACGCATGACGCATAACGCATAAAGTATAACGCATAACGCATAACGCATAACGCATAACGCATAACGCATAACGCATAACGCATAACGCATAACGCATAACGCATAACGCATACCGTATAACGCTAAGCGCATAACGCATAACGCATAACGCATAACGCATAACGCATAACGCATAACGCATAACGCATAACGCATAACGCATAACGCATGAAGCACAACGCATAACGCATAACGCATAACGCATAACGCATAACGCATAACGCATAACGCATAACGCATAATGCATAAAGCATAACGCATAACGCATAACTTATAACTCATTACTCATAACGAATAACGCATAACGCATAACGCATAACGAATAACGCATAATGCATAACGCATAACGCATAACGCATAACGCATAACGCATAACGCATAACGCATAACGCATAACGCATAACGCATAACGCATAACGCATAACGCATAACGCATTACGCATATCGCATAACGCATAACGCATAACGCATAACGCATAACGCATAACGCATAAAGCATAACGCATAACGCATAACGCAAACATATAACGCACAACGCATAACGCATAACGCATAACGCAAAACGCATAACGCATAACGCATAACGCATAACGCATAACGCATAACGCATAACGCATAACGCATAACGCATAACTTATAACTCATTACTCATAACGAATAACGCATAACGCATAACGCATAACGGATAACGCATATCGCATAACGCATAACGCATAATGCATAACGCATAAAGCATAACGCATAACGCATAACCCCTAACGCATAACGCATAACGTATAACTCATAACGCATAACGCATAACGCATAACGCATAACGCATAACGCCTAACGCGTAACGCATAACGCATAACCCCTAACGCATAACGCATAACGCATAACGCATAACGTGTAACTAATAACGCACAACGCATAAAGCATAACGCATAACGCATAACGCATATCGCATAACGCATAACGCATAACGTATAACGCACACCGTATAACGCATAACGCATAACGCAAACGTATAACGCACAACGCATAACGCATAACGAACAACGGATAACGCATAACGCATAACGCATAACGCATAACGAATACCGCAAAAAGTATATCGCCTAACACATAACGGATCACGCATAACGCATAACGCATAACGCATAACGCATAACGCATAACGCATAACGTATAACGCACACCGTATAACGCATAACGCATAACGCAAACGTATAACGCACAACGCATAACGCATAACGAACAACGGATAACGCATAACGCATAACGCATAACGCATAACGAATACCGCAAAACGTATATCGCCTAACACATAACGGATCACGCATAACGCATAATGCATAACGCATAAAGCGTAACGCATAACGCATAACGCATAAAGCATAACACATAACGCATAACTCATAATGCACAACGCATAACGAATACAGCAAAACGCATAACGCTTAACGCATAACGCATAACGCATAACACATAATGCATAACGCATAACGCATAACGCATAACGCATAACGTATAACGTATAACGCATACCGCATTACGCATAACTTATAACTCATAACTCATAAGGAGTAACGCATAACGCATAAAGCATAACGCATAACGCATAACGCATAAAGCATAACGCATAACGCATAACGCATAACGCATAACGCATAACGCATAACGCATAACGCATAACGCATAACGCATAACGCATAACGCATAACGCATAACGCATAACGCATAACGCATAACGCATAACGCATAACGCATAACGCATAACGCATAACGCATAACGCATAACGCATAACGCATAACGCATAACGCATAACGCATAACGCATAACGCATAACGCATAACGCATAAAGCATAACGCATAACGCATAACGGATAAAGCATAATGCATAACGCATAACGCATAACGCATTACGCATAACTTATAACTCATAACGCATAACTCATAACGCATAACGCATAACGCATAACGCATAACGCATAACGCATAACGCATAACGCATAACGCATAACGCATAACGCATAACGCATAACGCATAACGCATTACGCATATCGCATAACGCATTACGCATAACGCATAACGCATAACGCATAACGCATAAAGCATAACGCATAACGCATAACGCAAACGTATAACGCACAACGCATAACGCATAACGCATAACGCAAAACGCATAACGCATAACGCATAACGCATAACGCATAACGCATAACGCATAACGCATAACGCATAAAGCATAACGCATAACGCATAACTTATAACTCATTACTCATAACGAATAACGCATAACGCATAACGCATAACGGATAACGCATATCGCATAACGCATAACGCATAATGCATAACGCATAAAGCATAACGCATAACGCATAACGCATAACCCCTAACGCATAACGCATAACGCATAACGCATAACGCATAACGCATTACGCATATCGCATAACGCATAACGCATAACGCATAACGCATAACGCATAACGCATAAAGCATAACGCATAACGCATAACGCAAACGTATAACGCACAACGCATAACGCATAACGCATAACGCAAAACGCATAACGCATAACGCATAACGCATAACGCATAACGCATAACGCATAACGCATAAAGCATAACGCATAACGCATAACTTATAACTCATTACTCATAACGAATAACGCATAACGCATAACTTATAACTCATTACTCATAACTCATAACGCATAACGCATAAAGCATAACGCATAACGCATAACGGATAAAGCATAATGCATAACGCATAACGCATAACGCATAACGCATAACGCATTACGCATAACTTATTACCCATAACTCATAAGGAGTAACGCATAACGCATAAAGCATAACGCATGACGCATAACGCATAAAGTATAACGCATAACGCATAACGCATAACGCATAACGCATAACGCATAACGCATAACGCATAACGCATAACGCATAACGCATAACGCATAACGCATACCGTATAACGCTAAGCGCATAACGCATAACGCATAACGCATAACGCATAACGCATAACGCATAACGCATAACGCATAACGCATAACGCATAACGCATGAAGCACAACGCATAACGCATAACGCATAACGCATAACGCATAACGCATAACGCATAACGCATAACGCATAATGCATAAAGCATAACGCATAACGCATAACTTATAACTCATTACTCATAACGAATAACGCATAACGCATAACGCATAACGCATAACGCATAATGCATAACGCATAACGCATAACGCATAACGCATAACGCATAACGCATAACGCGTAACGCATAACGCATAACGCATTACGCATAACGCATAACGCATAACGCATAACGCATAACGCATAACGCATAACGCATAAAGCATAACGCATAACGCATAACGCAAACATATAACGCACAACGCATAACGCATAACGCATAACGCATAACGCATAACGCATAACGCATAACGCATAACGCATAACGCATAACGCATAAAGCATAACGCATAACGCATAACTTATAACTCATTACTCATAACGAATAACGCATAACGCATAACGCATAACGGATAACGCATATCGCATAACGCATAACGCATAATGCATAACGCATAAAGCATAACGCATAACGCATAACCCCTAACGCATAACGCATAACGTATAACTCATAACGCATAACGCATAACGCATAACGCATAACGCCTAACGCGTAACGCATAACGCATAACCCCTAACGCATAACGCATAACGCATAACGCATAACGTGTAACTAATAACGCACAACGCATAAAGCATAACGCATAACGCATAACGCATATCGCATAACGCATAACGCATAACGTATAACGCACACCGTATAACGCATAACGCATAACGCAAACGTATAACGCACAACGCATAACGCATAACGAACAACGGATAACGCATAACGCATAACGCATAACGCATAACGAATACCGCAAAACGTATATCGCCTAACACATAACGGATCACGCATAACGCATAACGCATAACGCATATCGCATAACGCATAACGCATAACGTATAACGCATAACGCATAACGCATAACGCATAACGTATAACGTATAACGCATACCGCATTACGCATAACTTATAACTCATAACTCATAAGGAGTAACGCATAACGCATAAAGCATAACGCATAACGCATAACGCATAAAGCATAACGCATAACGCATAACTTATAACTCATTACTCATAACGAATAACGCATAACGCATAACTTATAACTCATTACTCATAACGCATAACGCATAACGCATAAAGCATAACGCATAACGCATAACGCATAACGCATAACGCATAACGCATAACGCATAACGCATAACGCATAACGCATAACGCATAACGCATAACGCATAACGCATAACGCATAACGCATATCGCATAACGCATAACGCATAACGCATAACGCATACCGTATAACGCATAGCGCATAACGCATAACGCATAACGCATAACGCATAACGCATAACGCATAACGCATAACGCATGAAGCATAACGCATAACGCATAACTTATAACTCATTACTCATAACGAATAACGCATAACGCATAAGGCATAACGCATAACGCATAACGCATAACGCATAACGCATAAAGCATAACGCATAACGCATAACGGATAAAGCATAATGCATAACGCATAACGCATAACGCATTACGCATAACTTATAACTCATAACTCATAACGAATAACGCATAACGCAAAATGCATAATGCATGTCGGATCACGCATAACGCATAACGCATAACGCATAACGCATAACGCATAACGAATAACGCATAAAGCATAACGCATAACGCATAACGCATAAAGCATAACGCATAACGCATAACGCATAACGCATTACGCATAACGCATAACTTATAACTCATTACTCATAACGCATAACTCATAACGCATAACGCATAACGCATAACGCATAACGCATAACGCATAACGCATAACGCATAAAGCATAACGCATAACGCATAACGGATAAAGCATAATGCATAACGCATAACGCATAACGCATTACGCATAACTTATAACTCATAACTCATAACGAATAACGCATAACGCAAAATGCATAACGCATGTCGGATCACGCATAACGCATAACGCATAAAGCATAAATCATAACGCATAACGCATAACGTTAACGCATAACCCATAACGCATAAGGCTTGATGCATGACGCATATCGCATATCGCATAAGGCTTGATGCATGACGCATATCGCATAACACATAACGCATAACGCATAACGCATAACGCATAACGCATAACGCATAACGCATAACGCATAACGCATAACGCATAACGCATAACGCATAACGCTTAACGCATAACTCATATCGCATAACGCATAAATCATAACCCATAACGCACAACGCATAACGCATAATGCACAACGCATAACGAATACCGCAAAACGCATAACGCATAATGCATAACGCATAAAGCGTAACGCATAACGCATAACCCATAACGCATAACGCATAACGCATAAAGCATAACGCATAACGCATAACGCATTACGCATAACTTATAACTCATAACTCATAAGGAGTAACGCATATCGCATAAAGCATAACGCATAACGCGTAACGCATAACGCATAACGCACAACGCATAACGCATAACGCATAACGTATAACTCATAACGCATAACGCATAAAGCATAACGCATAACGCATAACGCATAACGCATAACGCATAACGCATAACGCATAACGCATAACGCATAACGCATAAAGCATAACGCATTACGCATAACTTATAACTCATAACTCATAAGGAGTAACGCATAACGCATAACGCGTAACGCATAACGCATAAAGCATAACGCATAACGCATAACGCATAACGCATAACGCATAACGCATAACGCATAACGCATAACGCATAACGCATAACGCATAACGCATAACGCATAACGCATAACGCATAACGCATAACGCATAACGCATAACGCATAAAGCATAACGCATTACGCATAACTTATAACTCATAACTCATAAGGAGTAACGCATAACGCATAAAGCATAACGCATAACGCATAACGCATAACGCATAACGCATAACGCATAACGCATAACGCATAACGCATAACGGATCACGCATAGCGCATAACGCATAACGCATAACGCATAACGCATAACGCATAAAGCATAACGCATAACGGATAAAGCATAATGCATAACGCATAACGCATAACGCATTACGCATAACTTATAACTCATAACTCATAAGGAGTAACGCATAACGCATAAAGCATAACGCATGACGCATAACACATAAAGCATAACGCATAACGCATAACGCATAACGCATAACGCATAACGCATAACGCATAACGCATAAGGCATAACGCATAACGCATAACGCATAACGCATAACGCATAACGCATAACGCATAAAGCATAACGCATAACGCATAACGGATAAAGCATAATGCATAACGCATAACGCATAACGCATTACGCATAACTTATAACTCATAACTCATAACGAATAACGCATAACGCATAAAGCATAACGCATAACGCATAACGGATAAAGCATAATGCATAACGCATAACGCATAACGCATTACGCATAACGCATAAAGCATAACGCATAACGCATAACGCATAACGGATAAAGCATAATGCATAACGCATAACGCATAAAACATTACGCATAACTTATAACTCATAACTCATAACGAATAACGCATAACGCAAAATGCATAACGCATGTCGGATCACGCATAACGCATAACGCATAAAGCATAAACCATAACACATAACGCATAACGTTAACGCATAACCCATAACGCATAAGGCTTGATGCATGACGCATATCGCATATCGCATAAGGCTTGATGCATGACGCATATCGCATAACGCATAACGCATAACGCATAACGCATAACGCATAACGCATAACGCATAACGCATAACGCATAACGCATAACGCATAACGCATAACGCATAACGCATAAAGCATAACGCATAACGCATAACGCATAACGCATAACGCATAACGCATAACGCATAACGCATAACGCATAAAGCATAACGCATAACGCATAACTTATAACTCATTACTCATAACGAATAACGCATAACGCATAACGCATAACGGATAACGCATATCGCATAACGCATAACGCATAATGCATAACGCATAAAGCATAACGCATAACGCATAACGCATAACCCCTAACGCATAACGCATAACGTATAACTCATAACGCATAACGCATAACGCATAACGCATAACGCATAACGCCTAACGCATAACGCATAACCCCTAACGCATAACGCATAACGCATAACGCATAACGTGTAACTAATAACGCACAACGCATAAAGCATAACGCATAACGCATAACGCATATCGCATAACGCATACGCATAACGTATAACGCATAACGCATACCGTATAACGCATAACGCATTACGCAAACGTATAACGCACAACGCATAACGCATAACGAACAACGGATAACGCATAACGCATAACGCATAACGAATACCGCAAAACGTATATCGCCTAACATATAACGGATCACGCATAACGCATAACGCATAACGTATAACGCATAACGCATAACGCATAACACATAACGCATAACACATAATGCACAACGCATTACGAATACAGCAAAACGCATAACGCTTAACGCATAACGGATCACGCATAACGCATAACGCATAATGCATAACGCATAACGCATAACGCAATATGCATAATGCATGTCGGATCACGCATAACGCGTAACGCATAACGCATAAAGCATAACGCATAACGCATAACGCATAACGCGTAACGCATATTGCATAAAGCATAACGCATAACGCATAACGCATAACGCATAACGCATAACGCATAACGCATAACGCATAACGCATAACGCATAACGCATAACGCATAACGCATAACGCATAACGCATAACTTATAACTCATAACTCATAAGGAGTAACGCATAACGCATAAAGCATAACGCATGACGCATAACACATAAAGCATAACGCATAACGCATAACGCATAACGCATAACGCATAACGCATAACGCATAACGCATAAGGCATAACGCATAACGCATAACGCATAACGCATAACGCATAACGCATAAAGCATAACGCATAACGCATAACGGATAAAGCATAATGCATAACGCATAACGCATAACGCATTACGCATAACTTATAACTCATAACTCATAACGAATAACGCATAACGCATAAAGCATAACGCATAACGCATAACGGATAAAGCATAATGCATAACGCATAACGCATAACGCATTACGCATAACGCATAAAGCATAACGCATAACGCATAACGCATAACGGATAAAGCATAATGCATAACGCATAACGCATAAAACATTACGCATAACTTATAACTCATAACTCATAACGAATAACGCATAACGCAAAATGCATAACGCATGTCGGATCACGCATAACGCATAACGCATAAAGCATAAACCATAACACATAACGCATAACGTTAACGCATAACCCATAACGCATAAGGCTTGATGCATGACGCATATCGCATATCGCATAAGGCTTGATGCATGACGCATATCGCATAACGCATAACGCATAACGCATAACGCATAACGCATAACGCATAACGCATAACGCATAACGCATAACGCATAACGCATAACGCATAACGCATAACGCATAAAGCATAACGCATAACGCATAACGCATAACGCATAACGCATAACGCATAACGCATAACGCATAACGCATAAAGCATAACGCATAACGCATAACTTATAACTCATTACTCATAACGAATAACGCATAACGCATAACGCATAACGGATAACGCATATCGCATAACGCATAACGCATAATGCATAACGCATAAAGCATAAAGCATTAAGGCATAACGCATAACCCCTAACGCATAACGCATAACGTATAACTCATAACGCATAACGCATAACGCATAACGCATAACGCATAACGCCTAACGCATAACGCATAACCCCTAACGCATAACGCATAACGCATAACGCATAACGTGTAACTAATAACGCACAACGCATAAAGCATAACGCATAACGCATAACGCATATCGCATAACGCATACGCATAACGTATAACGCATAACGCATACCGTATAACGCATAACGCATTACGCAAACGTATAACGCACAACGCATAACGCATAACGAACAACGGATAACGCATAACGCATAACGCATAACGCATAACGAATACCGCAAAACGTATATCGCCTAACATATAACGGATCACGCATAACGCATAACGCATAACGTATAACGCATAACGCATAACGCATAACACATAACGCATAACACATAATGCACAACGCATTACGAATACAGCAAAACGCATAACGCTTAACGCATAACGGATCACGCATAACGCATAACGCATAATGCATAACGCATAACGCATAACGCAATATGCATAATGCATGTCGGATCACGCATAACGCGTAACGCATAACGCATAAAGCATAACGCATAACGCATAACGCATAACGCGTAACGCATAACGCATAAAGCATAACGCATAACGCATAACGCATAACGCATAACGCATAACGCATAACGCATAACGCATAACGCATAACGCATAACGCATAACGCATAACGCATAACGCATAACGCATAACGCATAACGCATAACGCATAACGCATAACGCATAACGCATAACGCATAAAGCATAACGCATTACAGCATAACTTATAACTTAACTCATAAGGAGTAACGCATAACGCATAAAGCATAACGCATAACGCATAACGCATAACGCATAACGCATAACGCATAACGCATAACGCATAACGCATAACGGATCACGCATAACGCATAACGCATAACGCATAACGCATAACGCATAACGCATAAAGCATAACGCATAACGGATAAAGCATAATGCATAACGCATTACGCATAACGCATTACGCATAACTTATAACTCATAACTCATAAGGAGTAACGCATAACGCATAAAGCATAACGCATGACGCATAACACATAAAGCATAACGCATAACGCATAACGCATAACGCATAACGCATAACGCATAACGCATAACGCATAACGCATAACGCATACCGTATAACGCATAGCGCATAACGCATAACGCATAACGCATAACGCATAACGCATAACGCATAACGCATAACGCATAACGCATAACGCATAACGCATAACGCATAACGCATAACGCATAACGCATAACGCATAACGCATAACGCATAACGCATAACGCATAAAGCATAACGCATAACGCATAACTTATAACTCATTACTCATAACGAATAACGCATAACGCATAAGGCATAACGCATAACGCATAACGCATAACGCATAAAGCATAACGCATAACGCATAACGGATAAAGCATAATGCATAACGCATAACGCATAACGCATTACGCATAACTTATAACTCATAACTCATAACGAATAACGCATAACGCAATATGCATAATGCATGTCGGATCACGCATAACGCGTAACGCATAACGCATAACGCATAACGCATAACGCATAACGCATAACGCATAACGGATCACGCATAACGCATAACGCATAACGCATAACGCATAACGCATAACGCATAACGCATAACGCATAACGCATAACGCATAACGCATAACGCATAACGCATACCGTATAACGCATAGCGCATAACGCATAACGCATAACGCATAACGCATAACGCATAACGCATAACGCATAAAGCATAACGCATAACGCATAACTTATAACTCATTACTCATAACGAATAACGCATAACGCATAAGGCATAACGCATACCTCATAACGCATAACGCATAACGCATAAAGCAAAACGCATAACGCATAACGGATAAAGCATAATGCATAACGCATAACGCATAACGCATTACGCATAACTTATAACTCATAACTCATAACGAATAACGCATAACGCATAAAGCATAACGCATAACGCATAACGGATAAAGCATAATGCATAACGCATAACGCATAACGCATTACGCATAACGCATAAAGCATAACGCATAACGCATAACGCATAACGGATAAAGCATAATGCATAACACATAACGCATAACGCATTACGCATAACTTATAACTCATAACTCATAACGAATAACGCATAACGCAAAATGCATAACGCATGTCGGATCACGCATAACGCATAACGCATAAAGCATAAATCATAACGCATAACGCATAACGTTAACGCATAACCCATAACGCATAAGGCTTGATGCATGACGCATATCGCATATCGCATAAGGCTTGATGCATGACGCATATCGCATAACTTATAACTTATAACTCATTACTCATAACGAATAACGCATAACGCATAACGCATAACGCATAACGCATAATGCATAACGCATAACGCATAATGCATAACGCATAACGCATAACGCATAACGCAAACGTATAACGCACAACGCATAACGCATAACGCATAACGCAAAACGCATAACGCATACCGTATAACGCATAGCGCATAACGCATAACGCATAACGCATAACGCATAACGCATAACGCATAACGCATAACGCATAATGCATAAAGCATAACGCATAACGCATAACTTATAACTCATTACTCATAACGAATAACGCATAACGCATAACGCATAACGCATAACGCATAATGCATAACGCATAACGCATAACGCATAACGCATAACGCATAACGCATAACGGATAACGCATATCGCATAACGCATAACGCATAATGCATAACGCATAAAGCATAACGCATAACGCATAACGCATAACCCCTAACGCATAACGCATAACGTATAACTCATAACGCATAACGCATAACGCATAACGCATAACGCCTAACGCATAACGCATAACCCCTAACGCATAACGCATAACGCATAACGCATAACGTGTAACTAATAACGCACAACGCATAAAGCATAACGCATAACGCATAACGCATATCGCATAACGCATACGCATAACGTATAACGCATAACGCATACCGTATAACGCATAACGCATAACGCAAACGTATAACGCACAACGCATAACGCATAACGAACAACGGATAACGCATAACGCATAACGCATAACGCATAACGAATACCGCAAAACGTATATCGCCTAACATATAACGGATCACGCATAACGCATAACGCATAACGTATAACGCATAACGCATAACGCATAACACATAACGCATAACACATAATGCACAACGCATTACGAATACAGCAAAACGCATAACGCTTAACGCATAACGGATCACGCATAACGCATAACGCATAACGCATGAAGCATAACGCATAACGCATAACTTATAACTCATTACTCATAACGAATAACGCATAACGCATAAGGCATAACGCATAAAGCATAACGCATAACGCATAACGCATAACGCATAACGCATAACGCATAACGCATAACGCATAACGCATAACGCATAACGCGTAATGCATGAAGCATAACGCATAACGCATAACTTATAACTCATTACTCATAACGAATAACGCATAACGCATAACGCATAACGCATAACGCATAATGCATAACGCATAACGCATAACGCATAACGCATAACGCATAACGCATAACGCATAACGCATAACGCATAACGCATAACGCATAACGCATAACGCATTACGCATATCGCATAACGCATAACGCATAACGCATAACGCATAACGCATAACGCATAAAGCATAACGCATAACGCATAACGCAAACGTATAACGCACAACGCATAACGCATAACGCATAACGCAAAACGCATAACGCATAACGCATAACGCATAACGCATAACGCATAACGCATAACGCATAAAGCATAACGCATAACGCATAACGCAAACGTATAACGCACAACGCATAACGCATAACGCATAACGCAAAACGCATAACGCATAACGCATAACGCATAACGCATAACGCATAACGCATAACGCATAAAGCATAACGCATAACGCATAACTTATAACTCATTACTCATAACGAATAACGCATAACGCATAACTTATAACTCATTACTCATAACTCATAACGCATAACGCATAAAGCATAACGCATAACGCATAACGGATAAAGCATAATGCATAACGCATAACGCATAACGCATAACGCATAACGCATTACGCATAACTTATTACCCATAACTCATAAGGAGTAACGCATAACGCATAAAGCATAACGCATGACGCATAACGCATAAAGTATAACGCATAACGCATAACGCATAACGCATAACGCATAACGCATAACGCATAACGCATAACGCATAACGCATAACGCATAACGCATACCGTATAACGCTAAGCGCATAACGCATAACGCATAACGCATAACGCATAACGCATAACGCATAACGCATAACGCATAACGCATAACGCATAACGCATAACGCATAACGCATAACGCATAACGCATAAAGCATAACGCATAACGCATAACTTATAACTCATTACTCATAACGAATAACGCATAACGCAAAACGCATAACGCATAACGCATAACGCATAACGCATAACGCATAACGCATAACGCATAAAGCATAACGCATAACGCATAACTTATAACTCATTACTCATAACGAATAACGCATAACGCATAACGCATAACGGATAACGCATATCGCATAACGCATAACGCATAATGCATAACGCATAAAGCATAACGCATAACGCATAACCCCTAACGCATAACGCATAACGTATAACTCATAACGCATAACGCATAACGCATAACGCATAACGCCTAACGCGTAACGCATAACGCATAACCCCTAACGCATAACGCATAACGCATAACGCATAACGTGTAACTAATAACGCACAACGCATAAAGCATAACGCATAACGCATAACGCATATCGCATAACGCATAACGCATAACGTATAACGCACACCGTATAACGCATAACGCATAACGCAAACGTATAACGCACAACGCATAACGCATAACGAACAACGGATAACGCATAACGCATAACGCATAACGCATAACGAATACCGCAAAACGTATATCGCCTAACACATAACGGATCACGCATAACGCATAACGCATAACGCATATCGCATAACGCATAACGCATAACGTATAACGCATAACGCATAACGCATAACGCATAACGTATAACGTATAACGCATACCGCATTACGCATAACTTATAACTCATAACTCATAAGGAGTAACGCATAACGCATAAAGCATAACGCATAACGCATAACGCATAAAGCATAACGCATAACGCATAACTTATAACTCATTACTCATAACGAATAACGCATAACGCATAACTTATAACTCATTACTCATAACGCATAACGCATAACGCATAAAGCATAACGCATAACGCATAACGCATAACGCATAACGCATAACGCATAACGCATAACGCATAACGCATAACGCATAACGCATAACGCATAACGCATAACGCATATCGCATAACGCATAACGCATAACGCATAACGCATACCGTATAACGCATAGCGCATAACGCATAACGCATAACGCATAACGCATAACGCATAACGCATAACGCATAACGCATGAAGCATAACGCATAACGCATAACTTATAACTCATTACTCATAACGAATAACGCATAACGCATAAGGCATAACGCATAACGCATAACGCATAACGCATAACGCATAAAGCATAACGCATAACGCATAACGGATAAAGCATAATGCATAACGCATAACGCATAACGCATTACGCATAACTTATAACTCATAACTCATAACGAATAACGCATAACGCAAAATGCATAATGCATGTCGGATCACGCATAACGCATAACGCATAACGCATAACGCATAACGCATAACGAATAACGCATAAAGCATAACGCATAACGCATAACGCATAAAGCATAACGCATAACGCATAACGCATAACGCATTACGCATAACGCATAACTTATAACTCATTACTCATAACGCATAACTCATAACGCATAACGCATAACGCATAACGCATAACGCATAACGCATAACGCATAACGCATAAAGCATAACGCATAACGCATAACGGATAAAGCATAATGCATAACGCATAACGCATAACGCATTACGCATAACTTATAACTCATAACTCATAACGAATAACGCATAACGCAAAATGCATAACGCATGTCGGATCACGCATAACGCATAACGCATAAAGCATAAATCATAACGCATAACGCATAACGTTAACGCATAACCCATAACGCATAAGGCTTGATGCATGACGCATATCGCATATCGCATAAGGCTTGATGCATGACGCATATCGCATAACGCATAACGCATAACGCATAACGCATAACGCATAACGCATAACGCATAACGCATAACGCATAACGCATAACGCATAACGCATAACGCATAACGCATAACGCTTAACGCATAACTCATATCGCATAACGCATAAATCATAACCCATAACGCACAACGCATAACGCATAATGCACAACGCATAACGAATACCGCAAAACGCATAACGCACAACGCATAACGCATAACGCATAACGCATAACGCATAACTCATAACGCATAACGCATAACGCATAACGCATAAAGCATAAAGCATAAATCATAACGCATAACGAATACCGCAAAACGTATATCGCCTAACACATAACGGATCACGCATAACGCATAACGCATAACGTATAACGCATAACGCATAACGCATAACACATAACGCATAACGCATAATGCTCAACGCATAACGAATACAGCAAAACGCATAACGCTTAACGCATAACGCTTCACGCATAACGCATAACGCATAATGCATAACGCATAACGCATAACGCATAATGCATAACGCATAAAGCGTAACGCATAACGCATAACGCATAACGCATAACGCATAAAGCATAACGCATAACGCATAACGCATTACGCATAACTTATAACTCATAACTCATAAGGAGTAACGCATATCGCATAAAGCATAACGCATAACGCGTAACGCATAACGCATAACGCACAACGCATAACGCATAACGCATAACGTATAACTCATAACGCATAACGCATAAAGCATAACGCATAACGCATAACGCATAACGCATAACGCATAACGCATAATGCATAACGCATAACGCATAACGCATAAAGCATAACGCATTACGCATAACTTATAACTCATAACTCATAAGGAGTAACGCATAACGCATAACGCATAACGCATAACGCATAAAGCATAACGCATAACGCATAACGCATAACGCATAACGCATAACGCATAACGCATAACGCATAACGCATAACGCATAACGCATAACGCATAACGCATAACGCATAACGCATAACGCATAACGCATAACGCATAACGCATAAAGCATAACGCATTACGCATAACTTATAACTCATAACTCATAAGGAGTAACGCATAACGCATAAAGCATAACGCATAACGCATAACGCATAACGCATAACGCATAACGCATAACGCATAACGCATAACGGATCACGCATAACGCATAACGCATAACGCATAACGCATAACGCATAACGCATAAAGCATAACGCATAACGGATAAAGCATAATGCATAACGCATAACGCATAACGCATTACGCATAACTTATAACTCATAACTCATAAGGAGTAACGCATAACGCATAAAGCATAACGCATGACGCATAACACATAAAGCATAACGCATAACGCATAACGCATAACGCATAACGCATAACGCATAACGCATAACGCATAAGGCATAACGCATAACGCATAACGCATAACGCATAACGCATAACGCATAAAGCATAACGCATAACGCATAACGGATAAAGCATAATGCATAACGCATAACGCATAACGCATTACGCATAACTTATAACTCATAACTCATAACGAATAACGCATAACGCATAAAGCATAACGCATAACGCATAACGCATAACGCATAACGCATAACGCATAACGCATAACGCATAACGCATAACGCATAACGCATAACGCATAACGCATAACGCATAACGCATAACGGATAAAGCATAACGCATAACGCATAAAGCATAACGCATTACGCATAACTTATAACTCATAACTCATAAGGAGTAACGCATAACGCATAAAGCATAACGCATAACGCATAACGCATAACGCATAACGCATAACGCATAACGCATAACGCATAACGGATCACGCATAACGCATAACGCATAACGCATAACGCATAACGCATAACGCATAAAGCATAACGCATAACGCATAACGCATAAGGCATAACGCATAACGCATAACGCATAACGCATAACGCATAACGGATAAAGCATAACGCATAACGCCTAAAGCATAACGCATAACGCATAACGGATAAAGCATAATGCATAACGCATAACGCATAACGCATAACGCATTACGCATAACTTATAACTCATAACTCATAACGAATAACGCATAACGCAAAATGCATAATGCATGTCGGATCACGCATAACGCAAAATGCATAACGCATAACGCATAACGCATAACGCATAACGCATAATGCATAAAGCATAACGCATAACGCATAACTTATAACTCATTACTCATAACGAATAACGCATAACTCATAACGCATAACGCATAACGCATAATGCATAACGCATAACGCATAACGCATAACGCATAACTCATAACGCATAACGCATAACGCATAACGCATTACGCATATCGCATAACGCATAACGCATAACGCATAACGCATAACGCATAACGCATAACGCATAAAGCATAACGCATAACGCATAACGCAAACGTATAACGCACAACGCATAACGCATAACGCATAACGCAAAACGCATAACGCATAACGCATAACGCATAACGCATAACGCATAACGCATAACGCATAACGCATAACGCATAAAGCATAACGCATAACGCATAACTTATAACTCATTACTCATAACGAATAACGCATAACGCATAACTTATAACTCATTACTCATAACTCATAACGCATAACGCATAAAGCATAACGCATAACGCATAACGGATAAAGCATAATGCATAACGCATAACGCATAACGCATTACGCATAACTTATAACCCATAACTCATAAGGAGTAACGCATAACGCATAAAGCATAACGCATGACACATAACGCATAAAGCATAACGCATAACGCATAACGCATAACGCATAACGCATAACGCATAACGCATAACGCATAACGCATAACGCATAACGCATAACGCATAACGCATAACGCATAATGCATACCGTATAACGCATAACGCATAACGCATAACGCATAACGCATAACGCATAACGCATAACGCATAACGCATGAAGCATAACGCATAACGCATAACTTATAACTCATTACTCATAACGAATAACGCATAACGCATAAGGCATAACGCATAACGCATAACGCATAACGCATAACGCATAACGCATAACGCATAACGCATAACGCATAACGCATAACGCATAATGCATGAAGCATAACGCATAACGCATAACTTATAACTCATTACTCATAACGAATAACGCATAACGCATAACGCATAACGCATAACGCATAATGCATAACGCATAACGCATAACGCATAACGCATAACGCATAACGCATAACGCATAACGCATAACGCATAACGCATAACGCATAACGCATTACGCATATCGCATAACGAATAACGCATAACGCATAACGCATAACGCATAATGCATAACGCATAAAGCATAACGCATAACGCATAACCCCTAACGCATAACGCATAACGCATAACGCATAACGCATAACGCATAACGCATTACGCATATAGCATAACGCATAACGCATAACGCATAACGCATAAAGCATAACGCATAACGCATAACGCAAACGTATAACGCAAAACGCATAACGCATAATGCATAACGCAAAACGCATAACGCATAACGCATAACGCATAACGCATAACGCATAACGCATAAAGCATAACGCATAACGCATAACTTATAACTCATTACTCATAACGAATAACGCATAACGCATAACTTATAACTCTTTACTCATAACTCATAACGCATAACGCATAAAGCATAACGCATAACGCATAACGCATAACGGATAAAGCATAATGCATAACGCATAACGCATAACGCATAACGCATACCGTATAACGCATAGCGCATAACGCATAACGCATAACGCATAACGCATAACGCATAACGCATGAAGCATAACGCATAACGCACAACGCATAACGCATAACGCATAACGCATAACGCATAACGCATAACGCATAAAGCATAAAGCATAAATCATAACGCATAACGAATACCGCAAAACGTATATCGCCTAACACATAACGGATCACGCATAACGCATAACGCATAACGTATAACGCATAACGCATAACGCATAACACATAACGCATAACGCATAATGCTCAACGCATAACGAATACAGCAAAACGCATAACGCTTAACGCATAACGCTTCACGCATAACGCATAACGCATAATGCATAACGCATAACGCATAACGCATAATGCATAACGCATAACGCATAACGCATAACGCATACCGTATAACGCATAGCGCATAACGCATAACGCATAACGCATAACGCATAACGCATAACGCACAACGCATAACGCATAACGCATAACGCATAACGCATAACTCATAACGCATAACGCATAACGCATAACGCATAAAGCATAAAGCATAAATCATAACGCATAACGAATACCGCAAAACGTATATCGCCTAACACATAACGGATCACGCATAACGCATAACGCATAACGTATAACGCATAACGCATAACGCATAACACATAACGCATAACGCATAATGCTCAACGCATAACGAATACAGCAAAACGCATAACGCTTAACGCATAACGCTTCACGCATAACGCATAACGCATAATGCATAACGCATAACGCATAACGCATAATGCATAACGCATAAAGCGTAACGCATAACGCATAACGCATAACGCATAACGCATAACGCATAAAGCATAACGCATAACGCATAACGCATTACGCATAACTTATAACTCATAACTCATAAGGAGTAACGCATATCGCATAAAGCATAACGCATAACGCGTAACGCATAACGCATAACGCACAACGCATAACGCATAACGCATAACGTATAACTCATAACGCATAACGCATAAAGCATAACGCATAACGCATAACGCATAACGCATAACGCATAACGCATAATGCATAACGCATAACGCATAACGCATAAAGCATAACGCATTACGCATAACTTATAACTCATAACTCATAAGGAGTAACGCATAACGCATAACGCGTAACGCATAACGCATAAAGCATAACGCATAACGCATAACGCATAACGCATAACGCATAACGCATAACGCATAACGCATAACGCATAACGCATAACGCATAACGCATAACGCATAACGCATAACGCATAACGCATAACGCATAACGCATAACGCATAACGCATAAAGCATAACGCATTACGCATAACTTATAACTCATAACTCATAAGGAGTAACGCATAACGCATAAAGCATAACGCATAACGCATAACGCATAACGCATAACGCATAACGCATAACGCATAACGCATAACGGATCACGCATAACGCATAACGCATAACGCATAACGCATAACGCATAACGCATAAAGCATAACGCATAACGGATAAAGCATAATGCATAACGCATAACGCATAACGCATTACGCATAACTTATAACTCATAACTCATAAGGAGTAACGCATAACGCATAAAGCATAACGCATGACGCATAACACATAAAGCATAACGCATAACGCATAACGCATAACGCATAACGCATAACGCATAACGCATAACGCATAAGGCATAACGCATAACGCATAACGCATAACGCATAACGCATAACGCATAAAGCATAACGCATAACGCATAACGGATAAAGCATAATGCATAACGCATAACGCATAACGCATTACGCATAACTTATAACTCATAACTCATAACGAATAACGCATAACGCATAAAGCATAACGCATAACGCATAACGCATAACGCATAACGCATAACGCATAACGCATAACGCATAACGCATAACGCATAACGCATAACGCATAACGCATAACGCATAACGGATAAAGCATAACGCATAACGCATAAAGCATAACGCATTACGCATAACTTATAACTCATAACTCATAAGGAGTAACGCATAACGCATAAAGCATAACGCATAACGCATAACGCATAACGCATAACGCATAACGCATAACGCATAACGCATAACGGATCACGCATAACGCATAACGCATAACGCATAACGCATAACGCATAACGCATAACGCATAAAGCATAACGCATAACGCATAACGCATAAGGCATAACGCATAACGCATAACGCATAACGCATAACGCATAACGGATAAAGCATAACGCATAACGCATAACGCATAACGCATAACGCATAACGGATAAAGCATAATGCATAACGCATAACGCATAACGCATAACGCATTACGCATAACTTATAACTCATAACTCATAACGAATAACGCATAACGCAAAATGCATAATGCATGTCGGATCACGCATAACGCAAAATGCATAACGCATAACGCATAACGCATAACGCATAACGCATAACGCATAAAGCATAACGCATAACGCATAACTTATAACTCATTACTCATAACGAATAACGCATAACTCATAACGCATAACGCATAACGCATAATGCATAACGCATAACGCATAACGCATAACGCATAACTCATAACGCATAACGCATAACGCATAACGCATTACGCATATCGCATAACGCATAACGCATAACGCATAACGCATAACGCATAACGCATAACGCATAAAGCATAACGCATAACGCATAACGCAAACGTATAACGCACAACGCATAACGCATAACGCATAACGCAAAACGCATAACGCATAACGCATAACGCATAACGCATAACGCATAACGCATAACGCATAACGCATAACGCATAAAGCATAACGCATAACGCATAACTTATAACTCATTACTCATAACGAATAACGCATAACGCATAACTTATAACTCATTACTCATAACTCATAACGCATAACGCATAAAGCATAACGCATAACGCATAACGGATAAAGCATAATGCATAACGCATAACGCATAACGCATTACGCATAACTTATAACCCATAACTCATAAGGAGTAACGCATAACGCATAAAGCATAACGCATGACACATAACGCATAAAGCATAAAGCATAACGCATAACGCATAACGCATAACGCATAACGCATAACGCATAACGCATAACGCATAACGCATAACGCATAACGCATAACGCATAACGCATAACGCATAACGCATAATGCATACCGTATAACGCATAGCGCATAACGCATAACGCATAACGCATAACGCATAACGCATAACGCATAACGCATGAAGCATAACGCATAACGCATAACTTATAACTCATTACTCATAACGAATAACGCATAACGCATAAGGCATAACGCATAACGCATAACGCATAACGCATAACGCATAACGCATAACGCATAACGCATAACGCATAACGCATAACGCATAACGCATAATGCATGAAGCATAACGCATAACGCATAACTTATAACTCATTACTCATAACGAATAACGCATAACGCATAACGCATAACGCATAACGCATAATGCATAACGCATAACGCATAACGCATAACGCATAACGCATAACGCATAACGCATAACGCATAACGCATAACGCATAACGCATTACGCATATCGCATAACGAATAACGCATAACGCATAACGCATAACGCATAATGCATAACGCATAAAGCATAACGCATAACGCATAACCCCTAACGCATAACGCATAACGCATAACGCATAACGCATAACGCATAACGCATTACGCATATCGCATAACGCATAACGCATAACGCATAACGCATAAAGCATAACGCATAACGCATAACGCAAACGTATAACGCACAACGCATAACGCATAATGCATAACGCAAAACGCATAACGCATAACGCATAACGCATAACGCATAACGCATAACGCATAAAGCATAACGCATAACGCATAACTTATAACTCATTACTCATAACGAATAACGCATAACGCATAACTTATAACTCTTTACTCATAACTCATAACGCATAACGCATAAAGCATAACGCATAACGCATAACGGATAAAGCATAATGCATAACGCATAACGCATAACGCATAACGCATACCGTATAACGCATAGCGCATAACGCATAACGCATAACGCATAACGCATAACGCATAACGCATGAAGCATAACGCATAACGCACAACGCATAACGCATAACGCATAACGCATAACGCATAACGCATAACGCATAATGCATAAAGCATAACGCATAACGCATAACTTATAACTCATTACTCATAACGAATAACGCATAACGCATAACGCATAACGCATAACGCATAATGCATAACGCATAACGCATAACGCATAACGCATAACGCATAACGCATAACGCATAACGCATAACGCATAACGCATAACGCATTACGCATATCGCATAACGCATAACGCATAACGCATAACGCATAACGCATAACGCATAAAGCATAACGCATAACGCATAACGCAAACGTATAACGCACAACGCATAACGCATAACGCATAACGCAAAACGCATAACGCATAACGCATAACGCATAACGCATAACGCATAACGCATAACGCATAACGCATAACGCATAACGCATAACGCATAACGCATAAAGCATAACGCATAACGCATAACTTATAACTCATTACTCATAACGAATAACGCATAACGCATAACGCATAACGCATAAAGCATAACGCATAACGCATAACGCATAACGGATAAAGCATAATGCATAATGCATAACGCATAAAGCATAACGCATAACGCACAACGCATAACCCCTAACGCATAACGCATAACGCATAACGCATAACGCATAACGCATAACGCATAACGCATTACGCATATCGCATAACGCATAACGCATAACGCATAACGCATAACGCATAACGCATTACGCATAACTTATAACTCATAACTCATAACGAATAACGCATAACGCATAAAGCATAACGCATAACGCATAACGCATAACGCATAACGCATAACGCATAACGCATAACGCATAACGCATAACGCATAACGCATAACGCATAACGCATAACGCATAACGGATAAAGCATAACGCATAACGCATAAAGCATAACGCATTACGCATAACTTATAACTCATAACTCATAAGGAGTAACGCATAACGCATAAAGCATAACGCATAACGCATAACGCATAACGCATAACGCATAACGCATAACGCATAACGCATAACGGATCACGCATAACGCATAACGCATAACGCATAACGCATAACGCATAACGCATAAAGCATAACGCATAACGCATAACGCATAAGGCATAACGCATAACGCATAACGCATAACGCATAACGCATAACGCATAAAGCATAACGCATAACGCCTAAAGCATAACGCATAACGCATAACGGATAAAGCATAATGCATAACGCATAACGCATAACGCATAACGCATTACGCATAACTTATAACTCATAACTCATAACGAATAACGCATAACGCAAAATGCATAATGCATGTCGGATCACGCATAACGCAAAATGCATAACGCATAACGCATAACGCATAACGCATAACGCATAACGCATAAAGCATAACGCATAACGCATAACTTATAACTCATTACTCATAACGAATAACGCATAACTCATAACGCATAACGCATAACGCATAACGCATAACGCATAACGCATAACGCATAACGCATAACTCATAACGCATAACGCATAACGCATAACGCATTACGCATATCGCATAACGCATAACGCATAACGCATAACGCATAACGCATAACGCATAACGCATAAAGCATAACGCATAACGCATAACGCAAACGTATAACGCACAACGCATAACGCATAACGCATAACGCAAAACGCATAACGCATAACGCATAACGCATAACGCATAACGCATAACGCATAACGCATAAAGCATAACGCATAACGCATAACTTATAACTCATTACTCATAACGAATAACGCATAACGCATAACTTATAACTCATTACTCATAACTCATAACGCATAACGCATAAAGCATAACGCATAACGCATAACGGATAAAGCATAATGCATAACGCATAACGCATAACGCATTACGCATAACTTATAACCCATAACTCATAAGGAGTAACGCATAACGCATAAAGCATAACGCATGACACATAACGCATAAAGCATAACGCATAACGCATAACGCATAACGCATAACGCATAACGCATAACGCATAACGCATAACGCATAACGCATAACGCATAACGCATAACGCATAACGCATAATGCATACCGTATAACGCATAGCGCATAACGCATAACGCATAACGCATAACGCATAACGCATAACGCATAACGCATGAAGCATAACGCATAACGCATAACTTATAACTCATTACTCATAACGAATAACGCATAACGCATAAGGCATAACGCATAACGCATAACGCATAACGCATAACGCATAACGCATAACGCATAACGCATAACGCATAACGCATAACGCATAATGCATGAAGCATAACGCATAACGCATAACTTATAACTCATTACTCATAACGAATAACGCATAACGCATAACGCATAACGCATAACGCATAATGCATAACGCATAACGCATAACGCATAACGCATAACGCATAACGCATAACGCATAACGCATAACGCATAACGCATTACGCATATCGCATAACGAATAACGCATAACGCATAACGCATAACGCATAATGCATAACGCATAAAGCATAACGCATAACGCATAACCCCTAACGCATAACGCATAACGCATAACGCATAACGCATAACGCATAACGCATTACGCATATCGCATAACGCATAACGCATAACGCATAACGCATAAAGCATAACGCATAACGCATAACGCAAACGTATAACGCACAACGCATAACGCATAATGCATAACGCAAAACGCATAACGCATAACGCATAACGCATAACGCATAACGCATAACGCATAAAGCATAACGCATAACGCATAACTTATAACTCATTACTCATAACGAATAACGCATAACGCATAACTTATAACTCTTTACTCATAACTCATAACGCATAACGCATAAAGCATAACGCATAACGCATAACGGATAAAGCATAATGCATAACGCATAACGCATAACGCATAACGCATACCGTATAACGCATAGCGCATAACGCATAACGCATAACGCATAACGCATAACGCATAACGCATGAAGCATAACGCATAACGCACAACGCATAACGCATAACGCATAACGCATAACGCATAACGCATAACGCATAATGCATAAAGCATAACGCATAACGCATAACTTATAACTCATTACTCATAACGAATAACGCATAACGCATAACGCATAACGCATAACGCATAATGCATAACGCATAACGCATAACGCATAACGCATAACGCATAACGCATAACGCATAACGCATAACGCATAACGCATAACGCATTACGCATATCGCATAACGCATAACGCATAACGCATAACGCATAACGCATAACGCATAAAGCATAACGCATAACGCATAACGCAAACGTATAACGCACAACGCATAACGCATAACGCATAACGCAAAACGCATAACGCATAACGCATAACGCATAACGCATAACGCATAACGCATAACGCATAACGCATAACGCATAACGCATAACGCATAACGCATAACGCATAACGCATAAAGCATAACGCATAACGCATAACTTATAACTCATTACTCATAACGAATAACGCATAACGCATAACGCATAACGCATAAAGCATAACGCATAACGCATAACGCATAACGGATAAAGCATAATGCATAATGCATAACGCATAAAGCATAACGCATAACGCACAACGCATAACCCCTAACGCATAACGCATAACGCATAACGCATAACGCATAACGCATAACGCATAACGCATTACGCATATCGCATAACGCATAACGCATAACGCATAACGCATAAGGCATAACGCATAAAGCATAACGCATAACGCATAACGCAAACGTATAACGCACAACGCATAACGCATAATGCATAACGCAAAACGCATAACGCATAACGCATAACGCATAACGCATAACGCATAACGCATAAAGCATAACGAATAACGCATAACTTATAACTCATTACTCATAACGAATAACGCATAACGCATAACTTATAACTCATTACTCATAACTCATAACGCATAACGCATAAAGCATAACGCATAACGCATAACGGATAAAGCATAATGCATAACGCATAACGCATAACGCATAACGCATTACGCATAACTTATAACCCATAACTCATAAGGAGTAACGCATAACGCATAAAGCATAACGCATGACGCATAACGCATAAAGTATAACGCAAAACGCATAACGCATAACGCATAACGCATAACGCATAACGCATAACGCATAACGCATAACGCATAACAAATAACGCATACCGTATAACGCATAACGCATAACGCATAACGCATAACGCATAACGCATAACGCATAACGCATAACGCATGAAGCATAACGCATAACGCATAACGCATAACGCATAACGCATAACGCATAACGCATAACGCATAACGCATAATGCATAAAGCATAACGCATAACGCATAACTTATAACTCATTACTCATAACGAATAACGCATAACGCATAACGCATAACGCATAACGCATAATGCATAACGCATAACGCATAACGCATAACGCATAACGCATAACGCATAACGCATAACGCATAACGCATTACGCATATCGCATAACGCATAACGCATAACGCATAACGCATAACGCATAACGCATAAAGCATAACGCATAACGCATAACGCAAACGTATAACGCACAACGCATAACGCATAACGCATAACGCAAAACGCATAACGCATAACGCATAACGCATAACGCATAACGCATAACGCATAACGCATAAAGCATAACGCATAACGCATAACTTATAACTCATTACTCATAACGAATAACGCATAACGCATAACGCATAACGCATAAAGCATAACGCATAACGCATAACGCATAACGGATAAAGCATAATGCATAACGCATAACGCATAACGCATAACGCATTACGCATAACTTATAACCCATAACTCATAAGGAGTAACGCATAACGCATAAAGCATAACGCATGACGCATAACGCATAAAGTATAACGCATAACGCATAACGCATAACGCATAACGCATAACGCATAACGCATAACGCATAACGCATACCGTATAACGCATAGCGCATAACGCATAACGCATAACGCATAACGCATAACGCATAACGCATAACGCATAACGCATAACGCATAACGCATGAAGCATAACGCATAACGCATAACGCATAACGCATAACGCATAACGCATAACGCATAACGCATAACGCATAACGCATAACGCATAACGCATAATGCATAAAGCATAACGCATAACGCATAACTTATAACTCATTACTCATAACGAATAACGCATAACGCATAACGCATAACGCATAACGCATAATGCATAACGCATAACGCATAACGCATAACGCATAACGCATAACGCATAACGCATAACGCATAACGCATTACGCATATCGCATAACGCATAACGCATAACGCATAACGCATAACGCATAACGCATAAAGCATAACGCATAACGCATAACGCAAACGTATAACGCACAACGCATAACGCATAACGCATAACGCATAACGCAAAACGCATAACGCATAACGCATAACGCATAACGCATAACGCATAACGCATAACGCATAACGCATAACGCATAACGCATAACGCATAAAGCATAACGCATAACGCATAACTTATAACTCATTACTCATAACGAATAACGCATAACGCATAACGCATAACGGATAACGCATATCGCATAACGCATAACGCATAATGCATAACGCATAAAGCATAACGCATAACGCATAACGCATAACCCCTAACGCATAACGCATAACGTATAACTCATAACGCATAACGCATAACGCATAACGCATAACGCCTAACGCGTAACGCATAACGCATAACCCCTAACGCATAACGCATAACGCATAACGTGTAACTAATAACGCACAACGCATAAAGCATAACGCATAACGCATGAAGCATAACGCATAACGCATAACTTATAACTCATTACTCATAACGAATAACGCATAACGCATAAGGCATAACGCATAACGCATAACGCATAACGCATAACGCATAACGCATAACGCATAACGCATAACGCATAACGCATAACGCATAACGCATAATGCATAAAGCATAACGCATAACGCATAACTTATAACTCATTACTCATAACGAATAACGCATAACGCATAACGCATAACGCATAACGCATAATGCATAACGCATAACGCATAACGCATAACGCATAACGCATAACGCATAACGCATAACGCATAACGCATAACGCATTACGCATATCGCATAACGCATAACGCATAACGCATAACGCATAACGCATAACGCATAAAGCATAACGCATAACGCATAACGCAAACGTATAACGCACAACGCATAACGCATAACGCATAACGCAAAACGCATAACGCATAACGCATAACGCATAACGCATAACGCATAACGCATAACGCATAACGCATAAAGCATAACGCATAACGCATAACTTATAACTCATTACTCATAACGAATAACGCATAACGCATAACGCATAACGCATAAAGCATAACGCATAACGCATAACGCATAACGGATAAAGCATAATGCATAACGCATAACGCATAACGCATAACGCATTACGCATAACTTATAACCCATAACTCATAAGGAGTAACGCATAACGCATAAAGCATAACGCATGACGCATAACGCATAAAGTATAACGCATAACGCATAACGCATAACGCATAACGCATAACGCATAACGCATAACGCATAACGCATACCGTATAACGCATAGCGCATAACGCATAACGCATAACGCATAACGCATAACGCATAACGCATAACGCATAACGCATAACGCATAACGCATGAAGCATAACGCATAACGCATAACGCATAACGCATAACGCATAACGCATAACGCATAACGCATAACGCATAACGCATAATGCATAAAGCATAACGCATAACGCATAACTTATAACTCATTACTCATAACGAATAACGCATAACGCATAACGCATAACGCATAACGCATAATGCATAACGCATAACGCATAACGCATAACGCATAACGCATAACGCATAACGCATAACGCATAACGCATTACGCATATCGCATAACGCATAACGCATAACGCATAACGCATAACGCATAACGGATAACGCATATCGCATAACGCATAACGCATAATGCATAACGCATAAAGCATAACGCATAACGCATAACGCATAACCCCTAACGCATAACGCATAACGTATAACTCATAACGCATAACGCATAACGAATAACGCATAACGCATAAGGCATAACGCATAACGCATAACGCATAACGCATAACGCATAACGCATAACGCATAACGCATAACGCATAACGCATAACGCATAACGCATAATGCATGAAGCATAACGCATAACGCATAACTTATAACTTATAACTCATTACTCATAACGAATAACGCATAACGCATAACGCATAACGCATAACGCATAATGCATAACGCATAACGCATAACGCATAACTTATAACTCATTACTCATAACGAATAACGCATAACGCATAACTTATAACTCATTACTCATAACTCATAACGCATAACGCATAAAGCATAACGCATAACGCATAACGGATAAAGCATAATGCATAACGCATAACGCATAACGCATAACGCATTACGCATAACTTATAACCCATAACTCATAAGGAGTAACGCATAACGCATAAAGCATAACGCATGACGCATAACGCATAAAGTATAACGCATAACGCATAACGCATAACGCATAACGCATAACGCATAACGCATAACGCATAACGCATAACGCATAACGCATAACGCATAACGCATACCGTATAACGCATAGCGCATAACGCATAACGCATAACGCATAACGCATAACGCATAACGTATAACGCATAACGCATAACGCATAACGCATGAAGCATAACGCATAACGCATAACGCATAACGCATAACGCATAACGCATAACGCATAACGCATAACGCATAACGCATAACGTATAACGCATAACCCCTAACGCATAACGCATAACGCATAACGCATAACGTGTAACTAATAACGCACAACGCATAAAGCATAACGCATAACGCATGAAGCATAACGCATAACGCATAACTTATAACTCATTACTCATAACGAATAACGCATAACGCATAAGGCATAACGCATAACGCATAACGCATAACGCATAACGCATAACGCATAACGCATAACGCATAACGCATAACGCATAACGCATAACGCATAACGCATAACGCATAACGCAAACGTATAACGCACAACGCATAACGCATAACGCATAACGCAAAACGCATAACGCATACCGTATAACGCATAGCGCATAACGCATAACGCATAACGCATAACGCATAACGCATAACGCATAACGCATAACGCATAACGCATGAAGCATAACGCATAACGCATAACGCATAACGCATAACGCATAACGCATAACGCATAACGCATAACGCATAACGCATAACGCATAATGCATAAAGCATAACGCATAACGCATAACTTATAACTCATTACTCATAACGAATAACGCATAACGCATAACGCATAAAGCATAACGCATAACGCATAACGCATAACGCATAACGCATTACGCATATCGCATAACGCATAACGCATAACGCATAACGTATAACTCATAACGCATAACGCATAACGCATAACGCATAACGCCTAACGCGTAACGCATAACGCATAACCCCTAACGCATAACGCATAACGCATAACGCATAACGTGTAACTAATAACGCACAACGCATAAAGCATAACGCATAACGCATAACGCATATCGCATAACGCATAACGCATAACGTATAACGCATACCGTATAACGCATATCGCATAACGCATAACGCATAACGTATAACGCATACCGTATAACGCATAACGCATAACGCAAACGTATAACGCACAACGCATAACGCATAACGAACAACGGATAACGCATAACGCATAACGCATAACGCATAACGAATACCGCAAAACGTATATCGCCTAACACATAACGGATCACGCATAACGCATAACGCATAACGTATAACGCATAACGCATAACGCATAACGCATAACGCATAACACATAATGCACAACGCATTAACGAATACAGCAAAACGCATAACGCTTAACGCATAACGGATCACGCATAACGCATAACGCATAATGCATAACGCATAACGCATAACGCATAATGCATAACGCATAAAGCGTAACGCATAACGCATAACGCATAAAGCATAACACATAACGCATAACTCATAATGCACAACGCATAACGAATACAGCAAAACGCATAACGCTTAACGCATAACGCATAACGCATAACACATAATGCATAACGCATAACGCATAACGCATAACGCATAACGCATAACGTATAACGTATAACGCATACCGCATTACGCATAACTTATAACTCATAACTCATAAGGAGTAACGCATAACGCATAAAGCATAACGCATAACGCATAACGCATAAAGCATAACGCATAACGCATAACTTATAACTCATTACTCATAACGAATAACGCATAACGCATAACTTATAACTCATTACTCATATCGCATAACGCATAACGCATAAAGCATAACGCATAACGCATAACGCATAACGCATAACGCATAACGCATAACGCATAACGCATAACGCATAACGCATAACGCATAACGCATAACGCATAACGCATAACGCATAACGCATAACGCATAACGCATAACGCATAACGCATAACGCATAACGCATAACGCATAACGCATACCGTATAACGCATAGCGCATAACGCATAACGCATAACGCATAATGCATAACGCATAACGCATAACGCATAACGCATAATGCATAACGCATAACGCATAACGCATAACGCATAACGCATAACGCATAACGCATAACGCATAACGCATAACGCATAACGCATAACGCATAACGCATAACGCATAACGCATAACTCATAATGCACAACGCATAACGAATACAGCAAAACGCATAACGCTTAACGCATAACGCATAACGCATAACACATAATGCATAACGCATAACGCATAACGCATAACGCATAACGCATAACGCATAACGTATAACGTATAACGCATACCGCATTACGCATAACTTATAACTCATAACTCATAAGGAGTAACGCATAACGCATAAAGCATAACGCATAACGCATAAAGCATAACGCATAACGCATAACTTATAACTCATTACTCATAACGAATAACGCATAACGCAAAACTTATAACTCATTACTCATAACGCATAACGCATAACGCATAAAGCATAACGCATAACGCATAACGCATAACGCATAACGCATAACTCATAACTCATAACGAATAACGCATAACGCAAAATGCATAATGCATGTCGGATCACGCATAACGCAAAATGCATAATGCATGTCGGATCACGCATAACGCATAACGCATAACGCATAACGCATAACGCATAACGCATAACGCATAACGCATAACGCATAAAGCATAACGCATAACGCATAAAGCATAACGAATAACGCATAAAGCATAACGCATAACGCATAACGCATAAAGCATAACGCATAACGCATAACGCATAACGCATAACGCATAACGGATAAAGCATAATGCATAACGCATAACGCATAACGCATTACGCATAACTTATAACTCATAACTCATAACGAATAACGCATAACGCAAAATGCATAATGCATGTCGGATCACGCATAACGCAAAATGCATAATGCATGTCGGATCACGCATAACGCATAACGCATAACGCATAACGCATAACGCATAAAGCATAACGCATAACGCATAACGCATAAAGCATAACGCATAACGCATAACGCATAACGCATAACGCATTACGCATAACGCATAACGCATAATGCATAACGCATAACGCATAACGCATAACGCATTACGCATAACTTATAACTCATAACTCATAAGGAGTAACGCATATCGCATAAAGCATAACGCATAACGCTTCACGCATAACGCATAATGCATAACGCATAACGCATAACGCATAATGCATAACGCATAACGCATAAAGCATAACGCATTACGCATAACTTATAACTCATAACTCATAAGGAGTAACGCATAACGCATAAAGCATAACGCATAACGCATAACGCATAACGCATAACGCATAACGCATAACGCATAACGCATAAAGCATAACGCATAACGCATAACGCATAAGGCTTGATGCATGACGCATATCGCATAACGCATAACGCATAACGCATAACGCATAACGCATAACGCATAACGCATAACGCTTAACGCATAACTCATATCGCATAACGCATAAATCATAACCCATAACGCACAACGCATAACGCATAACGCATAACGCATAACTCATAACGCATAACGCATAACGCATAAAGCATAAAGCATAAATCATAACGCATAACGAATACCGCAAAACGTATATCGCCTAACACATAACGGATCACGCATAACGCATAACGCATAACGTATAACGCATAACGCATAACGCATAACGCATAACACATAACGCATAACGCATAATGCTCAACGCATAACGAATACAGCAAAACGCATAACGCTTAACGCATAACGCTTCACGCATAACGCATAATGCATAACGCATAACGCATAACGCATAATGCATAACGCATAACGCATAACGCATAACGCATTACGCATAACTTATAACTCATAACTCATAAGGAGTAACGCATATCGCATAAAGCATAACGCATAACGCTTCACGCATAACGCATAATGCATAACGCATAACGCATAACGCATAATGCATAACGCATAACGCATAAAGCATAACGCATTACGCATAACTTATAAGTCATAACTCATAAGGAGTAACGCATAACGCATAAAGCATAACGCATAACGCATAACGCATAACGCATAACGTATAACGCATAACGCATAACGCATAACGCATAACGCATAACGCATAACGCATAACGGATCACGTATAACGCATAACGCATAACGCATAACGCATAACGCATAACGCATAACGCATAAAGCATAACGCATAACGCATAACTTATAACTCATAACTCATAAGGAGTAACGCATTACGCATAAATCATAACGCATGACGCATAACGCATAAAGCATAACGCATAACGAATAACGCATAACGCATAACGCATAACGCATAACGCATAACGCATAACGGATCACGCATAACGCATAACGCATAACGCATAACGCATAACGCATAACGCATAACGCATAACGCATAACGCATAACGCATAACGCATAACGCATAACGCATAACGCATAACGCATAACGCATAACGCATAACGCATAAAGCATAACGCATAACGCATAACGCAAAACGCATAACGCATACCGTATAACGCATAGCGCATAACGCATAACGCATAACGCATAACGCATAACGCATAACGCATAACGCATAACGCATAACGCATGAAGCATAACGCATAACGCATAACGCATAACGCATAACGCATAACGCATAACGCATAACGCATAACGCATAATGCATAAAGCATAACGCATAACGCATAACTTATAACTCATTACTCATAACGAATAACGCATAACGCATAACGCATAAAGCATAACGCATAACGCATAACGCATAACGCATAACGCATTACGCATATCGCATAACGCATAACGCATAACGCATAACGTATAACTCATAACGCATAACGCATAACGCATAACGCATAACGCCTAACGCGTAACGCATAACGCATAACCCCTAACGCATAACGCATAACGCATAACGCATAACGTGTAACTAATAACGCACAACGCATAAAGCATAACGCATAACGCATAACGCATATCGCATAACGCATAACGCATAACGTATAACGCATACCGTATAACGCATAACGCATAACGCAAACGTATAACGCACAACGCATAACGCATAACGAACAACGGATAACGCATAACGCATAACGCATAACGCATAACGAATACCGCAAAACGTATATCGCCTAACACATAACGGATCACGCATAACGCATAACGCATAACGTATAACGCATAACGCATAACGCATAACGCATAACGCATAACACATAATGCACAACGCATTAACGAATACAGCAAAACGCATAACGCTTAACGCATAACGGATCACGCATAACGCATAACGCATAATGCATAACGCATAACGCATAACGCATAATGCATAACGCATAAAGCGTAACGCATAACGCATAACGCATAAAGCATAACACATAACGCATAACTCATAATGCACAACGCATAACGAATACAGCAAAACGCATAACGCTTAACGCATAACGCATAACGCATAACACATAATGCATAACGCATAACGCATAACGCATAACGCATAACGCATAACGTATAACGTATAACGCATACCGCATTACGCATAACTTATAACTCATAACTCATAAGGAGTAACGCATAACGCATAAAGCATAACGCATAACGCATAACGCATAAAGCATAACGCATAACGCATAACTTATAACTCATTACTCATAACGAATAACGCATAACGCATAACTTATAACTCATTACTCATATCGCATAACGCATAACGCATAAAGCATAACGCATAACGCATAACGCATAACGCATAACGCATAACGCATAACGCATAACGCATAACGCATAACGCATAACGCATAACGCATAACGCATAACGCATAACGCATAACGCATAACGCATAACGCATAACGCATACCGTATAACGCATAGCGCATAACGCATAACGCATAACGCATAATGCATAACGCATAACGCATAACGCATAACGCATAATGCATAACGCATAACGCATAACGCATAACGCATAACGCATAACGCATAACGCATAACGCATAACGCATTACGCATATCGCATAACGCATAACGCATAACGCATAACGCATAACTCATAATGCACAACGCATAACGAATACAGCAAAACGCATAACGCTTAACGCATAACGCATAACGCATAACACATAATGCATAACGCATAACGCATAACGCATAACGCATAACGCATAACGCATAACGCATAACGTATAACGTATAACGCATACCGCATTACGCATAACTTATAACTCATAACTCATAAGGAGTAACGCATAACGCATAAAGCATAACGCATAACGCATAAAGCATAACGCATAACGCATAACTTATAACTCATTACTCATAACGAATAACGCATAACGCAAAACTTATAACTCATTACTCATAACGCATAACGCATAACGCATAAAGCATAACGCATAACGCATAACGCATAACGCATAACGCATAACGCATAACGCATAACGCATAACGCATAACGCATAACGCATAACGCATAACGCATAACGCATAACGCATAACGCATACCGTATAACGCATAGCGCATAACGCATAACGCATAACGCATAACGCATAACGCATAACGCATAACGCATGAAGTATAACGCATAACGCATAACTTATAACTCATTACTCATAACGAATAACGCATAACGCATAAGGCATAACGCATAACGCATAACGCATAACGCATAACGCATAAAGCATAACGCATAACGCATAACGCATAACGGATAAAGCATAATGCATAACGCATAACGCATAACGCATTACGCATAACTTATAACTCATAACTCATAACGAATAACGCATAACGCAAAATGCATAATGCATGTCGGATCACGCATAACGCAAAATGCATAATGCATGTCGGATCACGCATAACGCATAACGCATAACGCATAACGCATAACGCATAACGCATAACGCATAACGAATAACGCATAAAGCATAACGCATAACGCATAACGCATAAAGCATAACGCATAACGCATAACGCATAACGCATAACGCATTACGCATAACGCATAACTTATAACTCATTACTCATAACGCATAACGCATAACGCATAACGCATAACGCATAACGCATAACGCATAACGCATAACGCATAACGCATAACGCATAACGCATAACGCATAACGCATACCGTATAACGCATAGCGCATAACGCATAACGCATAACGCATAACGCATAACGCATAACGCATAACGCATAACGCATGAAGTATAACGCATAACGCATAACTTATAACTCATTACTCATAACGAATAACGCATAACGCATAAGGCATAACGCATAACGCATAACGCATAACGCATAACGCATAAAGCATAACGCATAACGCATAACGCATAACGGATAAAGCATAATGCATAACGCATAACGCATAACGCATTACGCATAACTTATAACTCATAACTCATAACGAATAACGCATAACGCAAAATGCATAATGCATGTCGGATCACGCATAACGCAAAATGCATAATGCATGTCGGATCACGCATAACGCATAACGCATAACGCATAACGCATAACGCATAACGCATAACGCATAACGCATAACGAATAACGCATAAAGCATAACGCATAACGCATAACGCATAAAGCATAACGCATAACGCATAACGCATAACGCATAACGCATTACGCATAACGCATAACTTATAACTCATTACTCATAACGAATAACGCATAACGCATAACGCATAACGCATAACGCATAACGCATAACGCATAAAGCATAACGCATAACGCATAACGGATGAAGCATAATGCATAACGCATAACGCATAACGCATTACGCATAACTTATAACTCATAACTCATAACTCATAACGAATAACGCATAACGCAAAATGCATAACGCATGTCGGATCACGCATAACGCATAACGCATAAAGCATAAATCATAACGCATAACGCATAACGTTAACGCATAACCCATAACGCATAAGGCTTGATGCATGACGCATATCGCATATCGCATAAGGCTTGATGCATGACGCATATCGCATAACGCATAACGCATAACGCATAACGCATAACGCATAACGCATAACGCATAACGCATAACGCATAACGCATAACGCATAACGCATAACGCATAACGCATAACGCTTAACGCATAACTCATATCGCATAACGCATAAATCATAACCCATAACGCACAACGCATAACGCATAACGCATAACGCATAACTCATAACGCATAACGCATAACGCATAAAGCATAAAGCATAAATCATAACGCATAACGAATACCGCAAAACGTATAACGCATAACGCATAACGCATAACGCATTACGCATAACTTATAACTCATAACTCATAAGGAGTAACGCATAACGCATAAAGCATAACGCATAACGCATAACGCATAACGCATAACGTATAACGCATAACGCATAACGCATAACGCATAACGCATAACGCATAACGCATAACGGATCACGTATAACGCATAACGCATAACGCATAACGCATAACGCATAACGCATAACGCATAACGCATAAAGCATAACGCATAACGCATAACTTATAACTCATAACTCATAAGGAGTAACGCATTACGCATAAATCATAACGCATGACGCATAACGCATAAAGCATAACGCATAACGCATAACGCATAACGCATAACGCATAACGCATAACGCATAACGCATAACGCATAACGGATCACGCATAACGCATAACGCATAACGCATAACGCATAACGCATAACGCATAACGCATAACGCATAACGCATAACGCATAACGCATAACGCATAACGCATAACGCATAACGCATAACGCATAAAGCATAACGCATAACGCATAACGCATAACGCATAACGCATAAAGCATAACGCATAACGCATAACTTATAACTCATAACTCATAAGGAGTAACGCATAACGCATAAATCATAACGCATGACGCATAACGCATAAAGCATAACGCATAACGCATAACGCATAACGCATAACGCATAACGCATAACGCATAACGCATGAAGCATAACGCATAACGCATAACTTATAACTCATAACTCATAAGGAGTAACGCATAACGCATAAATCATAACGCATGACGCATAACGCATAAAGCATAACGCATAACGCATAACGCATAACGCATAACGCATAACGCATAACGTATAACACATAACGCATAACGCATAATGCTCAAGGCATAACGAATACAGCAAAACGTATAACGCTTAACGCATAACGCATCACGCATAACGCATAACGCATAATGCATAACGCATAACGCATAACGCATAATGCATAACGCATAAAGCGTAACGCATAACGCATAACGCATAACGCATAACGCATAACGCATAACGCATAAAGCATAACGCATAACGCATAACGCATTACGCATAACTTATAACTCATAACTCATAAGGAGTAACGCATATCGCATAAAGCATAACGCATAACGCATAACGCGTAACGCATAACGCATAACGCACAACGCATAACGCATAACGCATAACGTATAACTCATAACGCATAACGAATAAAGCATAACGCATAACGCATAACGCATAACGCATAACGCATAACGCAAACGCATAACGCATAACGCATACCGTATAACGCATAACGCATAACGTATAACTCATAACGCATAACGCATAAAGCATAACGCATAAAGCATAACGCATAACGCATAACGCATAACGCATAACGCATAACGCAAAACGCATAACGCATAACGCATAATGCATAAAGCATAACGCATAACGCATAACTTATAACTCATTACTCATAACGAATAACGCATAACGCATAACGCATAACGCATAATGCATAAAGCATAACGCATAACGCATAACTTATAACTCATTACTCATAACGAATAACGCATAACGCATAACGCATAACGCATAACGCATAACGCATAATGCATAAAGCATAACGCATAACGCATAACTTATAACTCATTACTCATAACGAATAACGCATAACGCATAACGCATAACGCATAACGCATAATGCATAACGCATAACGCAAAACGCATAACGCATAACGCATAACGCATAACGCATAACGCATAACGCATAACGCATAACGCATATCGCATAACGCATAACGCATAACGCATAACGCATAACGCATAACGCATAAAGCATAACGCATAACGCATAACGCAAACGTATAACGCACAACGCATAACGCATAACGCATAACGCATAACGCATAACGCATAACGCATAACGCATAACGCATAAAGCATAACGCATAACGCATAACGCATAACGCATAACGCATAACGTATAACGTATAACGCATACCGCATTACGCATAACTTATAACTCATAACTCATAAGGAGTAACGCATAACGCATAAAGCATAACGCATAACGAATAAAGCATAACGCATAACGCATAATGCATAACGCATAACGCATAACGCATAACGCATAACGCATAACGCATAACGTATAACGTATAACGCATAACGCATAACTTATAACTCATTACTCATAACTCATAACGCATAACGCATAAAGCATAACGCATGACGCATAACGCATAAAGCATAACGCATAACGCATAACGCATAACGCATAACGCATAACGCATAACGCATAACGCATAACGCATAACGCATAACGCATAACGCATAACGCATAACGCATAACGCATAACGCATACCGTATAACGCATAGCGCATAACGCATAACGCATAATGCATAACGCATAAAGCATAACGCATAACGCATGAAGCTTAACGCATAACGCATAACTTATAACTCATTACTCATAACGAATAACGCATAACGCATAACGCATAACGTATAACTCATAACGCATAACGCATAACGCATAACGCATAACGCCTAACGCGTAACGCATAACGCATAACCCCTAACGCATAACGCATAACGCATAACGCATAACGTGTAACTAATAACGCACAACGCATAAAGCATAACGCATAACGCATAACGCATATCGCATAACGCATAACGCATAACGTATAACGCATACCGTATAACACATAACGCATAACGCAAACGTATAACGCACAACGCATAACGCATAACGAACAACGGATAACGCATAACGCATAACGCATAACGCATAACGAATACCGCAAAACGTATATCGCCTAAGACATAACGGATCACGCATAACGCATAACGCATAACGTATAACGCATAACGCATAACGCATAACGCATAACACATAATGCACAACGCATTACGAATACAGCAAAACGCATAACGCTTAACGCATAACGGATCACGCATAACGCATAACGCATAACGCATAACGCATAACGCATAATGCATAACGCATAAAGCGTAACGCATAACGCATAACGCATAAAGCATAACACATAACGCATAACTCATAATGCACAACGCATAACGAATACAGCAAAACGCATAACGCTTAACGCATAACGCATAACGCATAACACATAATGCATAACGCATAACGCATAACGCATAACGCATAACGCATAACGTATAACGTATAACGCATACCGCATTACGCATAACTTATAACTCATAACTCATAAGGAGTAACGCATAACGCATAAAGCATAACGCATAACGCATAAAGCATAACGCATAACGCATAACTTATAACTCATTACTCATAACGAATAACGCATAACGCAAAACTTATAACTCATTACTCATAACGCATAACGCATAACGCATAAAGCATAACGCATAACGCATAACGCATAACGCATAACGCATAACGCATAACGCATAACGCATAACGCATAACGCATAACGCATACCGTATAACGCATAGCGCATAACGCATAACGCATAACGCATAACGCATAACGCATAACGCATAACGCATAACGCATGAAGCATAACGCATAACGCATAACTTATAACTCATTACTCATAACGAATAACGCATAACGCATAACGCATAACGCATAACGCATAACGCATAACGCATAACGCATAAAGCATAACGCATAACGCATAACGGATAAAGCATAATGCATAACGCATAACGCATAACGCATAACGCAAACGTATAACGCACAACGCATAACGCATAACGAACAACGGATAACGCATAACGCATAACGCATAACGCATAACGAATACCGCAAAACGTATATCGCCTAACACATAACGGATCACGCATAACGCATAACGCATAACGTATAACGCATAACGCATAACGCATAATGCATAACACATAATGCACAATGCATTACGAATACAGCAAAACGCATAACGCTTAACGCATAACGGATCACGCATAACGCATAACGCATAATGCATAACGCATAACGCATAACGCATAATGCATAACGCATAAAGCGTAACGCATAACGCATAACGCATAAAGCATAACACATAACGCATAACTCATAATGCACAACGCATAACGAATACAGCAAAACGCATAACGCTTAACGCATAACGCATAACGCATAACACATAATGCACAACGCATAACGCATAACGCATAACGCATAACGCATAACGTATAACGTATAACGCATACCGCATTACGCATAACTTATAACTCATAACTCATAAGGAGTAACGCATAACGCATAAAGCATAACGCATAACGCATAAAGCATAACGCATAACGCATAACTTATAACTCATTACTCATAACGAATAACGCATAACGCAAAACTTATAACTCATTACTCATAACGCATAACGCATAACGCATAAAGCATAACGCATAACGCATAACGCATAACGCATAACGCATAACGCATAACGCATAACGCATAACGCATAACGCATAACGCATAACGCATAACGCATAACGCATAACGCATACCGTATAACGCATAGCGCATAACGCATAACGCATAACGCATAACGCATAACGCATAACGCATAACGCATAACGCATGAAGCATAACGCATAACGCATAACTTATAACTCATTACTCATAACGAATAACGCATAACGCATAAGGCATAACGCATAACGCATAACGCATAACGCATAACGCATAACGCATAAAGCATAACGCATAACGCATAACGCATAACGGATAAAGCATAATGCATAACGCATAACGCATAACGCATTACGCACAACTTATAACTCATAACTCATAACGAATAACGCATAACGCAAAATGCATAATGCATGTCGGATCACGCATAACGCAAAATGCATAATGCATGTCGGATCACGCATAACGCATAACGCATAACGCATAACGCATAACGCATAACGCATAACGCATAACGAATAACGCATAAAGCATAACGCATAACGCATAACGCATAAAGCATAACGCATAACGCATAACGCATAACGCATAACGCATAACGCATAACGAATAACGCATAAAGCATAACGCATAACGCATAACGCATAAAGCATAACGCATAACGCATAACGCATAACGCATAACGCATTACGCATAACGCATAACTTATAACTCATTACTCATAACGAATAACGCATAACGCATAACGCATAACGCATAACGCATAACGCATAACGCATAAAGCATAACGCATAACGCATAACGGATAAAGCATAATGCATAACGCATAACGCATAACGCATAACGCATTACGCATAACTTATAACTCATAACTCATAACGAATAACGCATAACGCAAAATGCATAACGCATGTCGGATCACGCATAACGCATAACGCAAAATGCATAAATCATAACGCATAACGCATAACGTTAACGCATAACCCATAACGCATAAGGCTTGATGCATGACGCATATCGCATATCGCATAAGGCTTGATGCATGACGCATATCGCATAACGCATAACGCATAACGCATAACGCATAACGCATAACGCATAACGCATAACGCATAACGCATAACGCATAACGCATAACGCATAACGCTTAACGCATAACTCATATCGCATAACGCATAAATCATAACCCATAACGCACAACGCATAACGCATAACGCATAACGCATAACTCATAACGCATAACGCATAACGCATAAAGCATAAAGCATAAATCATAACGCATAACGAATACCGCAAAACGTATGTCGCCTAACACATAACGGATCACGCATAACGCATAACGCATAACGTATAACGCATAACGCATAACGCATAACGCATAACACATAACGCATAACGCATAATGCTCAACGCATAACGAATACAGCAAAACGCATAACGCTTAACGCATAACGCTTCACGCATAACGCATAATGCATAACGCATAACGCATAACGCATAATGCATAACGCATAAAGCGTAACGCATAACGCATAACGCATAACGCATAACGCATAACGCATAACGCATAACGCATAACGCATAACGCATTACGCATAACTTATAACTCATAACTCATAAGGAGTAACGCATATCGCATAAAGCATAACGCATAACGCGTAACGCATAACGCATAACGCACAACGCATAACGCATAACGCATAACGTATAACTCATAACGCATAACGCATAAAGCATAACGCATAACGCATAACGCATAACGCATAACGCATAACGCATAACGCATAACGCATAACGCATAACGCATAAAGCATAACGCATTACGCATAACTTATAACTCATAACTCATAAGGAGTAACGCATAACGCATAAAGCATAACGCATAACGCATAACGCATAACGCATAACGTATAACGCATAACGCATAACGCATAACGCATAACGCATAACGCATAACGCATAACGGATCACGCATAACGCATAACGCATAACGCATAACGCATAACGCATAACGCATAACGCATAACGCATAACGCATAACGCATAACTTATAACTCATAACTCATAAGGAGTAACGCATTACGCATAAATCATAACGCATGACGCATAACGCATAAAGCATAACGCATAACGCATAACGCATAACGCATAACGCATAACGCATAACGCATAACGCATAACGCATAACGGATCACGCATAACGCATAACGCATAACGCATAACGCATAACGCATAACGCATAACGCATAACGCATAACGCATAACGCATAACGCATAACGCATAACGCATAACGCATAACGCATAACGCATAACGCATAACGCATAACGCATAACGCATAAAGCATAACGCATAACGCATAACGCATAACGCATAACGCATAACGCATAACGCATAAAGCATAACGCATAACGCATAACGCATTACGCATAACTTATAACTCATAACTCATACGGAGTAACGCATATCGCATAAAGCATAACGCATAACGCATAACGCGTAACGCATAACGCATAACGCACAACGCATAACGCATAACGCATAACGTATAACTCATAACGCATAACGAATAAAGCATAACGCATAACGCATATCGCATAACGAATAAAGCATAACGCATAACGCATAATGCATAACGCATAACGCATAACGCATAACGCATAACGCATAACGCATAACGTATAACGTATAACGCATAACGCATAACTTATAACTCATTACTCATAACTCATAACGCATAACGCATAAAGCATAACGCATGACGCATAACGCATAAAGCATAACGCATAACGCATAACGCATAACGCATAACGCATAACGCATAACGCATAACGCATAACGCATAACGCATAACGCATAACGCATAACGCATAACGCATACCGTATAACGCATAGCGCATAACGCATAACGCATAATGCATAACGCATAAAGCATAACGCATAACGCATGAAGCTTAACGCATAACGCATAACTTATAACTCATTACTCATAACGAATAACGCATAACGCATAACGCATAACGTATAACTCATAACGCATAACGCATAACGCATAACGCATAACGCCTAACGCGTAACGCATAACGCATAACCCCTAACGCATAACGCATAACGCATAACGCATAACGTGTAACTAATAACGCACAACGCATAAAGCATAACGCATAACGCATAACGCATATCGCATAACGCACAACGCATAACGTATAACGCATACCGTATAACACATAACGCATAACGCAAACGTATAACGCACAACGCATAACGCATAACGAACAACGGATAACGCATAACGCATAACGCATAACGCATAACGAATACCGCAAAACGTATATCGCCTAAGACATAACGGATCACGCATAACGCATAACGCATAACGTATAACGCATAACGCATAACGCATAACGCATAACACATAATGCACAACGCATTACGAATACAGCAAAACGCATAACGCTTAACGCATAACGGATCACGCATAACGCATAACGCATAATGCATAACGCATAACGCATAACGCATAATGCATAACGCATAAAGCGTAACGCATAACGCATAACGCATAAAGCATAACACATAACGCATAACTCATAATGCACAACGCATAACGAATACAGCAAAACGCATAACGCTTAACGCATAACGCATAACGCATAACACATAATGCATAACGCATAACGCATAACGCATAACGCATAACGCATAACGTATAACGTATAACGCATACCGCATTACGCATAACTTATAACTCATAACTCATAAGGAGTAACGCATAACGCATAAAGCATAACGCATAACGCATAAAGCATAACGCATAACGCATAACTTATAACTCATTACTCATAACGAATAACGCATAACGCAAAACTTATAACTCATTACTCATAACGCATAACGCATAACGCATAAAGCATAACGCATAACGCATAACGCATAACGCATAACGCATAACGCATAACGCATAACGCATAACGCATAACGCATAACGCATACCGTATAACGCATAGCGCATAACGCATAACGCATAACGCATAACGCATAACGCATAACGCATAACGCATAACGCATGAAGCATAACGCATAACGCATAACTTATAACTCATTACTCATAACGAATAACGCATAACGCATAAGGCACAACGCATATCGCATAACGCATAACGCATAACGCATAAAGCATAACGCATAACGCATAACGGATAAAGCATAATGCATAACGCATAACGCATAACGCATAACGCAAACGTATAACGCACAACGCATAACGCATAACGAACAACGGATAACGCATAACGCATAACGCATAACGCATAACGAATACCGCAAAACGTATATCGCCTAACACATAACGGATCACGCATAACGCATAACGCATAACGTATAACGCATAACGCATAACGCATAATGCATAACACATAATGCACAATGCATTACGAATACAGCAAAACGCATAACGCTTAACGCATAACGGATCACGCATAACGCATAACGCATAATGCATAACGCATAACGCATAACGCATAATGCATAACGCATAAAGCGTAACGCATAACGCATAACGCATAAAGCATAACACATAACGCATAACTCATAATGCACAACGCATAACGAATACAGCAAAACGCATAACGCTTAACGCATAACGCATAACGCATAACGCATAATGCACAACGCATAACGCATAACGCATAACGCATAACGCATAACGTATAACGTATAACGCATACCGCATTACGCATAACTTATAACTCATAACTCATAAGGAGTAACGCATAACGCATAAAGCATAACGCATAACGCATAAAGCATAACGCATAACGCATAACTTATAACTCATTACTCATAACGAATAACGCATAACGCAAAACTTATAACTCATTACTCATAACGCATAACGCATAACGCATAAAGCATAACGCATAACGCATAACGCATAACGCATAACGCATAACGCATAACGCATAACGCATAACGCATAAC